>PYSR01000062.1:142605-179624 GCA_003049425.1 Magnaporthiopsis incrustans
AAAAAAAAAAAAAAAAAAAAAAAAAAAACTCACACTATACAGAGTCGGCTCCTGCTGCACGAGCGCAATCTGCGCCCTGTAGTCGTTGACGTTGAGCGAGCTGATCTCGCGCCCGTCCACAAACACTCCTCCGACGAGCGGGTCGTAAAAGCGCTCGAGCAGGGCGATGGTGGTGGACTTGCCGCAGCCCGAGGCGCCGACCAGCGCCACGTACTGGCCCGGGAGGACCTGGAGGTTGAGGCCGCGCAGCACGGGCTGCTCGGGCCGGGTCGGGTAGCGGAAGTGCACGTCGCGGAACTCGATGGTGCCCTCGACCGACCGGACGCGCTCGCCGTCCTCGGACCACGTGTCGATCAGGGGCTTGCGGTCGAACAGCGTCTTGAGCTCGGCGCTCGCCGTCGCCGCCTTGCCCATGTCGGGCGCGAACGAGAAGATGGTGCCGGCCGACTGGGCGCCGAAGATGACGGAGCTGAAGACGACGAAGAACTGGAACATGACGAGCTCGCCCTTGGCGATCAGGCTGCCGCCGTACCAGAAGCCGAGCGCGAGCACCAGGAAGGTCAGCGACTGCGACGCCGCGTACAGCGACGACGACTTGAGCACCGAGCGCAGCGACGCCTTCTGCTGCTGGTCGAGCGACTCCCTGTACTGGCGCAGCACGTCCTCCTCGCGCGTCAGCGACGCCACCGTGCGGATGGCCGTGATGGCCTCGGACGCGTACGACGCCGACACCTGGTACGCGCGCTTGGCGCGGTGCTGGTAGTGCGCCAGCATCCGGAAGCGCAGGAAGCCGCAGGCCAGCAGCACGGGAACCGTCGAGATGCAGACGAGCGCGAGCTTCCAGCCGATGGCCAGCGCGATGGTGAAGGCGGCGACGAGCGTGGTGGTGACGAGGAAGATGGTGCCCAGGGTGGCGCCGCTGAGGCCGGCCACGTGGGTGGCCTCGGTGGACAGGAACGACGTCAGCGCGCCCGACGTGTTCTCCTCCTTGTCGAACTCGGCAATGTCCATGCGCAGCATCGACCGGAACGCCCGGTCGCGCACCCGGTGCACCAGCCGCTCCGAGCACTTGGCGAACAGCAGGCCCTGCGACGAGTACGCGAGGAACTGCACGATGGCGAGCATGAGGTACATCAGGCACCAGAACGACACGTCGCTCTGCAGCGTCGGGATCGTCTCGGGCGTGAGCGGGACCGAGAGCGCCGTGATGAGCTTGGCGAAGAAGACGGCCTGCACCGGGTTGCCGCCGCCGCAGATGATGCTGAAGCCGAGACCGACCAACATGAGCTTCCACTCGGGCGCGTTGAAGGACGCGATGAGCTTGATCAGCGTCCAGAGCGGGTACTTCTTCTTGCCCTGCTCCGCCTTGCGGCCCTGGAGCGCGAGGCTGGACGCCGACTTGGACGTGGCCGACCGCTGCATCTTGGCGCCGATGTCGTCTTCGGGGTCGGTGGGTTTTTCGCCGCTCGGGCCTTCCCTGTTGGACGTGGCCTTGCGGATCAGAGCCGCCTCGTCCGCGGCATCGATCGCCTCCTGCTCCTCCGGAGTGAGCTCGGCAACCTTGGCGATCTCCTGGGCCGTCACGAGCTTGTGGTACGCGCCTTGCTTCTCCAGCAGTTCGTTGTGCGTGCCCTGCTCGACGATCTCGCCCAGAGACATGACCACGATGTTGTGCGCATCCTTGATGGTGCTCAGACGGTGGGCGATGGTGATGGTGGTCCTCCCTTCCGACGCCGTCTCCAGGGCGGCCTGAACAACACCCTCGGAGCGGGTGTCGAGCGCAGAAGTCGCCTCGTCGAGCAGCAGAATGCGGGGGTCCGAAACGACGGCCCTGGCGATGGCGATGCGTTGCTTCTGCCCGCCAGAGAGCAGGAACCCACGCTCGCCGACGTTGGTCTCGTAGCCCTCGGGGAGTGACATGACGAAATCGTGAGCGTTCGCCTTCTTCGCCGCCTCAACTACGAGCTCCCTCTTCTTCTCCTCGGTTTCGTCCTCGAACCTGGTTCCGATCAGACCGTGCTTGATGTTCTCGTAGATGGTGACGTTGAAGAGGACGGGCTCCTGCTGCACGAGGCTGATGTTCTGACGCAGCCAGCGGAGGTTGAGGGTGCTGATGTCGTGGCCGTCCAGGTAGATCTTGCCCTGCACGGGGTTGTAAAACCGTTCAACCAGGCCGATGATGGTCGACTTGCCCGAGCCCGACGCGCCAACGAGAGCGGTGGTCTTGCCGGCGGGGATGGTAAGAGAGACGTCCTTCATGACGGTGACGTTGGGGCGCGAAGGGTAGATGTGCTTGATGTTCTCGAGGACGAGCGTGCCCTCGAGTTTGTCCAGCTTGATCCCCTCATCCGACGAGGCGTCGAGGCAGGACTGGCGATCGATGGTGTTGTAGATCTTGGCCGCGGCACCGATGGCGCTGGTAAAAGCCTGGACGTTGGGCGCGATGTTGCCAATGTTGAAAGCGCCAATCATGACCGACATCATGATGATGAGGACGCTGGACAGCGGGATGATGCCATCGACCAGGTACCTGCTGCCCATCCAGAAGGCGAGGCCGTAGTTGAGATACAGGACTAGCATCATGCCGCCAACCATGCAACCGAGAAGGCCCTTCTGACGCCAGCCGAAGCCCTCGGCCTTGACGAGGTGGGAGTCGTACTGGCGGGCGAGACGGTCCTGGGTGCCGAAAGCCACAGCGTTGCGGACGGAGCTGAGGACCTCCTCGGCCACGCTGCCACCCAGGGCATAGGACTGGATGGCCAACTTGCTGTACTTTTGCAGGAAGCCCGAGATGCTGCCCATGATGAGGAGCAGCGCAAAGACGGTCGACATCAGGATCAGAGTCAGGCGCCAGTAGACGACGAAGCTGATGATAAACGCGGCGACGAAGGTGGCGATAGCGGCCACCGTCAAGCCAACCTTCTCCGAGATGCCTTCCTGGACCATGTTGGTGTCGGCGGTGATGCGGGTGGTGACCTCGCCGGCGCCGAGCTTGTCGAAGAAGCCAATGTTCTGGCGCATGCAGCTCTCGAGGTAGTGCGCCCTGATCTTGGCGCTGATGTGCTCGCCCGTGTAGATGAAGCCGACGGTGAAGACGTAGGTGGTGACAAACTCGGCGATGCCGAGGTAGACAAAGTACAGGACGAGCTGCGTCATCGTGCCCATGAAGTCGTCATAGCTGCTGCGCCCAAGGAAGAAGTTCTGAAAGGTGCCCGCCAGGTTGCCGAAAATGACCGTCATGAGCGGCAGAGCGGCGCCCGACACGATGGCGCAGAGAAAGGAGACGGCCATGATGGCCAGGTCGGCCGGGGAGGCGTAGCGGTACAGGGTCACGAAGCCGACCTTGACCGACGGGGTGTCGACCTGCTGCTTGAGCACGGCAGCCTCGGCTTCAGGCAGGTGGGCGTAAGGGTCCTCATCCTGGTCATCGACGCCGGGGGCTTTCTGCATCACCTTGGAGTCGACCTTGGACATGTCGACCTTCTCAGCCCGGGCCTCCTCGGTCGAGTTGCCACCACGACTGTGACTGCTGGAGGCAGGCTGCGACGACGCCGCTGTGGCGCTGCCGCCGCTGTCGCCGCTGTCGCCGCGGCGCTTCTCCGAGACCTCGGCCGCCATTGGAGGCAAGGACGGGCGCCTTGTGTGCGATATGCGCCGGGTGTGCAATCCCAGTCTCGAAAGGTTGCTGTTGTGAATTAGGTATTAAGGTTGATGGTTAATTGCCAACGCCAAGGACCAGGGCAGGCTCGCGAGATCGGATGTCGGCCAAAGTAAAGTTCACGATCTGGGACCAGATGGCATGGGCCCGGATAGGATGGCAGATTCGGAAGGGAACACCAATGGAAGTTGGGCGAGGGGAATGGCTTAGGGGTGCTCGATATTAATAAAAGGGAGCTCCCAAACAAACTGCGACAACCCTGCCAGGGAAGGGGGGTGGTGTTGATGGCACAATGCGGGTGACGGCGGGCCGGGTTCATATAACAGAAAGACGGAGACAAGTCGGTGTGTTATAAGCAAATACGACCGACTGCATCGGCCGAGAACTATGCAGATTGGCCTAGGCTTGTTGGTGGGCGCCAGCGGGTGGTGATTGGGGTAGTGGATGGGGCCCTCGAGCCGCTAGCCTGGGGCTACGGTGCCATCCCTTGCGAGGGAGCCGGTTGTGAGCGGGTATTTCAGCCGGGTGGTGATCTCGGTCACTTGTTACTCCCCGAAGCTGCGAGAGATTGAGGCCCCCAGCTGCAACTTTCGCCTGAGGACCCCGGCCCTTTTCCTGCGGCAGGGCTCCCGCTGGTGTGGGTGTGGTGGTTTTGGCCGTCTGACAAGCAACAAAAACAAAACAAGACATTTTCGATCGGGCCTTGCCTGAGCTCAGGGTGGTCACTGGGGGCCGACGGCTCCAGCTCCTGGCCATTCCATAAGGCCGGGGGTCCGTCGTTAGTCAGAGACGGCCCTTCGGGTTCCTGTTGTTTCTCCAAGGGCATCATCACGGTGTTGAATGTTACCGTATGACGCCTGGGGTGCCCCGTTCTGCATTTTCTTGCGTGGAGTTGAACTGCCCAGGGTGGGCGGTAGGCACGAGATCCGCGCTCCGATGTGAGAGAGATCTGATGAGGGGTTATTCTTTTTTTCTTTTTGCTTCAGCTTCTTTTCCTTCCCGTCCTGCGTGCCTTTTGGTCCGGGCGTCTTCTTCCAAACAACCCCGACCCACCCCGCTAGGGCCCGCGGTATGCGCGCACAGGCCATGCAGGGCAGGGCGGGATCCGGAGTTCGGGTTGGTTTAACCGTCCGCCAAGTCATGCTTGCCATGCTCTCGCGGCGCCGACTCACAAAGCACCAATCACTAATCCCGTCATGCATGTTCTATCACGTAGGCGGAAAAGGCGAGATGCACGGTCTCTCAAGTATGCGCTAGAGCCGTCTGGAGCATTGAGTTGGCGCCGCAGCCTGAGGTCCCAACGTGCTCCAATGACGCACGCAGCTTTCTAGTCCAGAAATCGCGGTCCTTTTCCCGTTTCGATGGAGGGGAAAATGAGCGACTGGGCCAACAGCAAATTTCATCCCATTTCAATCCCCTGGTCACACTGGGTCTGCCTTTCGCGACGGGACTCCCACTCTCTCCCTTTTCTGGGCCCATTCCTTCGAGAGGATTCGAGGTTACGAATGGATTTCCTATAATGGTCTAGTCTGCGCGGCGTCACAAATACGACACGCCCCGATTATGCTTAAACCCATACTTGAGGCCAGCCGTCCACGGGGCAACCACCCTGGATCTCTGCCGTGCAACCGAAACTGAGTCTTTTTCCGCTCCGGAACGAACGCGTTTCTTGGGTAGCACTGAGCTCTGAGGAAGCGTGAGCCCTGCACGCCACTGCATTCCTGCTCATCCTGACGTCAGATATCCATCATCCTAGATTCGCAGGTTCCTGGATACCCCTTTGGTATCCTTATCTGCCTTACCAGGTACCTACCTAGGCGTGACCAAACTCTGAGTTAATAATTGAGCCTCGGATCCGGTAATGAGTCATGCGGGACCATCTGTTCGGACAACCTACGATGACTGGAATGCGATTCGGCGTGGGTCCTCTCAATGGAAGTCAGCCCTGCAGCTTACGGGCTTTTGGCCGTCCCGAACACCGGACTTTTGCGACATGATCGCCAAGCACGGGGATATCGGTCTTTGGCTGGGCCTTCCGAAATTCCTTGTGCGGCTCAATCCCACATCCATCCCTCGGACGGGAACTTTGCTTGCCGTGTGCCTGAGCCCCTGGCCACCGCTTTGCGGCACCGCAGGACGTGACGCGACACGAGGAATCGTATTCTGCGGCATCCCGCGAGTGTCCTCCGTTCCGTTGACCCTGGTATCTCCGGATCAGTTATCATATGCTGGTTAAAAGAGTTGCGTACCTCTTATTTGTTTGCTTCCGCATTCCATCCCTTTGTCATCTCACGTCATGCTTTGTTGGTGATTGAGAAGCACACACGTAACGGGAGCTTCGCATCATGTTGGATTCCGAACCCAATAAATCCATGCATGCGGTGCTCCCATCGTCACCAATAAGAAAATTTACCCGAGATATGTCCGGCCAGTCTCTGTTGCGGCTCAATCCAAACGCCCGACTCATGTTGGTTCGACCTGGATGTGATGGTGGGAGGTTACGCCGCCAAGAACAAAATACTTGGCGCCCTGCCTTGGGGTGAAGCCGCAGCACCATTCATTGCCCGGTGACTGGTGGAGCTGGGCTGGGCGCCCGGTTGAGGGGGGCGAAATAATAGCCTTACCGGGCGAATGAACACATGTCTTGAGAGCCGCTCTAAGAATTCGGCATTTCTCGACTCGCGACAACAACCCAAACCGTCGTCCCCTGCGCCATCAAAATAGCCAAGCCAAGACCTGAACGCAACGATGCTGCTCGATAGCTTCCTCCACCCTGCCGCGCTATTTCTCTTTGCCGTCGGCTTCTTGCCGACTGCCGCTGCGAAACCCAAAGACGCGATCCTACTCTCTGACGTCAGTCCTTCCCCTCATCCCCAGGGCATTCACGGTCCCCAAAGACTAAAAAAAAAAACCACATATCCAAAAAACAGGTCCAATCCCTTACCCTCCGCGCCGACAAGCAGACCACCCACCGCCGAGTCCCTGCCGCGCCCCAGCTGAAATGCGTGTCGCACCGGTCCGTGTGCGGCCTGCACAAGGTCGACGTCATGCGCTGCACCAACCAGGGCAGCTCCTACGGCGACGAGGACATCCAGTGGTCCTGCACCGCCTCGCTCCCGCCCGAGCTCAAGCTCGGCAGCACCGAGGTCGTGTGCGAGGGCTACTCGAGCCCCCAGGACCCTTACGTCCTCAAGGGCTCGTGCGGCGTGGAGTACAGACTCATCCTCACCGACGAGGGTCATAGGCGCTACCCTGACCTGGGCGGTGGCGGTGGTAGTGGTGACGGCTCGCTACCCACCTGGGTCTTTTGGGTCTTCTTCACCGTCGTCGTCGTCGTCATCGTGTACTCGGCCTGTTTTGGCAACCAGGACGGTTACGATCCCCGAGGACCCCAGGGACGCAACAACTTCTGGGGAGGTGGTGGCGACTACTGGGGCGGTGGTGGTGGCGGTGGCGGTGGCGGTGGCGGCCGGTTCGGTCGCTACAACGACCCGCCGCCTCCATACCCGGGGACCAAGTCCAGCTCCTCCCGAGAGGGCTGGCGGCCCGGCTTCTGGAGCGGCCTGGCTGGCGGCACCGCTGCGGGCTACTATGCCGGCAGCCGAGGTCGGAACAACAATACATATGACGGAGGCTATGGCAGCTTCGGCGGCCGTGGCAGCACTTGGGGCGGGTCTGGCGGTGCTGGCCCTTCTCGGTCCGACTCGAGCTCCAGCTCTGGCGCTCGGTACGAGAGCACCGGCTTTGGCTCAACCAGCCGACGTTGAGAGCCCCTATGACGAGAAAGTCGGGGAATGTTGGGCAACACGCGAGACATCATTTACAAGTGCGAATACCCAGATTACATTGTACGTCAAGAAACACTTTGAGCTCATAAACTTCATCCATACATATTACGTGCGTGTTGCTACATTCCTAGCCGTCACCCACCCCCCGGGTTGGTATCAAAAACATGCCTTACAGGCCTCTTTGACATATGGCTGGAAAACAGACAGGGCTAAATGGCTGAACTCGACCCGCCGGCGCGGGTGATTATGGTATTGCATACAAATAGAAGTACAGACGTACAAGGCATCCAAGACATGTGCCTCCGGCTCTTTGACCTAATGCAAAACAAAATAGACAACGCTGGCGCGGGCTGAAGAGTAACCCATCGTAGGTAGATGAGTTTGGGAGCGAGACTGGGTAGCTCGCATGCCCGACGACAATGGTATATCCCAAACACGCTGTCCCTTAGGACCAGCTGAACAAGCATCGGCACCTTTGGCTGGCCCACTGTGGTGCTGCGATCCTAGAGGATGCTGGGAGGGCCGGTGTCTGCAACAGGCGGCGTCTCGTTGTGGCAAGCCCGCAACGACACCTGGATGCCAGGACACCGAGCAGACCAAACGAAGTTCGGGTCGATACAAGGCGTGGCAAGCATTACATGTGGATATGCATGACGTCCATCTTGTCGAACGCCTTGCCACAGGAGGGACATTTTCGCCTGCGGTTCGCGACTCTGCTTTCGACACACTCATTACAGAAGACGTGTCCGCACGTCTTGAGGGTGACGTTCTTGAAGTTGCCGTTACAAACGTTGCAGAGCGCAAATTTCTGGAAACGCAAACCATTAGCTTGAGACGGATCCAAAACAGCCCAAGAGAGGCGTGACTTACCCTCAGGTTCTCCTCCGAATCGCTAGACCCTCGGGACTTGTAGTTGTCCCTCTCTTTCAGCGCGTGCTCCAGGCGAACCTTGGCCTTCTCCAGCTCCTGTTCACACGCTGTCACCTTCTCCTTGAACGAATGTGCTGCCGAGTCTTTGGCCTTCACTAGGTTGCTGAGATTCGACGCTTGACTCTTTAGAGCCTCGTGTAGGCGCAGAGCGTCCGAACTTGCCGCCTTGAGCTTCCGGTTGTCCTCGAGGATCGCGATGTTGGACTGCTTCATCTCCGTGAGCTGCTTCTCCAGGTTCGTGACCAAAATCCTAGCGTGCGCCTCGACGTCCTTGAGCTGAGAGATGATGGTTGAACTCGTCTTGTTCTGCATCTGCAGTGTCTTGTTTTCGTTGATGCGCGCATCCGTGTCTCTCCTGGCCGCAAAGTATTTTTGCTCTGCCTTGTTCTTCTCGGCTGCTAGGCTCACCACCTTGGACTCTAGCGTGGCCATGTCCGTGAGCTTCTTCTGGGAAAGGGCAACCGCCTTCTTGTAGGCCTTTTCAACCGACGGAACCTCACTCTTGATCAGTTCAAAGTCCTTCTCAAGCTTGATGTACCTGGTGATCAGATCCGCAGGAGGGAGAGCCTCAAGATCCTCTCTTGGTGTCGACATTGCAGCATCCTCCGTCGGCCGAAGCCGCTCGAGTTCGAGTTCGAGGCCAGCGATACGGTCGTCCTTGGCGCTCAACAGGTCCTTGATGTGCTCCGAAGAGGTTCTTTCTTGGTCGGCCTTGGCCTTTTGGATCGTGAGGTTGGCATTGAGATCGTCACGGATGGAGCGTATACGTGTCAGGTCCTGGTCCTTCTGGTGAAGCTGCTCTTCCAGCTCAGCCGAGACAGCTTGGGCCTCACGACTCAACTGCTCGCGGAACGTCGTCCTCTCCGACTGCAGTTTCTCGGCCTCCTCTCTCAACTGCTTGTTGATGACCTCTAGACTGTTGATCCGCCTGATCAGGTCTTCGTTCTGAGACTTGAAGTACTTGAACAAGTCTGTGCGCGAGTAATCCTCGTCCGTGACCGTCTCCTGGCGGGCCTTCAATGACGTGTTTTGCTCCTGGAGAGTTTTGATCTCTGCCAATGCTGCTGCGAGCTGCTCCTTCTGTTTCGACAGGACGGCGACAGCCTCATCGTGCTTCAGTTGCAGTGCCTCGGAGTTGCCGTTTGCGCCTGCTTCATCGGCGCCGCGCTCTGCCGATGGGGCTCGTGCTGTTGCATTCTTCAGCGCCTGTTGCTCAAGCTTTTGAACCTGGGCGCTCTTGGCGCGATCCAGCTTTTTCTCGGCCTTGACATATCGCAAGGTGGCCGTGTCGAGCTGCTCAGAAAGAGTGTCTTTCTCAGCGTTGGAGCGGTCCAGCTTCACCAGGAGGTCCTTGATAGTGGCGCGGCTTTTTGTGACTTGCGCTTCGAGCTCGGCGACGTCTGGTTTCACCTCCCTCCCAGCGGAAACGAGAGAAAACAAAGTCTCCAATCTGGCCTTGATCGCCCTGCTTTTGTCCCGCAGGTGTTCGCGAAACTCATCATGGTCTTTGAACTGAAGCGCCGTGCGCTGCAGGGCCGAGAATTCTGGCGTCAGACGGGGTCAGCAAGAACGTCGCTGGGATTGGCGTGAGGCAGGTCGCATTACCTTTCGATTGCAGGTCGGAAGAGATGGATCCTTGGGCCGCGAGCTCGACTTCTTCCAATAACTGCAGGACGTCAATATCGGTCAGAGGTGAGGGCACGTGAGCGGAAGTGGCAGGCGGGTGGGCAGGCTGCATACCTGAAGCCACCATTGATCGACTACCCTCAAGTGATCGTCGTGGTGGGTGGAGCGTTTCGTAAGATCCTCGAGCCGCGATTCTAATGTGGTCTTCTCTCGCCTATATTCGAGCATCTGACGGTAGATGGCATCTTTTTGGTAGTCCTACAAGCCCCTCAATGTCAGCATTCGATCACCATCCCCGTCGCTCCGACGACATGTCGCGCGACGCGCAGCGCCAGAGTAAATTGTGTGGGTATGGGCAAGGCTTGATCTGTTTGGGATGGGTGGATGGGCAATCTGAACCTGGCGACAGAGCAGGCTGTTGTCGCAGCGAGCCCAGGATTAGCATTGAACGCGATGTGCGGTTGCCATGCCGCCCGGTCACTGTGGGGCGCGCTCGATCGCCGACTTGCGGCGACCATATGGCCGACCGGGCGGGCGGCGAGCGACATATAGTTGCAAAAGGGCTGTGGCTCGTTGCATTGAGGGTGAGGCGAGTGAGGGAGAGCGAAGCAGAGATGACTGTCAAATGGTGGTCGCTTACCTCGATCCAAGCCTCGTCTCGCAAGTCGTTGTCGTCTCGCGACTTGGAGCCGCCGTTGATGGCCTGTCGCTTGCTCGGGGGTGCGATTTCGTCGGTCGCGCTGAGCGCTGGCCTCTTCCTATCCTCCATCTTGACCAAGCCAGATGGATGAGAGGAAACAGCGGGAGATGTGGCAACAGGCATGAGAGAGATGAGCCGGGCGATGGACGGTCGGGTTGGTGGTTTGGATCGGTCGCTGGCCTGGACAAAGGAGACGGTCGGGATGGAAAGGGAGCGGTAAAACGAGAGAAAGAAAAGAAGACAGAATTCGCTCAACGGCCCCTCAGCCAGGCAGCGGAACTGATCAGGCGCGGCATGGGAGAGAGCGTCGGGCGGCGAAGGGGTGATTGAAGGCTCGCGAAAACAACGTTGCCAGTCAGGAGTTGATTTTTCGACGACGCCCCTTCCCAGGACCAGATTCCATCCAAGGTGATGACCAAGACACACGGGCCAACCAAATACACCAAACGTGGTGAGTGGGGCATGTGAGAATGCCGCTAATCTGAATTAGGCCTAGACTTATCAGGCCCATCCACGCGTTCCACCGAGGTTCTCCATCGCGACTCACTCTGCATTGCCCAGATCCATAACCCCACCAGCACCAGCGCAACAAATTTCACTACGGAGAGAACAGAAGCCGCGCTCGCCCCGCAATCCTCTTGGTGAAGCAGTTGGCGCGACGAGACGGAAGATACGGAGAGGTGTCGCGAGCGCACAGGAACCGACGACGACCAACGACCGGACCTGCCAACCGAACCAGTCGATCATCGGATACGCCGGCCTGAGGGGCACGAGCGCGCGCCCGGCCGTGGCTGGCTGCATGCCTGATTAGTGCCTGCTTCTCGGGGCGCATTGCGCAAGACGAGCTGCGTGATACAGATATACCCTTACGACACTCCGAGACTGCCGTCATGTTGAAGAAAAAGGGCGCGCCGTCCTTCAAACCGAAGGCCGGCGTTCGAAGAAACCCCCCTCCGGCGACGAGCCGGCTCTCCAAGACCCCGGCGCCCCCGCTGTCTGAGGCACCCTCAGCTGGCGCAAGCGAGCCGGCGCACACCACAGCGCCTGCTGCTCCAGCTGCAACCGTAGATGCGCCGCCTCCTACCGACTCTACTACCCGGGTTGCGCTGACCTCCGTACTGCGCGAACCTCTGCCCACCCCCACCTCTACGGCCCCCGAGGCATCAAACGCTCTATCGCAGCCTGTCGAGGCTCCAGTCGCCGCGCCAAGCGCCACGTCCGTCGCAGCTACCCCGACTGTAAGCAGAGCCTCGGTCGCAAGTGAGCCGAGGAGGATACCCCAAGGAACACCTCCACCTGTATCTATAAGACCCGCCGAACATGTCCAACTACAACCACCAGCGGACGAAGGTGCTGGAGGGACAACAACGACTCCGCGGCCTACCGCTGCCCCAAGCCCGGCTATCGCCCCCGCAAATACCCCGACCCTGAAGCCTCTCGAAGCACAGGCGTCCGTGCAGCCTGACCAGCCTTCTGCTCTTCAACCAAGCGCCAGCGAGGAGCCACCAATCTCGTCAAGGAGAGAACAGGCTCATCCCCCTGCCCCGCCAACACCAGCGCCCGCTGCGACAACCTCGGCATCCAGCGCCGTCCCAATCAACGCCGAGACAACAGGCGCAGCAGCCTCTGGCGAAGCACCAGCCGCCCAAGGGAGACCTAAACAGACTAGGAAACGGAAGGCGCTAGCTAGCACCGATGTCACTGGCTCGTCTGCGACCGCACAAGAGGCTCCTGTGGTGACACCGCCGAGGAAGCGCCGTGCGACCAGAGCGCAAGCCGCTGCGGGTCCAGCGGCGGAGGAAACAGGACCGGCAGCAGCTGAGGGCGAACAGGGGGCGCAGTCAACACCTCAACCGAGAAAGCGCCCCGCAGCGAGGAGGGGGACCCGGGCGGCTGTCGCAACACAGGAGGGGGCAGATGCAAACGCGGATGCTGTCGCGGAGGGAGAACCTACCGGGCCTCGGCGGCGAACCAGGGCAAAGAAGAATGCTAGGAACGCGGCAGCGGCTGGGAACAGTTCTGGTGCCGCCGAAGATGCGGGTAGCGAGAACGCGCCAGCTAAGCCCACTAGGAGGCGAAAAAGGACAACGGCTGCTGCTGCAGATGCTGAGGCCGAAGGAAATCCGGGTGAAGCGGGCGAGGCGGCGGGTGCGAAGAAGAGACATAATCCCAGAGCACCGCGTCGGGAGCGCTCAGAGACGCCCGAGGACGCGGAGGAGCAGGTCATCGATCCGAACAGCCTCACTATGGCTGAGCTGACAAAGGACCTACGCATAGGGAAGAAGTTTAGCAGGCATGACGAGCTGCGTGACAGGATGAAAGAGCTTAGCGCCAAGCAGCGCGAGGAACGGAGATTAAGAAAGCTCAACGGCGGCGGCGAAGCGACGGGCTCAGGCGACGATGATGCCACTCCCGCAGCCGACGGCTCGGAGCCACAAGCCCTCGGGGCGGGCGGAGGTCCGGCGACGCGGCCGCCGGCGGTGCTGGGACCGCAGTTTGAGATCATCAACGGTGAGATCGTCATCAACCAGGCGTCGCTGGTTCACGACAGGCACGCCGAGGCCATGGCGGACCAGGTGGATATGGAGGAGGTGGAAGAGAACGACTTCACCCGCATGACCAACTCGGCCACATACCTGCGGCCCAACAAGCTCAAGGGCCCGAACGCGTGGAACAAGGAGGAGACGGCACAGTTCTACGATTATCTGCGCATGTTCGGGACCGACTTCCAAACAATCGCCAACATGTTCCCCGGCAGGACGCGCCGCCACGTCAAGATGAAGTTCAACCGCGAGGAAAGACACAACCCGGCGGGCGTTAACGCCGCCCTCGTGGGCCAGAAGCAAGTCATGATCGACCTCGACGAGTACCAGACCCGCACCGGCCGCGAGCTCGAGGCCACGGCCGCTATCGAGGAGGAGCACCAGCGCAGGCAGGAGGCCCACGAGGCGGAGCAGCGCCGCATCCAGGAGGAGGCCGACGCGCTGCAGGCCGAGAAGCGCAAGAAGCTCCTCGGCACCGGGCCCGGCGACGGTGCCGCCAACGGCAACAAGGGAGACGCTAGTGGGGCTGCCAAATCTTCGGGTGCTGCCGTTGCCGCTGCGGCCGCGGAGCCGGAGGAGGACGTCGAGATTATCGACGAGGACGAGGAAGCTGCGCGCCCGCCACCTCCGCGACGAAGGCGGCGTGGCGGCGGTATAGGCGGTTGATATCTTGAGCTCGTATACTACCTCGCGTTTCGTTCCCAGCGCATTGCGCCACATGCCAGGGCAACTCTTGGCTCAGTAGTTACAAGAATATTTACGATACCCTGCTCCTCTAGAGCCGTGGAACCCACTTCGGTGTCCGACGTTCTTGTTCCCCTGCGTTGTTGTTGCGATGCGGCTCAAGCGAAACGGCCATAGCCAATCGCTTTTTTGCTGTCAAAATGATCCAGTTGCACGAGCTCGCGGTCATGGTCCCGGCGGCGGTGGTTTCGCTGCAGCTATGTTTTGTATATGTTAGCAGACCCTGCCGTACTGCAACCATATCTGATGCCGCTCGCCGGGAGCATTCTGCCGACATCGTAACGGTTGCGATGGGGTCCCCGGTGCCGCAGTTAGGAGTACATGGGGTTTTACCAAGCTCTACATCTTCCAACCGAAATGCCCTCTACTACCAGGAACTTTATACCCAAAGGGACACCTGACAACACTCGTACTCAAATTCACGGCCTGGGTGTTTCGTGCCTCATCCATTTTGCGCAGGAGCTTGTTGCACATGTTGCGCCTGGGCCTGCATCGATAAAGGCACCGGCCGGCGTGCCTCGCCCCTGCCTTTTTGTGGAGGGACACTGGTGATGGCCGTTGGGCCAACGGTTCGGACGAAAAGATGGGATTCGGGTACGGCCGCTTCTACAGCCTGCCAGACCATTCCGCCACGTCGGGCGATGTTTCCGAACAAGCGTGAACAATTCGCGAAACCACGGTCAACGTCAAGCTCCGCCATCCACACCAGCCCGAGCCCCAGCCCTTTGTAGACACCGAGCGTCTCGAGCGACACGCTAACAGCTCTACCATGAACAAAAGATATGGCGACCATGCCGAAGTTGCCCACGCCACAACCGCTGGGCCCCGAACCCGCTTCCGGCATGGCTCTCCACCCTGTGTGCCAACGCTCGCAGAGACATCCCAGTGATGGTAGAAATAGGGTTTCGTAGCTCGATTACCAAAAGGGTGATCGGCGAGCTTTTTATTATTTTTTTTTTTCATTACTATTTTCCTTTCGATTCCAAAGTCATTTTTATACCGTAGTTCCGTAAGCCAAATCCCCTAGGAAACTCGAAAACGGTTCGGATATTTTCGGGAGCTGCGGTCATGAAGGGATAGGAAGCTTTTTAGTGACCAGCTTGTGTAGATTTTTTTGTAGCAAAAGTTTTTATACAGCAAAAAACTGGTACAAAAAAAAGAACTAAAAACCAATTAGTATCCAACAGTCCCCGAATGGGGGATATTTTATGGAGGAAGATGGAAAATCGTCGAGTTGCACCCGGACGCTCAAGGCCCCGTGATACTCTCAGTAGATAATGAAGGGTAAACGAAAGGCCGGCGTTGCCCTCGTCAAGAACAATTGCCGCATTCAGTCAATATCTTCCGAGGACAAAGGCCGTAGGCAGCTGCACAGCTGCGGCCCCAGCTATGGAACGGAAGGGCTCCATCCACTGGCAAGGTGGGTAGCAAGGCGTGCTGCGTATTGAGAGTCCAGCCCCCAAGTATGCACACGGCGCAGCACTGCCTAGGTGGCGGCGCAGTTGCGCTTGCACAGCCTCTCACCGGGCATACATGCAATGAGCCAGACCATCGAGCAATGGATAAATGAGGGTGTCCCGCTGTCAACAGGCTGGTAAGCATTCCAAAAAGGCCACAGGACTCCCCGACATGGCGGAACTAGTTGGCCTGGTGTCGGCCATCACCGCGATCGCGGCGACGGGATTCAAAATCTCCCGCACGATTTCAACAATCGCCGAGGAGTTTGGCACAGTCGGCCCCCAGTTGAAGGCTATTGCCACAAACACCCAAGCTGTTGCTTGGATCCTCGACGAGCTAAAGGTTCGACTTCTAAACACCAACGGCATCGTCTCTAAAGACGCAGTTGAAGTGGTTCAAAAGATTGTTGCGCAATGCCAGCTCGAAATCGACGATATCAACAAATGCGTGGCGCCTATTTCCCGCGACGGGAAGGAGTTCAGCCCTAGTCAACGCCTGAAATGGCTGCTGGCCAAGCCCAAACTGACCACGAAAATGGCGGCGTTGGACTCGCTCAAATTGACCTTGAGCATGTACATTTGCGCTATTCGATTTATGGACGGCAACGATTTTAAGTAAGTAAAAAGGGAAAGTAAGTGGTACTTTCTTTTTTTATAGCTAATTGTGTTCTATTAGGGAATCCATGCACGACGAGATCCAATGCAAGGTGTCTCGGTCAGAGCAGACTCGAACGACTTTTTTGCACGCCGAATATCAAGATCAAAAAGCCGAAATGGCCTACCAGATCAGGCACGCTGGGCAAGAACTGGAAAATGACGGAAAAGAGAGCATCGCCTCGATCGTCGTGGAAATAAGCGGGGAGGGGTCGGAGGAAACGGAGGTGCAAACATATCAAACTCCGCCGTCTGACTTCGAAGTTGGTCTCACAATCTCGAACGATCAGTTTGTCAGAATTGCCGACCACATCCGGCTCCAGGGGGTGGTTTCCTGCTTTGCGCTCAAAGTTGTCAACCGAGCCCAGGCCCAGGATATGCCGGCGCCAGCTAGTGATGCCGCGTCCTCGGAATCAGGCGCGCACACGGAAAACAGCGAGCCACCCGATGATGGCAGCAACGAGTGGGGCTTCTTCGGATCTGGCGGCTTCGATAGCCCTGGACATCAAGGTGCTGGATCTCGCATTTTCAGCAACACTCGATACACCGGCGTGCCCCCGCCCGACTCCTACGCATATGCACAACCTGGGGCCAATGGATACCAATTTGGGTCGCAACAAAGCTACTACGATCACCCCATGCCGCCTCCGCCACCACCGCCGGAACCGCTGCGGCCGGATCCGGTGCTGGAAGCCGCGAGGGCACAGCTCGATGCTCTCAAGGCTGAGAAGGATAGACAAAAAGCCGCTGCCGAACAGGCCGCGAGAGAGAACAAAATACGACAGGAGGCCGAAACGGCTTTCAAAAGGCGTATGGAGGACATGAGGATGGCGCAGGAGGAAGCCAGGAAAGCTATCGAGAAAGCCAAGGCCGAGTCCGAGAGGGCCGCCATAGAGCGACTTGAAAAGGAACGGAAGGCTGAGGCCGAGCGTCAGAGGCTACACGAGGAAACTATGAAGCGAATTGAGCTTGAGACCCGGGTAAAGGTGGAAAAGGAGAGGCGAGAGTTTGAGGAGCGGCAACGGGAGCACGCTGAGGTTATGGCCAAAGCCGAAGCCGAAGCCATGGCCAAGATCAAGGTGGAGAAGAGGAAACGGGGCCTGATGAAGTACTTTGCTCCTGCAGTGTGAGCTTTGAGGCTTGCTCGGGGGATTTCCCAGGCGTGCCGCGCGGCTATTGATAGCTTTCGGGCAACAACGCAGAATCCCTTTTGCTATTTGTGTGAAAAGGGTACATCGTGGGCTCGCTGAGCCAAAGTTTGCGCTGGTCGCCGGGACTTGGACTGGTTGAGGCAAGATCTTCCCCTGCGAACTTCTCCCTGTCCTCACCACCCAGACGCTTTGTCAGCGAGACATTGGCTGGGCTACCTCGGTGTCGCGGCCGATAGGCCCTAGCACGGCAGGCGTACCGCCAACACCACCACAGCCAGATGCCTCTCCTGACCTCTACACGGCGTCGAGACGCTTCCGCGCTGGCTCGGCCGCGCCTGGTATTTGAGCCTGGTGTTGTCGGTCTGCGGATGGAACGGATTTTACGCCTAGCAAGCCCCGATCATGCTTATGTCCTGATCTGTGGTGACCTTCTTGCGGACCTCATCACACACGTCGATCGGCCTTTGCACGATAGCAGCCGATTCTCGGATGACATAGGCCTCCTCCGAATGAAGAAAAGCTAAAGGACTAATATTAGGTAGGTCCCAGTGCATTCTCTCCCAATAACTTATACTCACAAAGAGAATATTTCGGGTTTTGCTGCCTTCATTTCATTATGAAATGCTTCAAGCTTTTCGACTGGCTGTCAAAGGTAGACTCCTTTATACTAAAGTGAGGTGCCCTGATGAGCCTATCTGTCTGCTTTCTCGATCGTCAAGCCAGATGGGATTCGTTCTCGCCGTCCTCGGGATCCAGACCACCCGTCCGGGGGAAGCCTGGAACCAATCGTGTAATTACTGGCCAGGAGGTCAAAGGCATTTCAGGGGCAGGCAGCCTTGGGGATGTGAGGATTAAAGGCTTTCATTTGGATAACGTGGCAGCTGTGCGTGGAGCGAGCTACCGGGCCTAGGTCGGACGCCCGCGCTTCCATGATCTCCGTCCCGCCAACCCTTCCCGGCCCAAATCGACGTGTGCCTACTCTCACATGGTAGTATAGATTCAATCAGCCCAGCCCTTGCGGTAGTCGGCTAGGTTTAATCATTGGTGGATAGCGAGAGATGGAGGTGCGGACGGTAGAGTTCATTTCTCAGGCTAATCCCCTTTGCCGCGAATATCCGTTTGGGCTGGGAATGATAGAGTCGTCATCGTTTGTCCCAGGCGGTACACAAGTCAACGTTCGCTGGTGGACCGTTTGGCTACAGTAGATGGGGGGCTTGGGTGGCAAATGCCCAATAAATGAACACCCCGCAATTTCAACACCATCAACCTCACCAAAGGTCGCAGCTTTTTGTTGACGACGGACATCAGGTGCCGCCCCGAGACTCCGAGACAAGCTTCCCCTCATTGCTGTAACGTACCGGCATAATTATTACATCACCCCCCATTGTTCGACTCAAAAGCGCTAATGTGTCCGATCTGATGACTCGGCAGCTTCGAGCTTCTGTCTGGAATCCTTCTTGCCCCCCAAACTCAACCAAACAGCGACCCACAAACACCGAAAGATGGCGTCGACGTTGCTCTCGTACGTGCCCCTTGTCAACCGCCTGACGGGGACGGCCGGGACGGCCCGTGAGATCAAACTGGAGCCGGTCGAGGTGCACAATGTCGAGACGGCGGCGGAGAAGCGCCCGCGGACGCTGAAGCACCTGCTCCGGGCCAATCACGTGAACCATTCCATCGTCTACCACAACCTGGAGTTCGCCAACCACATGGCCCATATCCTGTGCTCGGCGTATCTGCTGGGCGCCGATGCGGCCCAGCTGCACCACATCTACGACGTCGAGGCGAAGGAGCTCGGGCCCTGGCAGGACTCGCCTGCCGAAATCACAAAGGACGACTGGCGCGACTTTCTCGGGGACAGGCACTACCAGAGGGCCTTCATCGACTTCTTCGAGGACAACCTGGCCTTTGACCATGCCTACGACTGGAAGAAAGTCGTCGCCCGGTACATGTTTGAGGGCGACGAGCCGCTCATCAACGGTCTCATCGGCGGGCGTAAGACACACAACACTGACCCTTTGTATTTATTTGGCTGTGCTTGCTACCTACCGATACTCGCATGCCATACGCGTACTTACACACACCGAAACCGCAGTGAGCCACCCGTTGATCCACCTCGGCTATGCCTTTGAGATGGACAGCCGGGAGATTGCTATCGAGGCCCTTGCGATGGCCGCAGTGCAGCACGACCACCTGCACCAGTACAGCGACGATCCGTCGTACACAAAGCCCGCACCCTTCACGTCGGAGTCACCGGTCGAGCTGGTGGAGCGGCTCGCGGCCGACAAGCGGTTCGACGGGCTCTTTGACGAGCCCGGTTTCGCAAACATCGAACTCATCTTCAAGAAGCACGAGGCGCTCTTGCTCGAGTACTGGAACGCCTGGGACCTGGGCGATGATCCGGTGGCGCGGTTCCGCGAGTCGCAGGAGCTGGCCGTCGACCTGCTGACGGCCACGGTCGCCCCGGGCACCCACTCTTACAACTTCTTCATCGTGCACCTCCTGACCAGCAGCCACGCCGTGCGGATCCTGCTGCCGCACGTGCCCGTCAAGTTCCACGTCAGCGTCGTCCGCCAGTGGTGGCTGCTGGTCCTGGCCATCTACGTCGCCATGCTCCGGCCCAAGATCGATCGGGACCAGGTGCCGGTGACGGCCCAGAGCTGGTCGTATGTGGAGGGGCAGGTGTTGAAGTCGAGGTTTTCGACCGATGCCCACTTTGTCAAGGGTGAGTTTTATTGCACAATTTGCGACGACGGTAAACCTCGGTGTTGGTCCTTTCTGCTAATCCTAGTTTTCCCCAGCTGTGCGTGCCATGAAGGAGGCTTCGCGGACGTGGGGCGATGTTCACAATCGCTATCTGAATGCTGCCGTTCGGTTTGTTGATGACTTTGAGGGCTGGGTGTTCTGACGCGGAACGTAATGCATTATCAGGAAGAAAAAGTGATTGCCTCTGTGTATTCTATTGTAGTCAGAATGTCAAATTCCATTGTCGCCCAATATGGATGCGTCCAACGGAGCAAATCGATCCCCAAAATCTAATTCATGTTCGTCACGCCCAGATATCGCTATTTCCACAGTGGGGGCCGAGTCCCGATGCATGCCCCACATGGAGTGGTCTGGAGAGGCCAGATTTGGCACCTGCCAATCAAAGGCGTTTAGCCCCTGTCATGATGGATGGTCGGCCCACCTCTGCTGCACGTTCGACTCAATATGCGGTTTCCAGCTTTCTGCAGCCTGCTCAACATCGAGCTGCGTGATCTCGCCCAGGTTCCCACTCCGTGTCCGCCTCCCTGGGCCAGACCCGACCCCCGTGTTCGCGCCAATTCATGTCCGCCTCAGCGACGACAAGGCAGCAAATGTAGAGGACCACTGCTGCGGCAAATGACCAGCCCAGCTCCGCAATGGCGCCGCCTGCAAAGCGCCGCAAGCGCAACCTCGTCGAGTCTGACGACGAGGACGACGCACAGCCCCCGCCGCAGTCACAGCAGACCACCCCGCGCAAAAACAGCTTGAAGAACTTCCTCATCCCGTCGCCGACGAAACCCTCCGCCGTAAACTCACCGTTGGCTGCGTCTCCGAGCCCGAAACGAAGAACCACGACGCGCTCGGCCACTGCTGCTGCTGCTGCCGCCGCGTCCAAAAAGGCCGCCTCCACTGGCGCCGTCACAGCACCAGCCGCGCCGCCCAGCTTCCTCAACAGCCGAGGTCGCGCCTCCAAGGCCTCTACCAAGAGTCCGAGCGCCAGCCCTGAGAAGCGGGGGAAGAAGACCAAGGTGGCGGAGGAGAAGGGCAGGAACGGGGACCTGCTCCTGCTCTTCTCCAAACAGGCTCAGCGTGCCGCCAAGACCGACCCGAAGCCGTCAACGCCCATCGACGACATCATCAGCGACCCCATCTCCGGAGACGACGATAATGTGGCCGAGAGCAAGGCTGCCCTGGCCAGCATCGTGGGCAGGAATGCGATCAAGCGATTCAGGGACGGCGGCAGCGCCAGTTCCTCACAGCAGCAGCAACAGGCGGCACCCCCGAGCTCCAGCCTGCCGCCCTCAACAGCTGCGAGCAATATGTTCCGCAAGCCTCCGCGTCTTGCCAATGGCACGTCGGGTGGCGGTCCTGTTGGAAACGGCGGAGGGGAGGACCTCCGCCCGTGGTCCGAGCGGTTTGGGCCGGCAAACCTTGAGGAGCTGGCGGTGCATAAGAAAAAGGTGGCCGACGTGCGGAGGTGGCTTGAAGACGTCATGGACGGCCGAATGCGGCAGCGTCTGTTGATTCTGAAGGGCGCGGCGGGCTCGGGGAAGACAACCACGCTACAGCTCCTGGCCAAGGAGCTGCGCTGCGAAGTGCTCGAGTGGAGGAACCCGACGAGCTCCTACGGTGCCGCGGGGCAGCGCTACCAGTCTGCCGCGGCCCAGTTCGAAGAGTTTATGGGGAGGGGCGGCAGGTTTGGGCAGCTCGATCTAGACGATGACGATGGCAGCCCGGCGCCGCCGCCGCGGCGACCAGCAGGTGGTATGAGCTTGGATAGCCAGGCGGATGCACATACTCGCAGGCTGATGCTGGTCGAGGAGTTCCCAAACACCTTCATGAGGTCATCCTCAGCGCTGACCTCGTTTCGGAGCGCGGTGCTTCAGTTCCTGGCCATGAACACACCTTCACTCGCTACGTTTGGACACCAGACGCAGCAGGAACCAGTCATACCAGTGGTCATGATCATATCCGAGACGCTATTAACCACGACGTCGGCGTCGGCCGACAGTTTTACCGCGCATCGGCTCCTGGGGCCTGAGATTCTAAGGCACCCAGGGACCGGCATAATAGAATTCAACGCCATAGCGCCCTCCATTCTGTTCAAAGCACTCGAACTTGTTGTCCAAAAGGAGGCTAGGAAGTCGGGACGGCGTCGTACGCCTGGCCCGACGGTGCTGAAGAAACTTGGCGAGATTGGAGACATTCGAAACGCCATTTCTTCTTTGGAGTTTCTGTGCTTGAAGGGTGACACCGAAGCAGACTGGGGCGCCAAGGTGACTTTCACGAAGCCCAAAAAGGGGGCCAGGGACGTGGCCATGACGAAAGGCGAGAGGGAATCGCTCGAGCTCGTCTCACAAAGAGAGGCGAGCCTGGGAATATTTCATGCGGTTGGAAAAGTGGTTTACAACAAACGGGACGACATACCCTACGCGCCGGGGACTCTGGGCTACGAGGTCGAGAACCTGCCGAGGTACATGTCGCACCACTCTCGACCAAAGCAGTCGCTGGTTTCTGTGGACACGCTGATCGACGAGACCGGGACGGATACGTCCACGTTCATCTCGGCGCTGCACGAAAACTACGCATTGTCATGCGAGGCTACGGGGCCCCAGGACCCCAACTCGGCAGCCGACTACATGAACGGCTGCCTGGACTTCCTGTCCGACAGCGACCTCCTCTGCCCCTCGTGGGACATCTTCTTCGGCGGCAGGGGCGGCGGAAACTATTACGGGCGGGACGTGGGCAGCCACGTGCTGCGGCAGGACGAGATGGCGTTCGAGGTGGCCGTACGCGGGATGCTGTTTTCGCTGCCGTCTCCGGTCAAGCGCCAGTCGGCAAACGGCAACCCGAGGAACGGCGGCGGCGGCGGCGACCAATACAAGATGTTCTTCCCGACCAGCATCAAGCTCTGGCGCGCCAAAGAGGAGCTCGAGGCACTCATGGACATGTGGAGCACCAGGATCGTGAGTGGCGAGGAGGGGCCCTTGGGAGGAGGGAGCGCCGCGTCCAAGGGTTCTGGTGCTGGGCACCAGAACCTCAGCAGTGGCGCCTCGGCGTTTAGAAAGCCGCGGCCGGTGGGTGGCTCGGGTAGCGGCGGCGGCAGCAGCGTGGGCGACTGGGCTACCAACCGCACCGACCTGAAGCGGGGGCCGGTGGCGGCCGAGAAAAAGAAGGAAACCGAAGAGGAATCGGCGGCGCCGCTGCTGTCGCTGGGCAGCTCGGCCCGCAAGGAGATGCTCCTCGACAGGCTGCCCTACATGGCCCACATGGCGCGGAAGCGCCGCGGGTCCTTCCTGGCCATGGGCCTCCGGGACCTCGAGAAGGTCGTCTCGTTCCAGGGCATCGGCGCCCAGGCCTTGGCCGACGACGACGACGACGAGGCCGCCCAGGGCGCGGACGAGGACGTTGCCGGCGGCGGCGAGAGCTGGGCGACCGACAGGCCGACGGAAGAGCCGGCGAGCCCGGGGAGGAGGAAGAAGAGGCTCAACAACGCCATCCGGCCCAAGAGGACAGTCCCCGCGCGGGGAGGCGGTGGAGGACACCACGACGGCGGCGGCGACGATGACGGACTGCTGCTCCCTGGGGGCTTGCAGGTTCAAAAGCTGATGCTTAGCGATGATGAGATTGAGGATGATTGATATTTTGTGGCAAGAAGCATGGCATAGAAAGGCAGATTTATCTACACTACACCTTAGTCACAGAATCAGGCAATAAGAAATGTTGCTGTTACTACTACGGAATATGGCTTTAGATGGGATTGGACGAGAGCCAGTACGACCAAATGTCGCCTTGTGACCCGCTCTGGCAGTTTTCTCGGACGACTTTTGGGGCGCGCACCCCTATTAACCCTGTACCTGTCTAAGGGAGGTAAGTCTTTCGGGTGAAGGGCCCGTTGCGAAGTGATTGCGTGCTGCCCGCGTTCAGAGAATGTAATGTCGAAATGTCTGCTCCCTTTACGCGCATTGTGTACCCTTTTTTTTTTTTTTTTTTTTTTGGGCAGCTACCCGGGCGTGATGGGGGCAGCGACTCAAGGGAATGATATCTCCTAGGGTACCCTGGGGATTTCCATTTTCATGTCCTCACTCCATCCGTCTCGTCTAGGACGACCGACCTTATCCGAAGGGAAACCCGGATGCGGGGGTATACAGTTCGACGAGCCAGGAAAGTAGAAATCTATCCCTGGCCCACCGCGCCATATCCACATCCGGATCTGCCGCCTCGCCCAGTACTAGAAGCCGCTTGAAGAGGCTGATGTGAGAGATGTTGGTGCGACCGCGGAGGCGAGAGACAACTGCAGTCGGGTCCATGCCCGCATCGTGGCCGCGAGAGGCGTGGTCGGCAAAGTTTCCGATAATATAAGGCATGCAGTCCGGGTAATCCCACGGCTTCGTCACAGCAGATCTCCCCGGGTTTGTCGAGGGCACGTCGTCCGCAGTCCCCGCCGGCGAAGGAAGATTAGACGTGTCCGGGGGGGCCTCTGCCTGGTCGCCGTTCCAGCCAACTGGTGGCGGGAGCGATGCGAGGAAGTCGGCCAGGCGTGCGTTGAGCAGCTCCTGGTCGGCAGGGCGCTGGTCCAACTGCGTGCGGATGCTGCTTGGCTTTGACAAGCGCCGGCGCTTGGCGCTCGGCTCTGGCGGCGAGGGGCTATGCCTATATACTGGGGCCCTTTTCTGCCGCAGCGAGCCAGCTGAATGATATGACCCGACGCTGCTTCTTTTTGAATGACGCGATCCGACGCTGCTTCCTCCCGAACGATGGGATCTGCCGTCTTCCGGGCCTGTGATGGTAGTAGGAACGATGTCCTGCCTGAGCTTGGCTGTACACAGCCTGCGCTCGACGATTGGGTCCAGTTCTGGAACTTGAATCAAGTCAAGGCAGGTGTTCATGACGGTCTCGTAGCCATCTCCAGCCGTAGGGTATGAGCCGTTGTCGCTCAGGATGAGGAAACCATCATTGTCGAGAAAGAACTTCCGGACTGTCTCGTGGATGACTCCGACAATCCTAGTGTTCCCCTCTTGTGAATTGAGCGACCCAGCGGCCGGGCCAATCGACTCGGCCGCGGATCCGCCGACGTCCTGACTTTCCGAGAGTATGTGACCCGTGACGTGAACGAGTCCCAAGGAGAGATCCCGGATCAACTTGATCAACTGCTCATCCGTGTCGGCGTAGTATTGAGACCGCTGACTTTCTCGGAGGGATCGCGGCAAGGGTTCTCCAAGGAATGGGAGGATGTCTCGCCACTCCCGAAGCTGGATGTCGCCTCCAAAGATGACCCACTGGAAGAAGCGGAGTCTCGTCTTGCGATCGTCTGTGTTTCGAATAAGAATTTCCCGGTACAGGTCGTGTAAGCCGCCGGGAAGCTTGAGAAGCCGATCCTGGAGGAATCTGACATTCAGGCCTCTCTCAAGGTCCCTCGCGAGGCTGTCAACAGCAAGGACCACCCAGAGGAAGATGCCTCGTGACATTTCCAGCACCGTGTGTATGAGTGTATCAAGATCAGGAGCCGTCTCGCGAAAGAGAGAGAGCCTCTGGTGAACGTATGTCTTGATATCGCTGGCGTTGTTATGTTCCATCCAGATGACTGGACAGCCCACAGCGGTTATGGGTGCGCCGTGAGCCCGACTAGCAAGACACACGCGTAGCTGGACTCCTGAGGCTTGAGCCAGTTTTGTTACCGACGAAAAGAACATGGCGATGTCGTGCATCTCGGCCGCGCCACACTCGTGCAAGCCGTCGATAAAAAGAACCGTGGGAGGTGACGAGGGCTTCACAAGAACAGCCTCTAGCGCTTCCTGGTAGCGGTGGGTTTCCCAGCCTTTACGTTTCAGTACCAGGATCTCTGTCCGCAGCAATCGGTGCCTCGTATCCAGAGTTCCCCAGGTGTTGGGACGCAGGCTGAAGATCTGGTAAAGCAAAGAGCGGTAGAGTCCACTGGGGTGGCACAAGAGTGGCTTTTTGGCCTTGGAATCGAAGAAAAATGCAAAGACTTCCAGCCTGGTGTCGTCGCAGGGGAAATTTCGATAAGCCTCTTCCATAACGGTCGACTTGCCTGACCCAGGGTGACCGAGAATCCAGAGGAGGCCGGATTTCGTGGCGTCATTTGAGGAATCACGGCGCCATAGATCGAAGTTGGGATGGGCGAAGATCCACTGGCAGGTGCCTTGGGCTTGGCATCGTAAGGATGTACGGTGTGGTTCGATTCCGTCGAAGTGCAGAGTCTCAAGAGTCTCAAGAAGCACTGAAAGAGACCAGGGGATTAGATTAATGCAGTCCGGATGAGACTAGTGCGGCAGTCAGACATACTCTTTTGACTTTCAGATTCCTGGTTCTCCTTTCCTGGATTCCTTCGTCTCTTTTGACCCTTAGGGGCCTTAGGGGCACCCCCCGACCCACCTCGAGCGCCTTGTGTCCCGTTTGATGAGGAGAGATGCGGCCTCGCGATTCCAGGTGATCCTTCCCGTGCGCTGCGTAGATCCGAGTAGATCCTTCGAATCTCTCCCACCACTTTCGCCTGGTTTGAATCATCGGGTCCGGAGAATCTAGCCAGGTCCGTGTGGTTGGCGTGCAGAGTTTCGGCATCTTCGCGGTCATCTCCTAACAGCGAAGAGAAACTCTGGACGACCTGATCGTTGAGGGGGCCAATATTAATCCCACTCATGCCGAGGCTCTCTTGGAAAGTCTTGACCCGAAAATCATATCGGCGCCAGAGCGATGAGAAGGATTCCTGACACCGCTCAAGGTCAGTTGATCTAAGGCCTAGAGCGTCAAGCGCAGCAGAAGCCGTGTCGAATCCTAGGGCACTGATGATTGACCGGCCCTTGTTCGCGAGCCTGGCCAGATCCACACTGCCCCTGTGTGGTGTGCCCAGGAATATTATAGCAGCGGTTGACTTCACGATGCGGCGGGAAGGTGGCCTTGCTGAACGCTCAGAGAGGGATAGCATCTGGGATTCCCAGATACACATGGTCAGCGGGCACAAATTGGCACACCTTGTTGGGAACTACAGAGACATGCATACTTCCTTGACGACAATCCCACCTAGCGAATGGGCGACAAATATGAGCGGCCGTTCCTTTGAGACTGTCTCATCCCGAGCGCGCTCGAGATCCCAGAGAAGATCTCTGCCGTGGGACGATATGCTGCCTCTACAAGCTGGGCCCTTCCCGAGCCTGCTCACGACGGTATCGTATCCCCATGTCAGGACTCGGGCTTCAGGGCAGACTGTAGGGACCGAATCCCTGGGCCAGAACCACCTTTCGGGACCAGCGTTGCGAAGGGGTTTCGCGTCAATCGTTTGGTGACTAGAACCGCCGCCAGGTGCCTCTGCCCCAAGGCGTCGGTCCCCCGGACGGGCAAGATTGGTTAGAAACGTCTTCAAACGGGCCTGTCCTTCTTGGCCGACTGGTGCCTGGCCTGGCGGCGAGCGGGGATTCGCAGGTTTCGTGGAAGCCCATGTCCTAAAAGGATGGCCCTGTAGGCCATGGACGAAGACGATACTATTAAAATATTTCATTATGGTTAGTCTGATTCGAAATGACCACACGCTCTACATGGGAAGCCACGAGGAAAAGTACCTACTCAGCTATGGCACGTCTAGGAGGATCGTATACGACCGACAGCCCTTGGTCGGTTATTTGATTCGCGGGAGCGTTAGAGATAGTACCCTCCATAGCCGCGGCCTTGTGCTGGTGTTGCCGAGGGGCAGTGCGAAAGGAGAGAGGTGAGGGGAAGGAATTGACCAATTTTTGGGGTGCTGGGCGAAGAGGTTTTGTTCACGTGCAGCACAGCCTCACTCTCATCAAGGTCCGCCAGCGCCCATTGGTCACGATGTGTCTGGGGCCGCCCGACTTCTGTGCAGAATTGGGGGTTTAGCCGGTGAGATGGGAACGCTAGCGGCTACGTGGGCATGGGACATGGG
The DNA here is from genome assembly GCA_003049425.1 of Magnaporthiopsis incrustans. Lineage (NCBI taxonomy): Eukaryota > Fungi > Ascomycota > Sordariomycetes > Magnaporthales > Magnaporthaceae > Magnaporthiopsis > Magnaporthiopsis incrustans. The sequence goes on from PYSR01000062.1 coordinate 170,523, forward strand.
CGGCAAATCTGGATTGTGAGGTATTCATTGAACCGAAAAGAACCAAACAGCTGCGCCGAACCAACCGCTCATATCTTGGCCCTGGCCGCACCAGCAGCCGCCTCCTTAGCCTTCTCGACCATGGTCCACGCAAACTCGGCAAGCGGCGCCCGCCCGTCGGCGTAGCGGCGCGCCTGCTCACTGCTCGCTTGGCGGGCGGCGACGCGGGCGGCGATGCCCTGGCAGACGGCGGCTCCGCGGAACATGTTGAAGGCCTGGGCCCAGCGCAGGTCGGGCGCCATCTCGGCCGGGGTCCGCCACCAGCCGGCGGGGACGGCGGCGCGGTAGAGCTCGGCGGCCTCGTCGCGAGTGGGGAGGCCCGGGGTGGTGCCCGGGACGAAGCCCTGGTGGGCGTTGTGGACCATGTCGGTCGGCAGGTGTGCCGTCTCGAAGGGCTGGAAGAGGTTTGCCAGGTCGGAGAGGGGGTGGCCGATAGTGGACATTTCCCAGCTGTTGTTGTCAGTGGATTGAGGTGCAAGGGCAAGATGGTGTAAAAAGAACAGGCAAAGGAGAAAGGGACGAAAAAGGTAGTAGGAAGAGAGAAAAGTAAGGGAAATAAAGAAGAAAAGGGAGTAGGGTAGAGACAAGGGAGTAGAAAAGGAAGCAAAAAAAAAAAAAAAAAAAAAAAAAAANAAAAAAAAAAAAAAAAAAAAAAAACTCACTCCAATATCCCAATAACCCTCGGCTCCGTCTTGTGAAACACCAAATTATCAATCTTATAATCGCCATGCACCAGCGTCACCCTGTCCGGCGGCTGCAACGTCTCGTCCTCAAAGAACCGCACCAGCTCCGCATACCGGGGCAGGTGGCCGACGGCCTCGCCCGTCTCCACGTCGCGGGCGGCAGCCTGGGCCTCGCAGATGGCCGTCCACGTGCGCACCTGCCTGGCGAAGAACCGGCCCCTCTTCCCGAAGCCGGCCAGGCCGACGGCGTCGACGTCGACCGAGTGCAGACGCGCGAGGGTGCGGATGGCGTCGGCCCACAGCGCGGCGCGCTCGGCGGCGCCTACGCCGGGCATGGCCGGGTCCTCGAAGATGCGGCCGTCGAGGAACTCCATGACGTAGAAGGGCGTGCCCACGACGGCGGCGTCCTCGCACAGGCAGATGGGGCGCGGGACCGGCACGGCTCCCGAGCCGGACGAGTGCAGGGCCGACAGGACGCGGTGCTCGCGCTCGACCTGGTGCGCCGTCTTGGACACGAGCCGCCCCGGCGGCTTCTTGCGCAGCACGTAGCGCCGCCCGCGCGCGTCGGTCAGCTGGTACGTCGGGTTGGACTGCCCGAAGCCGAACTGCTTCACCTCGAGCGGCGGCGCGATGGCCGGCACCTCGGACCGGATGTAGGCCTCGAGGGCCGCCACGTCGATCGGGTGCCGTACGGGGCCTGCCATGGTTCCTCCCTCTGGCCTCCTCTTGTAGCAACTTGGTCCAGCCTTCCTTCCCTCCTCTTGCGCCAATGGCTTTCCCCTATCGATCGACGCCGTCGAATGTCCTCCAAGATATATCGAGAGTGTGCGTATATATGTGGCTGTGAAATTCAATGCCCAAGATGACAAGATGGGTGCGGATGGAGTCAGAAATCGAATGAAGCTCGGCTCCCCACGGGATGCGGTTGCCCGTTACGTAGCCGAGGCATGTGGGGCCTCCAGTCTGGTCCCTTTGCGTGCTACCCCAGCCCTTCCCGCCCCACCCTGAGCTTTCCAGGGACACGGGGAGCGGAGCGGCGGGGTGGTCGGGCTGCTATCCCGAATAGGCAGTTCCTGTTTTCGGGCGGGCGGTCGGAAAAGAAAAATTGCATCATAAACCCGTTTGAGCTCCAGATACGTGGTAGCAGCGTAAATACACAAACATTACACCCACTGCTTGCTTAATCCGACAAACGTGCCCTAGCCGGGAGTTGGGAGAGATTAAACAAGGAACAAACCCAGACATTTCACCTTATGACCCGTCCATGGAAAAAAAATGAGAACAAGCCCAATCCGAACCCTTGGTGCATGCATCAACCTGTATTATCGCAGCATTTGGCCATGCCAGTGTGCCTCCCGCCCGCCTACCACAACATGTACTCCTCTCATCCGGAACAGAACGGAGTCGGTCTACTTGAGCAGATATGAAGGCCGGGGCGAACAAACCACCTCCCCCGTTCGGTGGCGAGCATCAAGACACGACCGACACGTGGCCCCCTGGCCCCTCTCGTTGCAGCAGCCCTCGTGTGCAATCTCTGGACCCCCAACGCTTTCTTCACTGCTGCTCCGTTGGGTACAAAACAAATACACAAACACATAAAAAAAAAAGTGCAGAAAATCCACCGACTCCGGCAGTCCCTTATTAAATCATCGCCCGTAAAAACAGCAAGCAGAAGGGGCGGCGTACAAAAGAGAAGATGGCGGGCGGTTGGGTGCATGTGATTTGTGATTTCGTATGAGTGAGTATGGAGGGGAAATAATCATGACAACAAAAGGATGAGTTGAGCTTGGAGATCCATAGTAGGCAAACAGGGTGTATGGTAAGTAAAAGGAAGTTGGGCGCGACCTGCTCTGGATGACGACCTTTAATATGATGCGCGATCTGGCCGAGGTTAAAAGAAAGAGAAAAAAACGTGATGAGTGCGTGCGAAAATAGAAAGGAAAAAAGATTAACGCCATGATAACCACCGAAAGTTCGCCTATCCCGATTTCATCAAAGCCAAGTCAGATATCAATGCAGTCATGCGAGGAAGAAAAAAAAAAAAAAAAAAAAAAAGGAAAAATCTTCGGCTGGCTCTGATGATTCCGCCAACAAAGAGTGGCAGAAGGAAGAGTGACATGGATGTGTTGTCGTATGCTTTCGGATCGTCGCGTCATGCAGAATCGTGTGTTGTTGTTATTGTTGTTGTTCGTCGCTTCGCTTCCCGCCTCCGCCCCGTGTCTGTCCACGTCGGATTTGGTGTGGACACATGACATGTCTCCCTCCTCCACTCGTTCGCGTAATGTCTGCTGGTGCCGTCATGGCGAGACGTAGTAGCAGACCCAACACCACCGCGATCTAGGCCAAAAATCAGTTCTGCGACCAGTTGACGGCAGCGTTCGCTGACGCGGGGCCTGGTCGCTCAAACGGGTTGTCGTCCAGACCTCCTACTACCGGGGGCAGGTGCTGGGAAAAAAGCGGTGTGGAGGACCCCGGGCCAGGAAACGGAGCACCCGCCTCCACCGGAGGGACGGGCCCCATGGGCGACGACGACGTGTCCGATGGGCCGCTGGTGCTCAGCGCGTTGGCGTAGCCCGCATCCTGCCCGCTCGGTGGCATGTGGCCCTGGCTCTGGCCCATGTTCATCATTCCTGGGAACGCGTCCTGCGCCAGGGCCGCCGGAGTCGAATAGGCCGGCGTCCCCGAGGGCTGCTGTCCCGGGCGGTGCTGCATGGGAAGGCCCACGAGGCCGCGCGGGATGGCAGCAGGCATCGGGATCAGCCGCTGCCCCAGAGCCTGTTGGCTCTGCATCCTACGCCCTTCCATCTGGGCGTGCAGCTGCCAGTGCACCGGCGCGTTCATGCTCGAGCCGCTGTAGTACCTGTCGCGCCCCGGCGAGCCTTGCTGGGAAGACGGGTTGGACGACGAGGCGCCGGCAAACGAGTTCGGCCGCACGCCCCCACCGCTGGAGCTTCCGGTCGAGGCCGCCCCGCGGAGGCTCCCGTGGCGCGGGCGGGTGCGGCGGGCGCGCTGGTCGATGTCCTCGGGGGGCGAGCGCCTCGCCGCCTGCCATGCGGCCCTGCTGGCCGCCCCAGCGGCTGCGTAGGGGTTCGAATGCGCTTGACGATGGTACAGGAAACCCATGTCCGGCACCGGCACCAGAGCCGCCGTGCCCGTGGCGTTGCTGCTATTAGGAGTGAAAGTCCGTTAGTAAACCATGCACAAGCCGAAATCGAGGGTGGGTGGGTGTGGTGGTAGCCTACAAAGCCGGCCTGCCATCTGGCAGCGCAGCCGCGAAGATGTTGTTGACGGATCTCGCCGTCAGGCGCCTCGCGGGTTCCGAGGGAACCTTGTCGCGGCAGTATGGGCAGCTGTCGGATTCCTCGAACCATTTCTTGATGCAGTGGTCTCCAAAGACGTGCTTGCACTTGGGCAGCCTCAGGGGCGCCTCGTTGATGCCCTCGGGGTTCGGGATCCCAAATTCGTTGTAGCAGATGACGCAGGCTGTAAAGGGGCGCTCACGGTCAGCAAGCAGTGGGATATTGGGAAAGAAAAAGGCAAGGTACACTCGGCTCACTTCGTTCGTTTTCCGGAAGGCTGTCGATATCGACGCTCTGTAGCGAGGCGAGGGCACCCTTGGAGGCAATCCGTTTGTTGTTCAAAGCCCCACGGAGGAGTTGTTGGCGGCGGATCCTGTCTTCGGTGAAATCGTTCGTCCTGACCGTGTAAGGGTGTCCGGCCGCGCCCAGCTGCTGGATGAACATCTCTTCCATGTGCTCCTCGCTGGAGTCGCTGTCGTCATCGGAAACATGCACCTCGACCGCTGCCGATCTCCTGTGGCTCGGAGTCGACCGTCGTCGCTCCGAATCGCTGGTGGACACGTGCCCTCCGGATCCGGAGCGACCAGTGGCGTGGTCCATGCCGCCCGCAGCGACCGGGGTCAGAGCTGGCGGGCTCACGCTGGGTGACGTGGCGATAGCGGGACCTTGAGGGCTCCCGCTCGATCGTGGCTGGGCCCCCAGGCTCGCTTGACTCCGGGTCGGCGTTTGGGGACCTTGCTGCTCATGTGGCGGCCGCCCGGACGTGCCGGGCGACGAATGGGCGGGCGATCCGCTGCCGGTCGGGTTTGGGCTTGCGCGGGCTGACGACGAAGGGGAGGTGGAAGACGAGTGGGAGAAGGAGCCGTATTCGGGCCGTTGGCTATTGGCGGGCGGTGTTTGGCCATGGTGTTCAGGCATGGTGGGATTCGGAAGAGCGCGTGGGGAGATTGCGGGCGCAGAGGCGGCGTTGGCGGGAGTCGGATGCTGCTGGTGCTGCTGCTGCTGCTGCGGCTGCTGGGGATTGCCAAGGTGGGCATGAGGTCCGGGGTTGAACCTCTGGGCGCTCTCGGGCAGTCTGTGGGGATGCTGACGGAAGAGTGACCACGACGAGGCGAACGGATCGAGAGACTGGCTGAGGCTGTGGTGAGTCACCAGCAGGGGATTGACGCCGGGACCGGCTCCTAGACCGCTCCCTCCGCTGCTGCTGCCGTTGCTGTGGAGGTTGCTGGTGCTGCTGCTGGCGCTGCCGCCGTTGTTGCTGCTGCTGCTGTTGGGGTTGTTGGGGCCGTTGTTATTGTGGTGGCTGCCGCCCGCCCCGCCCATATATTGTTGGTGGGGGTGGTGGTTGTGGTGCTCGAGCGCCGGGAACAGGGACGGCAGCTGCTGAGGAGCAAACAGGCCCGAGCTGGACGAGGATCGGGTCTCGGGGGCGCCAAACTGGTGCGCCCAGTGCGGTGGCTGGGGCGCTGGCGGCTGGTGGTGGGAGTACCAGTGGTTTGTCGGGGGCGGCGGGTGCACCGGGTCGTACGGATGGTGCGGATGTGACTGGGAGTGCGAGTGCGAATGTGAGTGCGGCTGCGAGTTCGTATGCTGGTGGTGGTGGTGGGCGTGGGCGTGGGCGTGGGCGTGGGCGTGATGGGCGTGGTGGTTGTGCTGCTGCTGCTGCTGCGAGAGCAGGTGCGGCGGAGAAGAAGAGGAGTGGAGTGGGTTTCTGACTGGAGAAAGCAAGGAGGAGACTGAGTTATAATTCGGACTGGGAAGGGGCGAACCGTGGTGGTCGACGCGGTGGGCTACGCTGTAGGGACAGGTGCCGGCGCCTGTTATGGGCGGGTGCTGCAGACGCGGGGCTGGAGGCTCTGGAATACTGGAGTGCATAACGTAGTCCATTTCGTCCATGGACGGCAGCCGAGGCGGTGCCGCTGCGGGCCAGGGCAGCTCCCCAGCTCTGGAGGCCATCATGGGCCGTGCTGAGACGTGGCGGCGGGAAGAGCGGGGCGGGTTCGAATTGACTTCCCACAGACTCGCCCGTCGCAAGACTCGCCAACGACGTGCCTACCGGAAGAGGCAGGAGCGCGGCGGCGGCGGCGAGAGAGGCTCTGCCGACAGCTGGGGACGGGAGAGGCTGGCGTGAGCGGCGTTGCGTGCGTGCCCGAGGCCGACAACGGAGGGCTGGGCGGCTGGGCTGGCGCTTCGAGGCAGGCAGGCAGGCAGACAGACGGGCGGACGGGCAGGCAAAGGCAGGCAGGCAGCCGGTGCAGCAAGTATGAGGCAGATACGGCCGGGGTCAATGGCCGTCGCTGCTGCTGCTCCGCTGCTGCTTCTTCAGCTGTCCCTCGCCCACATGCACGGCACACGGCAACAGCTCAGAAACACACTCAGGCTCGTGTCTATTTGGGGCCGCACAGAATATCGAGTTGTCCTGGCGGTCGGTAGATGATGGTACGAGGTGAGAAATCAGGAGCAAGCAATATAATGATGACGACAGGTAGCAAGAAGACGGGATAATGATAAAAAGGAGAAGGAGAGAAGAAAAAAATGGCTGATCGGAAAATCACTCGATGCTTTACGAACAGCACTCGTGGCGTGTTTCGGGGCTCTGTGGCCGTGTCGGATGGTCTTTGGCTTTTCGCCCTCGTCGCGCTCTTCCCCCCTCGTTTGGCCCGACTTTCCCCTCTCTCTCTCTTTTTTCCAGGAAGCCCAAGCGGTGGGGCCGACGTTCGGAGCGAAACGATGCTGACGTAGGTGTCGGACCAGTCTTGACGTCGGCGTAGGTCAAGAGCAGTCGGGGCAGGCGTCGAATCCAAGGGCACGGCTGGCCGCGGGAAAGGTCGGTGGTGGTGGTTGTGGTTGTAGTTGTGGTTGTGGTGGTGGTCGGGGAAGAAGGAAAGGGGAGAGAGGGCGGGCGGCTCGAGAGGGAGCAGCAGGCCCAGACGCTTAAGAGCAAGAGCCGTCGTTAGTGCGTGCTGGGTCTCATGGAATTGTGGTGGAGGGGTTTCGGTGTCTGGGAGCACTTGACTGGGGTGCGTGAGCGAAGGCAGGAAGCATCAGGCTCACTCCAGCTGCTGGTCCGGTGGGTGGACTGGACGTGCTTGCAGTGGACCCCCCGGCCCGTCCAGCACCACCCTTGTCCGGGCAGGTACTTGTGGTATACATACATGGCGCCGACCGCCTGTCTGGCCTGCCTGCCTGGCCCTCCATCAATGCCTACCCTTTTTTTTTTCTCCTTCCTTTTGCCCACAGCCCAAGACTCAATCAAATCCACCACTTACACGCACAATCCCAGCCAGCCGGCAGCCAGCACCGACCGCCTGAATCCCGTCCAGCCTGCGCCAGAACCAAGTCAAAAAGGGAGAAACCCCGAAATTGGGAGCCAAGGGGAAAAAAGAAAAAGCAAAGAAAAGAAAAAGAGCAAAGCAGGCTGCCAAAAAGAGGGCTGCAACGCATTCAGAATCCAATCCAATCGAGCAAGCCGCCAGGTAGGTTCCATTTGCGGAGCTGGTGCTTGCCATGTCCTGTTTGGGCAGGTTTGCTGCCAATGCCTCGCCTAACAAGAATGTGCCGGTTCAGGCTTGTCCCTCCCAGCGGCTGGTGGAGACACGCTGCTGAGTTGTGCGTGGCCCATGTGTGTGTTGTGTGTATTTATTTGTGTGAGCGAGAGCACATACGACGTAGGTATGCGACAGACGGACCAGGCAGGGAGGGAGGGTGACGCAGCAATTAGCCAGACAGGATGGGCCAAAGACCGGGGCAGACAGAGTGAGGCCAGACGAGCCGAACACACGAGTGAGTACATCAAAAGTACAGCGAAGCAAGCGGCCAGCAAGCAGCCAGGCATGGAAGGCAGCAAGCGCACAGCGCAGCGCAGTCACGTCGATCCAACCTACTTCACCGAGAGTCTGGCCGTTTTATCCTGTCTTTGCCTGCCCGCTCCTTGGCTGGCTGGCTGGCTGGGACCTTGGTCGGGTCGTCGCAGGACCACACAGTACAGCCAACCCGACGGACAGACAGACTTCTGTGCCGCCACGAATGCAGTGAGGGGTGAGGGCCCCAAAAAAAGCAATATCAAAAACACGACGCTAGCCTGGCCCGACACTTGACACCAAGAATGTCTGTCATTCCTCGTGCTCCATCCGTGCCGACAGGGACATGGCGGCGGCGGCGGCCCATCGCCAAGTGCCACCGCCCGGATAGCCCTGGGCCCAAAGGGATGCGAACTCAAAAGGGCAAGGGGCAGGCAAAAGCAGGCCGCCTCCATGTCAGCCACCAGTTGCCGAAGGACGTATTCATGCGACACAGGGAGGAAAAGGGAGGGGAAAACAACAAAAAGCAGAAGGGACGCCAACCCAGGTCAAGCCTGACCTGACCTTTTCTTCTCTGATAAGCCGAAACCCGGCCTGCCCGGAAAGGCACGGGCTTTCCTCATTCATTTGCAAGCTTTTCCGGTGCGGCGTCACACTCTCACACTCACACACACATACATGCAATACGCACACCCTCCCCGCGTACGGCTGCAATTCAACACGGACTGACTGCAAGGGCCTTTTTTGGCTCCCCTGTTTCCGTGTGTTTTTATTTCCATTCTCCCCTCCCTGCTTCCCTTCTTCGAGGCGGCGGCCGGCCCGCCTGATGGGCACCACCAAGGCATGACAGGCTGTCGGGCGGTGGCACCAGGAAAGAACCCACCCGAAGGGAACTTTTGAACAGACAAGACCAGATCAGCGAGCGACGAAAAGTCAGCGCTGCCGGGGATGGTCGGCAACCAAAGTCAGGTCGCCCACCCGCTCGGAGGCCAATTTTTGTCTTGGACTCTCACAAATAAATGATGCCGTGGCCTGGGGGGTGCTGCATCCGCCACCCTCTTCTAATCCGCCCTCAGCTCCTCCTTCTCCTCTCTTCGCCTCCCCTGCTGCATTAATCCATCAATCCGTCCTGCGTACCCCAGAGGTACCCGACCGTCTCCAGCAAGTGGGCAGCAGCCGAGCGATGCAAGTCGAGCACACACATATGGAGCCGTCCAAACCGCCACCACTCATTCCCACCACCCAACCCCCTCCCTTCTCCCCTCCCTAAGCGCTGTAGTG
>PYSR01000063.1:0-178496 GCA_003049425.1 Magnaporthiopsis incrustans
GAGGAGGAGGAGGGGGAGGTGGTGGTGGTGGAGGAGGCGGAGGCGGAGGCGGGCCCGAAGAACCCTCGCCTCCGGGCTTTCCTTCACCACCTGGCTTACCCTCACCCCCCGGCTTTCCTTCACCGCCCGGTTTTCCTTCGCCTCCGGGCTTGCCTTCACCTCCCGGCTTTCCTTCGCCGCCCGGTTTTCCCTCTCCGCCTGGTTTCCCTTCTCCGCCTGGTTTCCCTTCTCCGCCAGGCTTTCCTTCGCCGCCGGGTTTGCCTTCACCTCCGGGTTTACCCTCGCCGCCGGGCTTCCCTTCACCTCCCGGCTTCCCTTCGCCTCCGGGCTTACCCTCGCCTCCGGGCTTGCCCTCTCCGCCCGGCTTCCCCTCGCCTCCAGGCTTGCCCTCACCGCCTGGCTTACCCTCGCCTCCCGGCTTTCCTTCGCCGCCGGGCTTCCCTTCACCTCCGGGTTTACCCTCTCCGCCAGGCTTGCCCTCACCACCGGGTTTGCCCTCACCACCAGGCTTACCCTCTCCGCCAGGCTTGCCCTCACCTGGTTTGGTCTCACCCGGCTTCGTCTCGACTGGCTTCGTCTCGACTGGCTTCGTCTCGACTGGCTTCGTCTCGACTGGCTTCGTCTCGACTGGCTTCGTCTCGACTGGCTTCGTCTCGACTGGCTTCGTCTCGACTGGCTTCGTCTCGACTGGCTTCGTCTCGACTGGCTTCGTCTCGACTGGCTTCGTCTCGACTGGCTTCGTCTCGACTGGCTTCGTCTCGACTGGCTTCGTCTCGACTGGCTTCGTCTCGACTGGCTTCGTCTCGACTGGCTTCGTCTCGACTGGCTTCGTCTCGACTGGCTTCGTCTCGACTGGCTTCGTCTCGACTGGCTTCGTCTCGACTGGCTTCGTCTCGACTGGCTTCGTCTCGACTGGCTTCGTCTCGACTGGCTTCGTCTCGACTGGCTTCGTCTCGACTGGCTTCGTCTCGATTGGCTTGGTCTCACCCGGTTTGCTCTCGCCTGGTTTGCTCTCGACTGGCTTGGTCTCGATTGGCTTGGTCTCGACTGGCTTGGTCTCGACTGGCTTGGTCTCGACTGGCTTGGTCTCGACTGGCTTGGTCTCACCCGGTTTGGTCTCGCCTGGCTTGGTTTCGCCTGGCTTGGTGTCGCCTGGTTTGCCATCACCCTGGGGGGCACGTGCTGCAAGCTTTGCGTTTTGGCCCTCTAGGGCTTGCCCAAAGACAAGAGCCGATCGGGGAGAGAGAAGCTCATCCGTTGGCGTCGGCGCCGCTGGGTTTTGCCATTCCACCACCGGGAGAGAACGGCATGCCCACTCCGTCACACCTATGAGGGTGAGGACGACGCCGGTCAGAAGGAGCAGAAAGGGCCATCTCAAAGTGAAGGGCTTCCAATTTGGAGACGGATCTGGCCCCGCTTTCCTCAAAGGTCGGCCGTTGATGCCGCGGTATGTGTGATTGTTGGATCGAGCCGCCTGCTCGTATTCTCCTCCGTCGGCCTCGTGGATTGTGCTGACGACAGAGACGGTCGATATCGAGAATCGCGAGCCGTGAGGGCGTGGCGTGTTGGGGGTAGGGGCCGCCATGTTGGGCCCCTGTTGCTCGTCGCCGGCGCCTCTAGTCCTTCTGTGCCACCATGTATGCGGTACCGATGCTGCGCGATTTCACTATCACTGGATGATAACGGCCAACCCGAGTTGGCTATCGCGCAGACGCACGCGCCGTTGATTGTAGAGTTGAAAATGCTGATGACTGATGATCGATAACTGATGACCGCAAAAACTAGCCAACGCTAGACTAGAGTGACACTAGATACCGGTATATGCTCCGCATGGGGGACCGTGGGGTTAAAGACACGGCACAAGGCGGCATACTGGCAGCCTCCTGGCCGCTGCCGGGGGGTGGGGTAATGAGCACCTGTGGGAAGGGGCTGTGCCGCACGCCGGCCGTGTTCCTGCGGATCGGCGCTCGTTTGGGTGATGATGCGAGCCTCGAGCAGGCCAGATCCGGTCCGACATGGGGCTTTTAGGCAATATTGCAACGCTGCGGAAGGTGTGGAGCTTGCGTTGGCGGCCTTGTTGTTCAAAGCCCCGGGAGACACCAACAAACCGGCCCACCTGGTGCTCCCGGCCAATAGTCTGTTTCTTTCTCGTGGAGTAGTCTTTTAATAGCAGCCGCATCTTGGGCAGTGCAGAGAGCGCACGATCTTCGCGATCTCGGAGAAGGTTCCGCGCCCGGAACCATGCTCTTCATGGTGCCCAATACCCTCGTCGAGGCTTCTTATGACAGCCAGCGGCTCTGGAGTACGAGCCTGAGCAAGGGAGCGAACCGAGACAGCGGCAAAGGGCGCCGCGATGAGCGAAGTGACATGACGATCAGGGAGGCATGCAGGAGGGGGAATGACATCTCGTCAGGCAGGACATGCGTGGAGCCCTGTGGCAATTACCACTGGGGCTGTTGGTTGCCGACTTGCAACCAACACCTCCAGCTGCAGCAACAAGGTCTCGGCGAGCTGGGGTCTTGTGTTAAGGGTCCGTACACCGCAGCGCCTCCCCACTTGGGCAGCAGTGCTGGCTGTGAATCCAGCGGCGGACTGTGGATAAAGGCAGGTGGTGTGGGAGAGCAGAGACCACCAGCGAGCCGGCAGGCTTGGGAAGGCTCAACGACGAGGCCCGCCATCTGAGCGAGTTTTGCCGCACTGCGCCTTGTGGGGGCCATCGCTGGAGACTTGGCATCTGCGAACGACCACGATGGGGTGACGTTTCTTTGCCGGTGTGGGTGGGTGACGGCGGTGGTGGTGGTCACTTAGCAGGAGGGCTGAGTTAGCCGCCATTGTCGCGAGCTCATTTGGAGGGCGACCGTAGGTGGTCGTGACCGAGCCGCCTTGCCAAGCCCTGTGGCCCACTCGTAAAAAGCCCCATCCGTGCCCGCCGTAACGCCCAGCCACTTAATGTGCGTTCTGCGCTGAGCTTCGCAAGCTGTTGGAGGAGCAATGGGCCAGACACGATGCATCTAGTCGGAAAATGGGAGGATGATCGGGCGTGCGACAGTGCTCCGAATCTTTAATTCTAGTGGCTGGGATGCACGCCCGCAGCCATGCTGGGCGATTTGGTGTCGTCGGACTGTTGGTTTCAATTCACGCAGGGATCTGATCATCCTTGCGGGCAAAATCAAAATTGCGCTGACAGGTCCCCCACCCGTCTGCGGCACGGACATCACGTGGTCGCAAAGGAGTCGCATCTGCCAGGCAGAAGGGAAAAAATTACGGTAAAGCACCACCAATTCCTTGACAGAATCAATCACAGCTTTGGCGGTCCGAGGTGAACTTTTCTGGGGCGCGAGGGGTACCTAGGTGTAGCTAATATCGACCCAGGCTTCCCTTCCCGTAAGCAGACGACGCGTGTTATTATTTTCTCCACGGGAATCCGTCGAACATGAGGTGCGTGTCAATGCGGTTCTCCTCAAGAAGTATAGTGGCGCCCAGACATTGAGATTATATGAAATCAGCCGAGGTGGCCATCTAGGTGCAGGACTTAAAAACCGTCTCATAAGGGACTGGACGTGGCGCGCAAGTGATGATAAGGGCCGCCCAACAATCGATAAGAAGATAAGAAATTTAGCCTGCCGGGGTCCGCTCCTGGTCAATGCACGCGCCCAGCCGGGGTAGGAACCTCCAGACTTGGTCGGAGTTGAGGCTCTCGTGACAGGTGAATCAAGAATCAAAACGCGCCCAACCTACGACTGCATGCCACACTCTCAACCCGCGTAGTCCGTCGCATAAGCTCCTAGATTCAGTGTCGCAGTGTCGCCCTTCGTACTTCCCTCGCACGCGACGACGATTTCCGCTGGCCATCATGGGGAAGAAGAAGCGCAGCCATCCCGACGTGGAGGAGATCTTGGCCAGGCCTTGGTGCTTCTACTGTCCGTCTTCCCCTTTCCGCGGCAGTCTTGGCCTTCCTCGCTAACAGTAGCCCATGGCCCTTCCAGGCGAGCGAGACTTTGAGGATCTTAAGCTTCTGATCTCTCACCAGAAGGCAAAGCACTTCAAATGCGACCGATGCGGTCGCCGGCTGAACACGGCCGGAGGTCAGTTGCCCGGCGCTGGTTGACGGCGCACCCAACCCCGCATCGCTCCGCCGCTGACGTGTCGCTATTCTGGAGCACAGGTCTCGCCGTCCACATGAATCAGGTCCACAAGGAGACGCTGGACAGGGTAGAGAACGCGATCGACGGCCGCGATGGCCTCGACATCGAGATCTTCGGAATGGAGGGTGTCCCTGAGGACCTCCTCAACCAACACCGCACCAAAATCATCACGGACTTCTACTCGGCACAGGAAGAGCGTCGGGCCGCAACTGGAAACCCTCCCGCCGGAACCCAGGGACCGGCCAAGAAGCTCAAAATGGAGACCCCGGAGGAGCTCAAGAAGCGGCTAGCAGAGCACAAAGCACGGAGAGCTATGCAGAAGGCCAACGCTGATGTCGCAAGCCCTACCCAGACCGCCAGTCCAGGTGCTTTTGTGAGTCCCCGCTGGATGCTGTCTGCCTTCATTCTACTTGGACCCTTCTAACCTGTCGGAAACGACGGTGACGTAGGTCTCGCCTTTTGCGCCGCCACAGCAGTATGCACAGCCAGGCTTCCCCGGAAACCAGGCTTATGGCGCTCCGCCCCTACCCACCAGACCCCCAGGAAACGCTGGAGGCGGCGGCCAGGGGCTGCCGCAGCGGCCGCCGTACGGAGCACACCCGGGTGCGCCACAAGGAGGCGCTTACCCGCAATATCCTCCATCCGCCGGCGCCGGTGTGCCCTCGACACTTGACGACCTTGTATCGGGAGCCGCACAGAGTGGCGATCATATTGACCAGATGATACGTTTGGCCGAGGCCGGCGTCAAGTCAGCCGGCGATGGTGGTGCGGAGCCCAAGAGCAAGAAGGACAAGAGCACACGCATGGTCGTTGCCGGATCCGCGTTTAGTCTAGAAGAGATGATGGTTCAGTGGAGCGGCGCAGCGATAGCGGCATGACCTCAAGAAGACTTGTAACGAGCAAGATACTGGACTTGTTGGAAATTGCATAGGCGAGGGGCATTTATTGCAGGAGACCCATCTGTTGGACTGGTTTTTACCGAGCCTCCCTCAATCCATGTGCGACTCTTACTTTTTATTTGTTTAGCGGCTGCACTTGTGGTTGGAAGCGGTGAACTGAAGCCACGAGGTTATAATCTAGACTGCCATAGTAGTATAGGGAAATACCCAGGCTACCCGTATGGAAGCGCAAAGGGGCAGTCGAATTCTGGCTCAGTTAGTAATAGACCTGAAAGATCTATAGGCCAGGCACATGCCGTCCAAAACATTCCAGCACATTGGAGATTAGCTCCAACAGAAGGCCCATATGGATTGAAAACAATACCCCATGGAAGGGCCTGGGCTGTGCGTGGCCGACGTCGTGGCCTACTTCATCTCGAATACCAGCCAAGACGCTGGGTTAGTACGATACAGTCGTGGTTTGCAAATGGCTGTCTAAGAAACCTAGACGGCGTCCGCTGCCTGGCCCATGTCACCAACATTGTCCGATCTGGCGAGATCCGCACCATCGTTGTCGTCGACAGGAAGACAGCCTTTGCGATTGCGATTTCAGGGCTATTGCAACGGCGACTTCAACAGTTGTAGCCACGGGCCACAATGCGCAGGTATAGGCGGCGACCCGATTCAACCGCATCAACACGGAGTTTACAGGAAGTACCGCCAACTCAAGAGATTTTAAAGCCGTATGCGAGTACAACTACATTAGGTTTTCTATATTTAATGGCTATCGTTCCGGGCGCCAGCATTGCAAACCAAAAAAAAAAAAAAAAAAAAGGTAATATTACAGCTACAGCGACTTACATTCACTCATTTACGATACGAGCCATCACAACCTCATGCCCATAATAAGATACGGCAATGCCACGACCACTATGGCTAATACGATATCGCAGCCGGTACAAACGGTATGACCTTTACAGCGACGTTCAACTTGGCAGCAGGAGTTGATACGGTTTAGCGCAATGTTAACTGGTATATTAGCCATGACCAAGATGTGCTCGGCCAGAGCGTATCTGCTGAGGGGGCCTAGATTTAATCCAGGACATGCGGCTCCATGGGGCGGACGCCTCCAATATGGGGGCCGTCATGCCGACCCATTCGACCTTCGGCGACAACCCGGCCATTGGGGCCGTAAGGGTACAACATAGGGGCCGGGGCCGGACGTACACCCCGGCGCCGGCTAGGCATGGCATGGCAGACCCGTCACGTAGAGACGACGGCGGCCACCTGCCGCATTACCGCCAACCGGCCCTACACCACCACAGTTACCCGGAAATCCTCCTAGACGGTTGGTGCGTGCAAGGCTCATGGAGGGCAGCACGTTGACCGTGCGCGAGATTCCGTTGCTCATCGTCGACACTTTTGACGCCTTCGGCTCCGGGAACAACCCGGATTTGTATATGTGCAAAGCATTGAGGCACATTATACCGCTTCCCGCTCTTGAATGGCACGGGGGCAGGCAGCATGGACAGCTAGCTACCTCTTCCGTATCGACAGTCAACGACGAGGACGTGGACAGCTAATATTTATCGTGTAGGTGGTGAGGCCTCGGGCGCTTGGGGTGGTGCATAAAAAGTGCTTTCTTGCTCCCTCCATCCAAAGCTCGGCTTATCTAGTCGTCGTTGTCGTCGTCGTCTGACCTTGTTAGCTCCATCTCGGCGTCGCCCGGCGGTCCTAGATATCCTTGATATAATGGATGGACTAGAGACAACGGCAGTCTTGGTCCCAAGTTCCTGTCGGAAAATCTCGACCAGCTTCTGGCTCGGGAAAGATAACAAAGATAGAGGCTGGGCTCTGAGGGTGTGGTCCCGCACTATTGGATGCATGGTCACTTGAAACGGCAGGTCACGGCTAGTAGTGTAGATTCGGGGCGCCCAATGGGAGCCGTAAGAATGATCGCACCGCAGCGTAGAGATACGGATCGGACTTAGGTAAAAGACGGGCAGACGGCTTTGTGGGTTGCTTTGTGATAAAGCCCTCTGCGAAGCGGCTGCCTACCTATCTAGAAACATGACTCTCGCTCGGGAACGACCTTCTGATTTCAGCGTGGGGACATGACGCGAGGTCGCTGTCGGAGCGGGTCTTGGTGTTCGATTTCCTTATTTCCGGCGCGTAGGCATGGGCACATAAGGTACACCTACCTGGAAGTCCTAAGGAGGCTCGGCTGCATCATGTAAGCGCGTGATTTTAGAACGGTGTCCGCAAGCGATTGTATGCCGGGAAGAGCAGGACATATTGCTTCGCGGGTCTCCCGTCTCGAGAGAGATTGCGGGTACATAACGACCAGGAGTGTGGGGGAGCTGCCCCAAAAGAGGGTCCTAGTCAGGAGGTCGGACGTTTGCGCGAGCCTGATAAGGAAGGATATTATTACCTACGCGCTGCCCAGACGAATCCTAATGTGTGCATAGATCAGATCCGTTGGAGGCGCATGCGGGCGGACGCGGCCCAACGAGCACGAGGTGGAAGGGGCCGGAGATGGGGCGGCTGCAGGCTCTATTTGATCTTTGCCCTCGAGCTGTGGGGTGTGGGGCGCAGCCGGGTCGTCGGGTCGGACATTGATCGATCGCGAGAGGCTGGATGGAGATCACTCCGCGAGCCCCCACCCATGTCCGATTCAACATACATATAAACTCCATGTACCCTATGGAACGCTCGACTCGATGCCTCGCGCGCCTGACGGCCATAGAAGATTCCCACGGCGATAAGATGATGAAATCCATCGG
The DNA here is from genome assembly GCA_003049425.1 of Magnaporthiopsis incrustans. Taxonomy (NCBI): domain Eukaryota; kingdom Fungi; phylum Ascomycota; class Sordariomycetes; order Magnaporthales; family Magnaporthaceae; genus Magnaporthiopsis; species Magnaporthiopsis incrustans. The sequence goes on from PYSR01000063.1 coordinate 7,807, forward strand.
GCTCCAAGTCTGGGTGGCCTTAGTCCCTCCAGCTTTCGATGCTACCCATGGATGCTTTGGTGGGCTGGACACCCTGCAGCCCCCAGCTCTAGCCCGATTTAGCAGGTCCTAACTGCCGTCGGCTCGGGACCCCTGACGACGAGCAGCTGCGCTCAACCGCCGGTCGGTATTTGATATTGGTCTGTGAGATGTAGTGGATTTTTCCGTCACTGGTTCCTCTCATCGGTCTCGGACTGCGCTGGCCCGCAAACCGAGCTCTACATACCACTAATCACCTTCCATCCTGAGGATACCCAGCAAGCCACCCGACCCTGCTCCCAAGCTCTTTTTTTTTCTTTTTTTTTTTTTTTCCGCCAACCATGTTGACTTATTGCACAAGACGTGCTAGCGGGCTCTACTGACAGGGCGGCGCGAGCATCTCATGGATGCCTGACCGGGTTACCCAGTAGCGACATGAACCTACAAGCCAGCGCCGCGCCCGGCTACCCGTAGCTCCGCCAGATTTCCGAGCGATGAGAAATGCTCCCGCAGTCTCGCCCGTGCAAACCGCTGCGATGCTGGCCCAAGGTACGGTGTTCCGAGTCGGGTGGCTCTACACCAAGAGCAACTTGGGGACTCATCCTCCCCAAGTGCCCGTGTATCCAGCTTCCAGGTCACCCGGGCGGCGGTGTCCATGGTATCTTCCCTCCACCTCCCCAGAAGGCGCGCCCACATACCTATGTCTTTGGCGACCTGCTATATTGGCAATGAGCCCCGTCTCCGGTGACATAGGCTGCTCCACCCCAACAACGCTTTTTCTGAATCCGGCAGGTGGCGGGCCTCTGTGTGCTGGAGCGCCCCTTGCAACCAGACCCCCGTAAGAGCCACGTCGGCGCGTGCTCACGGGCACGCGGTCGGGTTCCATCCGTGGTGGTCCAAGAGCTGAACCAACCTGCACCTCACCCACGCGGCTTCTCTGCCAAGACAAATATCGAGAATCGACCTGCCGAGAAGGACTTGCCTGGGTGGACCTGGCAAGAACATATGAGGCCGACAGACTTCCCGAATCGGAAGTATCCTCGTGGGCCTGCCAAGACACAATTGCAGATTGCGGTAGCGCGTGGGCAAGATATCGGTACCGGATACCACAGGAGATGAGGGTAGCAACAGCGACGTCACGCAGCAAAAGAACGCAACGGGTAAGAAGGGGTCTTCGCCGTGCAGGTGTATATAAAGCCGCCGAGGAGAACGCTCCACGATGCGGCTCGAGATGTTGGAACCAGGCTCTCAGAGACAACGGTCAAGCAGACGGGGATTTTGATTGCACCCAGAGCGACAACCCTCAATCTTCTATCTTCTGCTCAAGCTCACCCTTGGCCGCTTCTCCCTCATCATGTTCGCCAAGTCCGTCACCTTGGCCGCCGCGGCCCTGGCGGCGCTCGTCAACGGCTTGGCCGTCGAGCCCGGCCGGCTCGGCTGCGGCACTCCCGAGCCCACGGCGGAGCAGCTGCAGATCGCGCAGGACTTTGCCGTCATGGAGGCTGAGCAGGCCAACGGCACCAGCACCCTGATGGCCGCCGAGCCCATCACGGTCGACGTCTACTTCCACGTCGTGGCCTCGTCCACGTCGTTGCGCGACGGCTACGTCACGGACCAGCAGCTGGCGGACCAGTTCAAAGTGCTCAACTCCAACTACGCCCCGCAAGGCATCAGCTTCGTGCTCAAGGGCACCGACCGCACCATCAACTCCAACTGGGCCGTCGACGGCAGCGAGCTGGCCATGAAGAAGGCGCTCCGAAAGGGCAGCTACCGCGCCCTCAACATCTACTTCCTGAAGTCCCTCGGCGGCAACCTGGGCTACTGCTACTTCCCCGCCGACGCCAAGGCGGGCTCCGACACCTTCTACCTGGACGGCTGCTCCATCCTGTACAGCTCGGTTCCCGGCGGCTCCCAGACGAACTACAACCTGGGCAAGACCGTCACCCACGAGGTCGGCCACTGGCTCGGCCTCTATCACACATTCCAGGGCGGCTGCAGCGGCGCCGGCGACATGGTCGACGACACCCCCAGCCAAGCCAGCCCGTCGAGCGGCTGCCCCATCGGCCGCAACTCGTGCCCGAACCGGCCCGGCGTCGACCCCATCCACAATTACATGGACTACAGCATCGACTCTTGCTACGAGGAGTTTACCCCGGGTCAGGAGTAAGTTTCCCTCTCTCTTTTGCATTCCCCGCTCCCCTTGGCCGAAGCCGCACCTGCGTCGGTGGTGCTGACTATCGTATCTACAACAGGGCTCGCATCCGCAGCTTCTGGAGCAACTTCCGTGCCAGCAGATAAAAAATTTAAGTTATCTCGGTGGCTTTGGTAGTTTGGCTGTACGAGACGGGCGCGCTCGAAGGAGACACGCCAAGGGGGTGGGGTCGCCCCTGAACCTGCAGGTTGCTCGGCAGGCGGACGATCCCCTTTTGCCCACGCGGGTACCGACAGTCCGGATTCGGATATGATGTGGCTTTCCAACGTAAATATTCTTATCTTTTGATGTCTATACTGATACCATAAATCGACAATGTACAAACGACTCACTGTCATGCGCTCGTGATGATAATAATTGATGCCGCGCGCCGTTTTCCTTTAAAAAAAAATATCGCAAAATAATAGGAATATGTATGCATAGACTGTGTCGCCACGCTTCCCCTATTCTGCACCAAAGTCATTGCAGAGATATATATCGGCCCGGAATGCGACCTGGAGGTTCTTGGCCTCAAAGAAAGAAAAAAAATTCATCGCACACGAGAATGCTGATGCTGCCTCTTACTGCCGTGCGCCCAACCTGTCACACAGGATGGAGCATTCCAACCCTCAGCCTCCGTGCAGCTTACACCAGCCACGACCTCAACCTGCCGTTGGGCTACGGAGCTCTGACCGTCCTCCGCGCCATCCTGTATGGGATCTCAAGACGACGATGGATTTGACACTTCGGATCGACCACCAGAACGGCGAATGGACATCAAAAGTGCCCAGTGCATTTCACAACTCTCTTCAAATGCTTTTATCTACATCGTGCATCATTCATAACTATCGACTCCTAAAAGTAACCAAAGCAGTTGGCGTAATAGGTCACGGTGGCCGACCAGTCCGAAAAGACGCCAATGACGCCAATCTCCCTGACGAGCACGTCGAGCAGCTTGAAGACGTCGCCGTCGCGCCCGATGAGCTTGGAGATGGTGATGTAGTAGTAGCCGCCGCCGCTGCCGTCGCCCAGCCAGGCGGAGCGCTCGAGCGTCCAGGTGATGATCTGCATGCCCAGGCGCTTGGCCTCGGTCGCGTAGACGGATGGCACGATGGACTTGCCGTCGGCGCCGACGGTGACGAGGTAGGGCAGTGGCGGTGCTATGATCTTGACCCCATCGGCAGCGTAGCGGGTCAGGTTCGCGACGGCGCCGGGGAAGGCGTCCGGGGCGTCTGCCGACTGGTCGAGCAGGATGGCCTGCTTGGCGAACGCGGGCTCGGCGCGCAGCCAGTAGAGCACGTCGGCGTAGCGGAAGCTCTGGGGCCAGACGCGGGCGGGCGCGATGCCGGCCTCCTTGTACTCGTCGATCATCTTCTGTGCGAACTTCTCCTGCGTGAAGGCGCCGCCCTTGAACGGCATAGGCACCTCGGGCGTCTTGAGCTCGGGCGTGAACTGGAGGCCCAGGGCGTCGATGAGCGCGATGAACTCCTTGTGCGTCATCAAGGTGCTGCACTCGCGCGCGTACAGATCCGTGCGCCAGGACGGCGTCCCTCCAAGGAAGTCGGCGGGCGTCGCGGCCGAGGGGTTGAAGGAGTCCATCTTGCCACAAAGCCTCTTGAACTCGGCGAGCGTGATATCGCTGGTGCAGCACTTTGCCGTCGCCGCCTTGCCCGTGGCTGGGTCGGCGGGCTCAAAGGGCTGCGTGCACTTGGCGTTGAGCTCGGGGATGGCGACGATGTTGGTCGTCGTGTGTAGGTCGCAGTGCGAGTGCCGGCAGACGAGCTCTTCGTCCGAGGTGAAGGCGATATCGCACTCTTGGATCCCCGCACCCATACGCGAGCCTTTGCGTTGGATCGCAGAGAGTAAACATTAGCATCGTGCTACGTCAAGCCACAAGAAGAGACGGCTGGAGCCGGGGCGCGGGTCCCACTCACCGGCAAGAATCGATTCCCGCGTTTCCTCGGGCATCTGCAGAGTGCCGCCTCCACGGTGGGCGATGGAGAGTTTGGTGGGCTTCATCTGCAGCTCCTTGCACGAGTCGAGCTTGCTCTTCAGCGGGCTCTCCTCCATGTTGTCAACCAGCCAGTAAGGCCTGGGGCCCAGCTGCACCGACTTGACGGGGTGGACCTTGGGACCGGATTGCTTGGTCGGGGCCGCATTGCCAAAGCCGCTGAGGGCCAGGAGGCCGGCGACGGCGAACCGAGCGGTGCTGGCGCGCATTTGGACGACTGCGTGAGCAAACCGGGGCAGACAATACGGGACGGGGCGACTCTGCAAGAAAGCAGGCAGCGGCAGGCACGCGGTGGACAGATGGGATAACATATGGCGGTAGGCACGCTTCGGCGCATGCAGCTCTCTTATACCCTGGGCGACCAGGCCACGGATGCGCCCCTATCGATCCCCTCACCCCTCCTGCGGCCGGGATAGCCGAAGCAACTGCTTCTTTGGGATGCAGCCTCCCATGGCCAATGGAAAGGTGGGTGCATCGTCCAAGAAGGTCCAAGACGAGGTTGGGTGGTGGAGCGGGAGAGATGTATGCTTTTGGAATCTCACGGTATGGAGAGCGGTGGGAGCTGCGTCGTCGCCCCACTGGCAATGGCCCCCGGCGCTTTCGACATAGGGGATAACTAGGTGCTTTGCAGAAAGCTCGCCATCTTCCGAGCCAGGCCCACGGAACGACGGGCTGTGTTGCGATGCTGCGGAGCCAGGCCAATTAGCCAATCCTAGTGGCGGAAAGGAGCACTCGGCATTCTGCCGTCAAGGAGGGGTGAGGATATGTGGGCGAAGCTGCGATCTCGCGAGGCTGGGGCTGGTCGTCTTGGCGGACGCGGTTCTGCGAGTCGTTGGACGCACGTGTAAGGGACGAACCCCCCTGGGCTGTCCCTGTCGCATCGGCATGACGTGACCTGGTCCCTGTGCAGACTACACTAGTGGAGACCACCAAGTGGGGCGCCTATGCGATCAATCAAGTCTCCCAATTTCAGCTTTCCGGCTCCGCCCCCCGCATTATATCAAAATAACTCTCTCCATCGACAGTCGAGGCCCAGCAGCAATAATTGCTCTCACTATTCACAGCTTGTGCTTTCCGCCGGCCGAATTCTCATAGGACAGCGTGACTTTACGGGTCACGCTGATCCTGGGCATGTCTTCGACAGCCCAGCCCGGCCCATGCTGAGGCGAGCGACCGAGACTGAGGGGTGCACTTGTCGACTCGGCCGAGATGACGGTCTCGCGCGCTCTCTGATTTCCTGTGTCCCTTCCCTCATTTGCCAGCCCTGAGCCCTGGCGCCAGAAGCTTACCTCGTCGTTATTCCCTCTGCCGTCCCGTCTGCCCTGGGCGAACGCCTCGTCGGAATCGTTGCCCGACTCCAGCTCGACCGCCCCCTGGCTCATGTGCCGGCGCGCCTTCTTCTGGACCCGGCTGCCTGTCGACACTCCGCCGCCGCCGCTCTTGGAAAGCTCCAGCCCGGTGCTACCGTCGCCTGACCGGGCCGAGTGGGAAAAGGCGGTGTCGAACAGCTGCGGCAGGAAGCGGGTGAAGAAAGGCTTGAGCGCGCTCGCCGAGGCGCAGATGACACATCCAGCCAGCTCCGCATACATCCAGCTCAGCTCGTTCGACAGGCCGCGCGTGTAGTTGTCGCTGCTAAAGAGCTTGACGGTTAAACAGCAGCAATAAGACGCTATGACAATGACCCTACCCGCGAGACACGTCCAATGTTAGCAACCCGGCGACGCTGCGATATGGGATCGGGCTGTTATTTAAGCTCGAGGGCGCACATACGATCCACCAGTAGCGAATAGGAAGATCAGGGATGTCTTTTGCCTCCGCGACACCTGCAGAGGTATGACAATGTGCAACGGGACCATCAAGATGGCGATGTCCATGCAGACGTTTGCGACCGAGGCTGCCAGGAAGAAGGAGAACTTGTCGACGCAGCGAGCAGTTACCATGGCTGCCAAGTCCCAGTGGGCACGAAGGGGGATGCATCCAAACAGGCTGATGCACGCGTAGACCACGCCGTACAGGATGAAGCCGACGATGAAGACCTTGACGACGATTCGGTAGGTCCGGTTTGGCGAAAGCGACAAGTACAAGACGAGGAGCGACAGCTTCGCGAGGTCGGCCGTGAGCATATAAAAGATGTTTACTGGAAGCGTCCACTGCCGACCAGCGCATACACCAAGTCAGTCCCGGATTGCCTTCTCAGTCATGTGGCTGATACTCACCTTCAGCAGCTCTTCATACTCGCTCGTCGTCACTTGCCACATGTTTCGACCGCAGCCCCCATTCACTATCACTGTCGCAAGACGAGTCTGGTTAGAGATGTTCTCGCTTCTCAGTTGAGGGGTCTGCACTTACTTCCCATGGTGCAAGCATAAAATCCCCAACTGCTGATCATTGCGGTGCCTGCAAGATCTAAGGAAAGGTCAGCGAAACTCGTTAGCAACAACTCCGGTAGGACCGCATCGTCAAGATCGCATCGTGGTAATCTCTGACTTACAGTCATCCCAACGAGGCTTTAACTGTGTTAGGTGCAGGCGCGAGTACATCCGCAAGCCATAGACGAGCGTTGCCAGCCCCAGCGTCACGGCGCCGACGGTTTGCTGCGTCGCCGCTAGCGAACCCGCCGCCCAACGCTCCTCTCCTGGAGGCGGGTCCCGCATGAACGGTGGGTTGGTAGCCATGGTTCATTCAGCTGGTGAGATCTGCTAGCTCGTCGAAGGGGTAAGGACAAAAACGGATGCTGTCCAGCTGGCCGGAGGTGGCTGGCCACGACTGTTTTATGCATATGGCGAGAAACGGCCAGTCGAGTCGAAGGATGAAAATGGAAAGACCTTTCCCTCATTTTTTTGGTCGTGTACAGAAAATCACGGCCGGGCCAATTTCTCGACAGCACCAAGCCGAATGGCGATGGGTATAAACGCAGGGATGAAAGGAGGAGGCATTTATGCTGTGTGTCGCACAAAACGTCGTCTGTGGTACAAACATGTAATACCTGGCTCTGGACGGAGAGTCATCTCCGGTTTCCTCACCTTTTGAGGTTGAAGATAGCCGAGGCCAGTAAAGACCGGTCGAGAACTCGAGCACAGACTGGGGTGTTGGCGCTTCGGAGGCGCCCAACGGCTGGAAAAGCAAGTCTGATGCAGCTCAGCCTCTGCCAACGGCTTTTTCGCCTCCCGGGGCTGTTGGTTACACGCCCCGAGATTGAAGTATGGGCGTGAAACCTGCATTCGGTGGGGATCGCCAGCCGACCTGCCGCTTAGCGGATGGCCACCTGCGGCCCCCCTCTCATGAATGATCACGCCCTCGACCTGCTTCGAAGCCGTTCGGTTAGGACTGTCAGTGTTACCAACACTCGGCCCTTCTTTCATTCGCATGGACCCTGGACATGGCATTCTGCAGCTTAGCCGCAAGGTGCCCTCCTTCGGTATTAACTTCCAATGCCACGTTACTCTACCCCTGTGACACCCGATCTCCCTGTCTCCGCCCGGTTATTTGTCCAAAGGCCCTTGACACCACCACCCGAGTTCTGCAGCAGCAACCGCAGAGATTCCGGTCGAGGTCAAGAGTCGATCACGAAAATTTCCTCCATCACTGTCCATCTCTCTTTTGGTCGTCATCGTCAATCTCAGCATGGCCAGCGCCTATCTCTTCCAGGACAAGGTGATTGCCGTCACGGGCGCGAGCCGGGGGACTGGTCTAGCCCTGACGCGGTACCTTTTGGTTCGCGGCGCCAAGGTCTCCATGGCGGCCACCTCTGAGACGAACCTGGCAAAGGCGGTCGAGGGTATCGAGAAGGACATCCCCGAGGCCAAGAACCGCGTCATGACAATGCCGGTGGACGTCGCCAAGCCCGAGGACGTCAAGAAGTGGATAGACGCCACCGTTGAGAAATGGGGACCTCTGGACGGAGCAGCCAATGTTGCTGGTGAGTTTCTGTCGTCTAGGTGAAGAAGCGGTCCCGCATGGTGATTGCAACAAGGCAAGCTCGCTGACACGGCTGCTTCGTTCTGGGCAGCCAAGATGAATGCGCGGATCTGGCCGATAGAGACACTACCGGTCGAGGAGCTGCAGGAGATGCTCAGCGTGAACGTCGTGGGGACGTTCAACTGCCTCAAGGAGGAGATGAAGAACATGAAGCGCGGCGGCAGCATCGTCAACTGCGGCAGCCAGCAGGTCAAGTACGCCTCGGGCAACATGTCGGCCTACGCAGCGAGCAAGAACGCGATCCGTGGCCTGTCGCAGAGCGCGGCTTTCGAAGGCGGCGCCAAGGGCATCCGCGTGAACCTGCTCTGCCCGTACGTTTTCCTCCAATCCTGCCCATCCTTGTCCTGCAGCGACTAACTGGCAGGGAAAACTTCACACAGCGGCTGCATCGACACCGACATGATCCAGCAGCCGCTCATGCTCCCCAGCGGGCAGATGTGGACCATGACTGAGGATGACAACCTCACATCTATCATCAAGCGCTACGCCAAGCCGGAGGAGATTGCTGCCTCGATCGCCTTCTTGCTCGGCGACGAGAGCAAGTTCATCACCAAGCAGGAGTGGTATGTCGATGGCGGTTGGTGCGAGGCAAACTACGTGGGCTGAGCCATGGTTGGCTGCGCATGGTGATTGAGAGTCCGTAGAGATGTTATGGTTTGCGCCGCGTCCGTAGCAGAAGTGATAGGAATATGGGTTGGGAACCGAGAAAATCAGGTTTGGACATATGGAAGTATTGACGATCCATGAATGTCGTAGCTTAGGCCGCTGTAAACCTGCAGTTCAGGGGTGGGACAGCCACCTAGTCCACTTTTTGCCGCTAAAAATTCACCGCTCTGGCAGAATCCCCGCTCCGCCAGAAAAATTCTGGACGCCGCCGCGGTTTTTCGCGGCTAGAATTGCAGAATTGCAGGCTGCCTGAACTTTTTGCACCGCTGCGACCAAAGCCACACAAAAGTTGAGGCCAACAACTATGGCTCCCGGTGCCAAGGCCAGCGCGAAAGCGCCTCGGCAACCGCATAACAAGGAAGCCCGCTCACTGAAGAGGAAACGAGAACAAGAAGATCTGGGAAAGCTGCAACAAGCCGTTAGCGACTTTGTAAGTCCCGGCCTGGGGATGGCCTGCCAGGCCCTGTTTTCCATGGATGCGATTCTAACCAACTGCCAACCCCTCGAGCATAGGACCCCAAGGCAACACCGCCAAAGGCATTCGCCGACCTCCCCCTCTCGGAGCCGACCGCTCGCGGCCTGCGCGATTCGCATTTCGAGACTTTGACCGACGTCCAGGCCCGCGCCATCCCGCTGGCCCTCAAGGGCTCCGACATACTCGGCGCCGCCAAGACGGGGTCCGGCAAGACCCTCGCCTTCATCGTGCCGCTGCTGGAGAAGCTGTACCGCGAGCGATGGACCGAGCTGGACTCGGTGGGCGCTCTGGTGCTGAGCCCGACGCGCGAGCTGGCCGTGCAGACCTTCGAGGTCCTGCGCAAGGTCGGCCGCCACCACTCCTTCTCGGCCGGCCTGGTCATCGGCGGCAAGTCACTGCGCGAGGAGGCTGAGCGCCTGGGACGCATGAACATCCTCATCTGCACGCCCGGGCGCATGTTGCAGCACCTTGACCAGACGGCCGGCTTCGACGTCGACTCGCTGCAGATGCTGGTCCTCGACGAGGCCGACCGCATCATGGACCTCGGGTTCCAGAGCGCCGTCGACGCCCTAGTCGAGCACCTGCCCCGCAGCCGCCAGACGCTGCTCTTTAGCGCCACCCAGAGCCGCAAGGTCTCGGACCTGGCCCGCCTGAGCCTCACGGAGCCCGAATACGTCGCCGTCCACGAGGCCGCCGCCGCGGCGACCCCTGCAACACTACAACAGCACTACATCGTTACGCCGCTGCCGGAGAAGCTGGATACACTGTGGGGTTTCATCAAGGCGAATCTGAAGAGCAAGATGATCGTGTTTCTATCGTCGGGCAAGCAAGTGCGTTTCGTCTACGAGAGCTTCCGTCACATGCAGCCGGGAATACCGCTGCTGCACCTCCACGGGCGGCAGAAGCAGCTGGCACGGCTTGAGGTGACGTCGCGGTTTGGATCTATGAAGAACGCCTGCCTCTTTGCCACCGATGTCGTCGCCCGCGGCGTCGACTTCCCAGCTGTCGACTGGGTTGTTCAGGTGGACGCTCCCGAGGACGCCGACACATATATACACCGCGTGGGGCGAACGGCCCGCTATGAGAGCCAAGGTCGCGCTGTTATGTTTCTGGACCCGAGCGAAGAGAAGGGCATGATGGCAAGGTTAGAGCACAAGAAGGTCCCGATACAGAAGGTACACGTCAAGGATAAAAAGAAGAAGAGCATACAGGAGGAGCTTCAGAACATGTGCTGGAAGCAACACGACGTAAAGTACCTGGGCCAGAAGGCCTTCATCAGCTACGCGCGCTCAGTGTACCTGCAGAAGGACAAGGAGATTTTCAAGTTCAACGATCTGGACCTGGAAGGGTTCGCCAAGAGCATCGGTCTCGCTGGCGCACCGCAGATCAAGTTCCAAAAGGGCGAGGATGTCAAGAGGTTAAAGAACGCCGCCCGGGCAGGGATGTCGAGCGGCTCCGGGTCGGACTCGGACGGCGCGGCAGGCGAGGGCGGCGCAAAGAGGAAAAAGAAGAAGGATGAAGTCAGGACAAAGGCACAAAAGATGTTTGAGAGACAAAACCAGGACGTGCTGTCCAAGCACTACAGGGATCTGGTGGACACTGGAGGCAACGACGACGAAGACGAAGACTTCTTCAAGGCCAAACGGGTTCTCCGCGGCGACGAGCTGGACGAGGCAGCAGGCGAGGGTGGCGACATTGTCGCCCCGGCAGCCAAGGTGGTGCAGCTGGGCAAGAACAGCCAACTTGTGCTGGACTCGAAGCGGCGTGAAAAGATGCTCAAGTCCAAGAAGCAGCTAGCCAAGTTCAAAGACAAGGGCACGAAATTGGTTTTCGACGACGACGGCAACGCGCAACCCGTCTACCAGCTGCAGGGCGAGGAAGATTTCAAGCAGGAGGGCCCTGTGGACAAGCTGCGACAGGACTTCGTCAGCGCCGAGGCGGACAAGGTGCGCGAGGCCGACCTGGACGACAAGGCGCTGGCCAAGCAAAAGAGGCGGGAGAAGCGCCTCAAACAGAAGGCGAGGGAGCGGGGCGAGGCTGGGGATTCGGGCCCGCGGGTGGCCGCGGTGGGCTCAGGGGACGAAGCAGAGGAGGACCCGCTGGAGCTGCTCAGGTCGTTGCCGATGGCAGGAGACGCAGGTGCGGACGGAAGCGGCTCGGGCTACGACTCGGAAGAGGCGCCGCCGAAAAAGAAGGCCAAGAAGTGGTTCCAGAAGGATTCGGACGACGAAGGTGGTGGCAAGCGCAAAAGGGGCAAGGGCAAAGTCATCGAGATGGACCACGAGCCCGACACTCTGGAGGACTACGAGGCGCTGGCCGCAGGGCTACTGGCCGAGGACTAGAGGGAGAGGGTCGTCTCTTGTTTGTGTTCTCGGTTTTGTGTGAGAGCAGGTTCCGAGCATCTGTCGAGAGGCGTTTTTTTCTGGATGTCTCAACATACCCCCCTGGTCCTCCGAATACAAATGCACGCATGCACCTGCGAGATGACTTTCTCTGCCATGACGTGGCCGCGAGTCTCATGCGATGTGAAGTCGTTTCGCTTTCTGCGGGAAAGCGAAGACGCACGTCGCAGCGTTTCGAGCCGCTCTTGAGACGGCGGTGGATGTATTATACATACGGCGTGGCCAAGCAGCAGATGTGTTACTCCTTGGTAGATGGTGCAGGAATCGTTGCCGCGGCCCGCAGCAGCCGCAATTCGGACGACCCCTCTAGCCTCTACCCTAGACGGCCTGTCCTAGCGGCTGTTCCATGTGACAGTGGAAGGGCCGCCGCCCCTCGTAACCCCACTCACCGAATAATGTGTCAGCCACTTGAGCCGTCGGCGCCGCGGACGACAATTGCCCGCCTCCTTTTTTCGAGTCTGAACAACATACCCTGGCCCGACTGACATGGAGTCTGTCCTGTCTGATCCGACCCGCCGAAAGCTGGGCGTGCGCTTCTCCGGTTCATGAAAGGCGTCACACACACGTACCTACCTACCTACCTACCTACCTACCCACCCACCTACCTTACCCGTCTCCGGTCTCGGAAACGCCCCCCTCCTTCAGAAAAAAGATGGCTACCAATTTTCCTCCGCAGCCGGACCAGGCCGGGCGGCCGCCGACGGCCAACGGGGTTGCGGTGAAGGAGAGCAGCAGCAGCAGCAGACCCCCAGCCGAGACGGCGCCCACGCAAAACGGCAACGGCAACGGCGACGGCGACAGCGACCCGGGCTCCCTGCGCCGCGTCAGCCTCGACGCCCAGCGCAAGGTGGCCGCCTTCCTGGCCGAGGAGCCGGCGACGGAGCAGCTGCGCGCCCTGCAGGGCCAGGTGCGCATCTCGCTCGGCGTCATCGACAAGGCGCTCGACGACTACCGGTATGCCGTAGGCTTCTGGAAGGATCGGTTGCTTTGTGCTGCTGCTGGAGCGGCATATCTACGAGTGTCGGTTTGCTGGTTGCTGATGATGAACGCAGGCCAGAAGAGCTCTCGATATCGTACAACGGCGGCAAGGACTGCCTCGTGATGCTGATCCTCATCCTCGCCTGCCTGCCGCGCCACTTTTCCGCCGCCGCCGCCACGCCGTCCGCGCCCCGGAGCAGCAGCAGCCCCCCGGCAGTAACGCCGCCGGCAGAACAAACACCGTCAACATCGACATCAACAACAACAACACCACCCCGACAACCACAACCGCAGCAGCAGCAGCACCCAACAAACGGCAGTACCGCCGCACAGTCCTTCCCCGAAACCCTCCAGGCCCTCTACGTCGTGTCCAAGCACCCGTTCGCCGAGGTGGACGAGTTCGTCGGCCGCACGGGCGCCCAGTACCGGCTCGAGGTCGAGCGCGTCGCCCAGGCTATGAAGCCCGCCCTGCACACCTACCTGGCCTCTCGCCCGGCCGTCCGCGCCGTTTTCGTCGGCACCCGGCGCACCGACCCACACGGCCAGTCGCTGACGCACTTTGACCCCACCGACCCCGGGTGGCCGCCTTTTATGCGCGTGCATCCGGTTATCGACTGGCACTATGCCGAGATTTGGGCTGTGAGTTTTGGATTACTTTGTTTCCTCTGGTGCCCGCAGCAGTTGACCCGAAATACCTACCTGCCTAGTTCATCCGCCACCTCGAAATCCCCTACTGCGTCCTGTACGACAGGGGCTACACCTCGCTCGGCGGCACCACCGACACGAGCCCCAACCCGGCCCTCAAGAGGACCGGCGCCGCCGCCGAGGGCGCGCCAGCGACGTTCAGGCCCGCCTACGAGCTGATGGAGGATAACGAGGAGCGTCTCGGCCGTGACAGGTGACCCTTCAGGGCCTGGCTGACGCGGTGGGTTTGTGGTCGTTTCATGTGAACATGGAGCGGAGCAAGGGCCACCATGCACACGGCCTATTCTCAAACCCATCTGCGCATAGCTCCTCCAGCTTGTGTCAGTTACATGCAGCGCATCTCACGGGTCTTGATACAAACGACTTTTGGTGTTAGAATTTCGGCATTCACATAGACTAGCACAATACACAAACAAAGAGTTGCAAATATCATCCACGTTTCTGAAAACTAGGTATGAAACTGGCCCCCTTGCACCGCCGAAGAAGGTCATGGCTGGATTCATCGTGCCAGCGCAATCATCCAACCTAGCCTATTGTCCCCATATCGATAATAGCATCATTGACTACATAACATACGTTGGCGGAGGCGGAAGCATCCAACTAATAATGATGTCCTCTCAAAGGGTATCTATCTTTTTCGTTGCGATTGAACGCCGTGCTGGGATGCAATGTCTGCCAAGCACAAGGGGAGGCGAGGCGGCCAGGGAAGAAAACGGAAACAAGACATGGGGGAGAAGAATAAAGAAGAGCAAACCAACGTGTCGGTGCAGATAGCGGCAGATGCATCAAGACTGATCCTGAAGAGATAAATAAAACCCGTGCGCAAATCCCTCCGCCTCCCCTAAAGTCTAAAAAGTCATAAGCTCATTCATTATCGAGACAGTCTGAATCCTCCCGTCGAAAAAAAAAAAAGCCGAGCAAGGCGAGAGATTGCCTCTTCATACACCCGCTAGGATATTTGCGGGCTCATCACCGCTGCTGCTCCGCAGGCGGCTGCTCTCCAAACAGCTTGACCCTGTAGAAGCACGTGTGATCCCGGGCGCCGTAGTTGCTGGCGGCCCGGATGAGGACCCGGTCGGTGGCGATGCCGAACTCGTTGAGCTGCGGCGGGAACCTGACGGCCTTCTCGATGGGCCCGCCGGCCGTCTGGTTCTTGAACTCGAACTCGATCACCTTGACAAAGTTATTGTCCCAGAGCCTCTCGTTCATGTCCGTGTGTGGGAACGTCGCCATGGACCAGTCCCTGAGCGTGTTGCGCTGCCCGTACTCCTCCACCTCGATCCAGACCTCGACGTCCCGCGGCATGGACCCGTCGTCCATCGTCTCCAGCGGGTGGATGTGCTCCATCCAGAGCACCTGCGGGATTATGGGCAGGATGCCCATGTAGATGTCGGCCGGCTTGGAGCGGGACCGCTTGCTGTCCCACGTCCCGCCCGCGCACCAGCAGTCTCCGTCGTCCTCCCACGCCTGCATAATCGTCGAAGCGTGCTTGCCGGTCCACGGCCTCTGGACCTTCCACTCGGGCGTCCCGAAGCGCGGGTACTTGAACTTGAAGGTCGGGCTGCTGAGGTGAGGGTCGAAGTATGCGCCCGACTGCGGACCGAAGTAGTTGACCCGGCTCTTGAGGTCGGCGATCAGCGGGTCGTGCATGCGGCCCCTGGCCAAGGACCCGAGCTGAAGGTCGCCGATGGCCTTACGCAGCTCCTTCTGGGTTATGCGTCGCACCTCGTCGGCCGTGACTCCTCCCGTCGAGGACTTGGAGAGCCGTTCGAGCTTCTTGGAGAGCTCCTCGTTGTTGCGCTGGAGGGCAGCGATGTCGGCCTTGACGCTTCGCGCATTGGCCTTGTATTCCTCCTTGATGAGCTCCACGAACTCCTTCTTCATGACGACCAGCTTGTCAGGAATATTTTGCTCCTCAAGCCTCCTCCGGATAAGCTCTTCGACGTCTGAGCCTGGTGTCTGCTGGCCTTGGCCGGCCCCGACAATGTCTCGAAGCTTGTCCTTGTTTTGGCGGACCCAGGCCTCGAAGTCGCCGGCTCGGTCGAGGCGGGCCTCAAAGGGCTTCCAGTGCGGGTCTGTGATGGCTTTCTTCTCGTCTAGAACGACGAAATCTCCATCCTGTCGTGCAAAAGACTTGAGGGCTCGCCAGAAATCGCTCGGGATGATGGCGTTGCCCTGCTTGTCTCGGTCGACGCGGATGTAGTTTGGTAGCGCATGCTCGAGCTTCGAAATGGCCGCCGTCGTCATCTCGTCCTGTCGCTTTAGGCGCGCAATCACCTGTTCGTGGCTTTCCCACGCCTCCTTGAGGTTTCCATAGTTGTCGTCGCTGAGAACGACTCGGCGGAACGGCCATGAGGGCACGAATTGGCCGAGATTATGCCTCCAGTCAGACGTACCATACCAATGGAGACCCGTGTCCAGCTCGTGGCCCTCGAACATTGCCGGCCCGCTCAGCCAGCTGACTATCCACGACATTGTCACAATTGCCAGCGCAAAGTAGAGCATTGTCTTGGCGAGTGTCTTGCAGTCAAAGTTCTTGCGGAAATGGCGTGCGAGCCCTTCAATGTTTTCGGCCCAATTGGAACCGGATCCAACACGCGCCCTGTCAGAGGATTGAGCGTTGGCGGTTCCGTTGGCAGTTCCCTTGACGGTAGTGTAGATGGTGTCGGCTCGACCCGGATATTTTTCGGCGCGTTGGGTCTCGGTTGTCGTCGGGTTCCGCTCTTTGTCAACCCGGGCATGACGGTTGCGGGCAGCAGCTGCGGCGGCGAGAGCAGCTTCAACCTCGATGGTAGTGGTGCTCGTGCCACGGAGCTCCGGTTTTCCGGACGGCCCTGTCCCACCATGCACATGAGATTGAGCCTTGGGATCCGGCTCTGCAAACGGTGAACGAACTGGTCGCGTCACAGAACCGATCGGCGCCCTCGAAGTCAGCTCGGGCTCTTCAGTCCGCGCCCGCTCTCTCCTCGGTCCGTTGACCAGCCCACTCTTGATAGGCGAGCCGAGTGAAGTGTTGGTGGGTTTTCGGGGAGTGGCTTCGTCATCGCCGTGTTCGTCCCCGATGCGACGCTGCCGTGGCTCTCTGAGCTTGGCGTTGTCCACCAAGTCGTGATCTATGTGAGTCGCGATGTACCGCGAAGATCCTGGCTCGGCCGAGGACGACCGGACTCCGCGATGGGGCGGGTCTGCGAACCAGCTGTACGTCTGAGTGCGTATAGCTGGCGGCTCTTGTCGCTCGACTTGGGTCCAAGCCGGAGCGCCTGGTGGAGGGTGATTGCGAGGGGGGAGCTCCTGCGCTACTGAGGATGGCGGGAGCGAGGATGCGGGAATCGTCGAGGGGGTGGGAGCTATTGACGTCTGCTGAGGAGGCGGTGTCTGCAATGTTGCACGCTGAAACAGGCCGCTCTCAAGGTTGAAGCTCCGCTCAGTAGGCGCCGCCGACGACTGAACGGGTGGCCCCATGATCTTGAGTTTTCCGCCTGCCCCATTGGCAGGTGTTTGCGGCACGCCGGAGTTTCTCAGCTCGTTGAGCCGATTTGCGTTGGCGCGAGTGACGGGCAAATCATGCCAGTAGATCTTGTCGCCAGACGTGGGAGGCAGGTCAGTCGGTGGATACGCTGTGGTGAGCGTCGCCGACCCGCTCATTCGTGGCAAGTCGGGATAGAGCGTGTCGCGCCGGGTGGGCGCACTGACTGGTTGCTTGGTTGTAGGCGCTCCTGCCGACTGCGTGGGCGCACTGGCCGTGTTGGCACTCCGCTTGGCCGTGTCCGGTCCGACCGCTTGGTCCACGGGTTGGTTTTCCTGGTTTTCTGATAGCATGTCGACGTCATCCTCCGGGGGCTCCGATGACCCGCTCCTTGGCTCATCCACCGACACTTCTCGCAGCACGTCGCGTTGGGCCAGAGAGCGGGGCGGGCGGCCGCGAGGGCGCCCAGGTGTGCGACGCGTAGACCCGTTCGTCTTGGATCTGCTCTGGGCAGCCCCAGTCGTGCGCTCTGGGCTGCGCCGTGGTGATGCAGCCCCAGCCTCGGAGATCCTTTGGCGTTTCGAGTTCTCCGGCTCAGGGGAGTTTTCCAGCGTTGGCGACTTCCTCTTTGCGGGCCTTTCAGCCTCGACTATCGTTCGCAGCGGAGACTGCCGTAACCTGTCCCGCCCGCTCTCTGGGGGCGCTGTCGCGAGGCGGTTCCGGGAGTTGGCTGTCTCCTCCAAGCGGGGCCGAGTGTTCATCACGGACGGAGCTCGAGAGGCGCGGGCTTCCTGGTCCTCCTTGTTGTCGCGCTGCACCCGGTTGATTGCCCTCGCGATGCCCGACTGAAGGTCCGTGTCCTGGACGATGAAGGCGGGATTCTCTGGCGAGGCGGCCGTGAATGCGGGTGCGCCGTAATTGGTGCTGTGCCTCTGCGGACGCGGGGTCAGGCCCGAGTTCATGTTGGCGGCGGCGCGCACCCGTGCAGACGCGCGGGTGGGCGCCGGCGAGGCGTTGACCTCAATTTCATCCTCGACGATGGAGGCGCGCGAATCTCCTCTAAGGTTTGTTCGCCGCCGCTCACCCAGAGTGGGCGGCTTGGGTGTCGCCTTTGGAGGCATGACGGAGCCACCCTGCTGGGCGCTGAGGGCGTGATTAGAGCTGGTTCAGAGCTCGAAGGAGGCCGTTGAACGAGCCTTGTGAACAATTAGTATATGCCCGTGCCGTAGCGATATCGAATTGAGTCTGGTTCCGAGTAGCGTGGTTGCCCCGTTGCCATGAAGAACAGCACAGCTTAGGACACCCCTGCCAAAAGCGCAAAGTGCGCAGAAGCTGATGCCAATCTCATGAACAGATAATCAAGCACGCGACAAAATGCGGATAAAAGATGCGCGCAGCCAGATAAACAAAGAATAAAAGCACTCTAGCAATGCGCCGAGGCGTTGCCTAGTGACATGAAGGAGGGAAAAAAGGTACACGGCCCGCCTGCAGGAGGGCCGGCGACAGCGGTTTTGCAAGAGCGGTGACAACGCACACAAGTGGAACTCACCTCTAACAGCTCGAACTAGGATCCCTGCAGCCAAGGATCTGATGGGAGCGATTCCGTGGGTGGGTCGCAGCACCGTAAAGTGGCTGGCAGGTCGGCGCGTCAACTTGGGCGCGCGTGGCTGGGCCGGAAAAATGCGGTGGTGGCTGTTGTGAAGCCGTCGTGGGCAGGGTGGGGAGAAAGAGCAAGATGGGAAGGCGAGGGCCGGCGGGCGAAGTGCAGGTGCTTTTGAGAGGCCGCATGAGCATTGCCGTTCATGGCGGGAAGCGCCGGAGGGCGATGATGGCGGGAATTGAATATTTTGGGCTGCAGGCTGGCCCCATGAGCCGTCCGCCTCGCCCGCCCGCAAACGGCAGGTAGGCCTGATTGCAGAGGCCGAAAGCGGTAGGGGCCCAAGCTGGCGGCTATTCCAGTGGAGCGATTCGTCTAGGGAGCACCTTGGGGGCGTGGTGGGCGTCGACTCCTTTCAATGTCTCCTTTTTTGCTTGTCTTGGATGCTTTCGTCGCCGCAATTATCCAGCGAATAGCGCGTCAGTGCGTGTCTAGCGCCAGCGGGCGCCTCGCTCTCCACTCCCGTTTCCAGCCTGTCTTCGTTGCCGGGAGGCTGGGGGCGGGTGGATCCCGGTGGCAGGCTCAGGGATATGGTTGGGGAGTTGGCGCGGCCACACGTGATTCGGGCGGGGCCGTTGGGCTGCGTGTCGGCATTGGGGTTTGTTGGCAGGCTCGGGGGCCGCATCCGGGAAACGTGGCGGCGATGCCTCAGAAGGGCGGTCGAGTTGGGTGGCAACCGCTGGCTCTCGTTGGGTAGGCACTAGGCAGAGCCTCGGGCTTGTTCGTCAGCCTGGTAGTGCTCGGAACGGGCTCAATGGCTGGCTGTTTGTCCTGCTGGCCCGGGACCCATGTGCCGCCATCAAATTTATGCAAATATGTGCTTTTATGGACATGTACATGCCTTTCGGCATTCCCGGTGTTCAGATCCCACTACGGTCTAGCGTCCACATACACCACGACATCGCTTGAGAGGAGGCCAGGATGCCCTGTTTCCACCTAACCGGATGCAAGTGTGCCATCCATCGAGCTGCTTTTTGTTCGTCCAAGCAAGCGGTGCCACGGCGCTTCGGCACGTCCCTGCAAGAGATCTTCAAGAAGCGTGGATACCGGCGTCATGCGTGCAGGTGTTTTCATTAGTTACCGCCGTGTAATCACATATAGCCGATACATAGAACTACAATCGAAGTAGAGAAGTTGCGCCTGGCCCATTCTGGCCAAGGTCTCTGTCCGCCTCGGCCACGGCAGCCACCCGGCGCGGCGGTGCGCCATGATTCAGATCAGCACACATTGAGCAAAGAAAGAATTGATCTGCTAAGCTTGTTCGACGTGAGTTCTCAGGTAAGCCTTGGGCGGGCCGCAGTGCAGAAAATGTACCTATGGACCCGTGGTGTGATGGGCCCGATGGACCCGGGCTTCATCAGGCCGACAGAGGCCCTTCCATGATTTGAAGAGAGTGCAACGTACAATCTGCCCTCTCGCCAGGCCCAATCAGTCACATCACCACCCCAAATACCCCGCGCGTACACACACACACACACAAGACGTCCGCAGAAGATGGCGGTTGGCACGGTATTGATCACCGGGTGAGTGCGACCGGCATCTTTTCTTTTTCTTTGTCATTAGGTTGCTTGTGCGCTTCTTCTGGCGGCTCTGAGGAGTCCACCACGTTTGTCTGTGCCAGCCAGAACCCCCACCAACATGCGTGAAAAACCAAGCACAGGTAGGCTGGGGTTCCAGCGCATGCCGCCAGGGCCAGTCGGGCAGCGACAATGCGGGGGAGTGGCCAGCATATGCGCAATCAATTGACTGACATCAACCCGACAGCGGCACGGGCTACATCGGCTCGTTCACGTCGCTGGCCCTTCTGGAGAACGGCTACGACGTCATCATTGTAGACAACCTCTACAACTCGTCCGCCGTCGCTGTCGACCGAATCGAGCTCATTTGTGGCAGGCGACCCATTTTCCACAAGGTCGACGTCACCGACGAGGTTGCGCTGGATCGTGTCTTTGCCGCCCACCCTGAAATCGACAGTGTCATCCACTTTGCCGCTCTCAAGGTACGAGACGCCGCTGCCGATTAGCTGTGCCTTCCGCTGCCTTGCGCAAGCAAGCCGGCGGCCTAGATCGGCTTTGTCGCTGATGTATCACCTTCCCAAGCTCCAGGCCGTCGGTGAGTCGGGAGAGATCCCGCTCGAGTACTACCGCGTCAATGTCGGCGGCAGCATCTCCCTACTGCGCTCTATGGAGAAGCATGACGTGAAGAATATCGTCTTCTCGTCGTCTGCGACTGTCTACGGCGATGCGACGCGTGTGCCCAACATGATACCGATCCCGGAGCACTGCCCGATAGGCCCGACCAACACGTACGGCCGCACCAAGTCGATGATCGAGAGCGTCATCTCGGACCACGTCAATGCGCAGCGCAACAACCTCAAGAAGGCCGGAAAGCCGCATGAGGAGTGGAACGCCGCCCTGCTGCGTTACTTCAACCCCTGTGGCGCCCACCCTTCGGGGATCATGGGCGAGGACCCTCAGGGCGTGCCTTTCAACCTCCTGCCGCTGCTCGGCAAGGTTGCGACGGGCGACAGGGAAAAGCTTCTGGTGTTTGGCGATGGTCAGTTTGTGCGCGCGCGTTGTCACCTGCGTGTTGCCAGTCTGCAGGCGTCGCCGCTGACCAGTACTTGCTTATTGTGCGCCCGCAGACTACAGCTCAAGAGATGGCACCGCCATCCGCGATTACATCCATGTTCTTGACCTTGCCAATGGCCACCTGGCGGCGCTCAAATACCTGCGCGAGCAGAAGCCCGGCGTGCGCGAGTGGAACCTGGGCTCGGGGCGCGGTAGTACCGTGTTCGAGATCATCAAGGCCTTCAGCTCCGCGGTCGGTCGCGACCTCCCCTACGAGGTCGTTCCCCGGCGGCAGGGCGACGTGCTGGACCTCACCGCGAACCCGGCACTGGCGAACAAGGAGCTCGGCTGGAAGACGCAGCTCCGTATGGAGGACGCCTGTGAGGATCTATGGAAATGGGTCAAGAACAACCCTAAGGGATACAGGCAGGATCCTCCCGCCGAGTTTCTTGAAGAGCTCAAGAAAAACCGCAAGCTGTGAGATTGCCGCGTGTGCAAGAGGGCTTCTTCGAGCTCCTGGTTTCGACACGACGTATCCAGATTCTAGGCGGGGGGACAATAGATCTCTTTAAGAGGTTCAGCCGAGAAATTTGACTATGATTGAGTCGGCGCCGAGCGGGAGACTAGTTTTGCAAGAGTAAAGATGCTTGGTTGCGTTCTGCTGCAGGCCCATCAGAGCGGCATCTTATCAGCTTGACTCCATCTGACAGTGTTGCTGCAAGGAAAAAGGGCGGCCGGGCCGCTGGGCTCGTGTTTGAGTCTGCGGTGCTCCAACGCCGGATGCCAAGCCTGCTATCGTGCGCCTCCCGCATAACGTTAGCACCTGGGACGTGGTGGTGCCCGTACAGCGTGCCCACGACGCCGAGTTCACCACCTGCACGCATTTTTATGACTCTCTAGTCCCGGACCTGGTCCGCCGAAGCAGGTCCACCGCCCACTGCCTCCCGATCCTGCCGACCACACTCGCGGCCATACCTTAACCGTACGCGCCCATGTATTCGCTAGTGGCGTCGAGACCACGCGCGAGCTGTTGGGCGGCGCTGTCGAGTCGAGCCGAAGTCCGCAGTGCCGCCCTGCCCACCCACTCGCATATAAGATGTCCACTCACATACAACGCCGAAGCCATCCCGATGCAGCAGACCGGCGCACGCCGTTAAGATTGTGTTCCCGGTTCCTGCATCGCCAACCATCCCCATCCACCAACCTAAGCCAGTTTGCATGCTAGGAGTGGTTGTCCAGCAAGGGTTGGGGTCGGCTGTTGTTTCCGAACCGTAGAGGGCCAGATCGCGGTGCCCCGTGAGGGCCTGGCCGCGGACATAACGATGGCCTGGGTTCAGCAACGGATCTGTGCACCCTGCTTAGATGTCTAGATCGGCGACTCACCTTTGGAGGTCTTTTAACTATGTCTTGGCCGTTACATACAGCATACCTCTCCGTGACTACCAGTGTTAATATATTTCGCGGTTTTTCACTTCACAATTTTTCCAACTTCTCGCTGACCCCATGTTACGACTCAAATCGCAGGGCATCGCTTAGATTCCCGTCCTAGATGAAGGCTTGGCAGTTCTGTTCCAGCATTCTAAACTTTTCGTGACTTCCTGGCCATTTAATAAAGCCCACAAACATAGCACCACCCGGAACTCGCCAATCCTTAGCTGAAAACCACGGCGCCTAATCTATGGGGATGGCCAAACGCCCTAGTCTCGAGCGGCTCATCTCCGGATCCGCGCGGGCGGTTGTCGACTTAAAAACCTTTCGCCGTTCGATCAATCGGCCTAGCTTCATAACAGTACCGGCTTATTCAACACTGGTATCCCTAGACGCCGCCTCCAAGATACGGCAAACCTTAGCTTCGACTTGCTGCCGTGTTATGCTTCCAAAGCGAAGGATATATTGAATGGTGTATTGCGCAATCGAGTTTGACTTGTTGTATGAAGTTACTAACAAAAGTGTCCAATGCGGCCGGAAGAGCCGTAAACCTCTTGCTACCCTCCGTCCAAACGCCGCGTCCAGTCGAAAGAGGAGAAGAAAAAAAAAAGCCAAGAACAAGCCCGCCGTAATAATCAAGCCACACCGTCCTGACCACATCCCACTTCCTTTATTGTAACCTCGACAACGAACCTCTTCCGCCCGAGGAACTCATTGCCCTTGATAGTTG
Source organism: Magnaporthiopsis incrustans (assembly GCA_003049425.1). NCBI lineage: Eukaryota > Fungi > Ascomycota > Sordariomycetes > Magnaporthales > Magnaporthaceae > Magnaporthiopsis > Magnaporthiopsis incrustans. The sequence continues at coordinate 31,082 of PYSR01000063.1, forward strand.
CTTCGATGCAAATTGAGCCAATGTCGGTTACACATGTCAGGGAGCTGAATGCCTCCGGCGGCTGGGGAGCCATGGTGGGGGAGGCATCCCTTTCTTCCTGTAGCCAGACCTTCTCAAGGGCCCTCGCTACCCAATCCGTAGCGTCGAGCCCATCGGTCTCTTGGGCCGTCCCGTCGAGATATTGGAAGACTTTGCAGAACGGGGCCTCGTTCTCGCCGTTGGCACCGCTCAGTGGGTGCCAGACGGACCTGGGTCTCGTGGTCCTGAGAATGCCCCAGATTATGGAAAACTCGCATATTCCGTCCGAAATGCTTGCCGCCCCGTATACGAACGGCCACAGTCTTATAATAGAAGGGTTGTGCCGGGACATATTGTACGGCTTAGGAAGGCCCGTGTTTTCCCACGTCAGTGCGGTTGGGTCCGGGACCTGCCTGCGAACGCAGCATTCTGGTATGGGCTGTCCCGAAATGGTAAAAACGGCGCGGCAGTCAATTGGGCCACTGGTGAACCATTCTTTTTGTGTTCCGTGCAGCAGTATTCTGGATCTCACCATCCTTGACAAGTCGGATTTTACTCGAAATGGAGACACGTGGTCTGAGTCTGTGGTAGGACGAATACCGATAGTGGGGCTGACGAGGATGGGCGGGAAGTATTCGCCTGTACAATCCGTTAGGCGACGAAACGACCTGGGTGCCGCTGTATATGTCTCCTCCAGGAGGATGGATACACAGCAGAAGTCATCGTCTACCTCGCTGCAGTTAAGGACCGCAAGATATGCGTCTTGTTGGTCGCCGAAGGAGAGGACATTGCACGGTGCTAGGTGGACATCAAGCTCGACGCCGCCACCGTCCCGTACCGTCGTTGAGGCGAATTCTGAAAGGAGCGATGGGACCGCGCGGAAGCGATGGCCATCTGAAAAATGTATTGGATGCGCCGCGAAAACGCCATCATTGCGGAAGACCGCTCTCATCCAGGATTGCCAAGCAAGGAAGGACTGGTCGTCTGAGTGGCGCACAATCCCTTCCTGCAGGCGGCGAAACGCCTTGAGGCCCTCCCCATACAAGAGCGGCATGGACACGTCGAATATCCCCAGAAGACAGTATGCGATATCTTCAACCCGTGTCGTTTCTCGGCGTGCAGCCCATGACATTCTCGTGCTGATTGAATACGAGCTGAGCAGCCGTTTGGTCACGGCCACCAATTCGTATAGGCAATCTTCGCACCCAGGCCGGTATTTGTCTAGCGGGGGTTGGTGCAAACGACAGTAGGCTTGTTTGCGGCCTAACAGTCCCTCGTCTATTCCCGTGATGGCTGTGATTTGTGACGAGAGCGAACGGCGATCACCGAAATGGGTCCAGGCCGAGTCGTAGAAGTGGACATCAGGAGGCGCGATGAGTTCCTGGAGGGTCCAGCCCCTGGTGAACCACCGAGCCTCCGACAACTCGCCGTCGCGTGCCTGGTAATCGGACAGGAAGGCGTAGCAGACTGCCGAGAGTTGATACCAAACGAACATGGAGTTGATAGCCTCGGAGAGCTCGGCGCTGCTTGACTTATCGATGCAGCACGTGTCAATCCAGATGTATTGGTAGCCGTTCTGCGCCGCTAACTCTGCGCTCTTCAGCACCTTCCCCAACCCCTTCTTTTTGCACTCGAGCAGGCTGCCCTTGCCATTTCGAGCATCCTCGAAAAGGATCTCTTCAGAGCCCCAAGTGTGGGAAAGGATGGCGTATTTGGGCTTGTTCTCCCTGGCGAAGAATTCCAGCTGAAGGGTTTCGGTGTTAAGCAGTCTCATTTTGCCCGCAGCCGAAGGGGGGAGAGGGTCAAAAGCGGGATCAGGGTCAAAAGCGGGATCAGGCTTGGTCTCGTGCAATGAAGGCTTCCTGCACCGCACAGACCCTCGACCCGCCCCCACCTTCCACATCGGGCGGCCCATCGTTCACTCCCCCGACGCCCACGATCCTCAGTGCGATTCGCAAGGCCAGCCTGTCGTGGGCCGATCGCAAGATGCCGATAAATAGTGAAAGTGGCATACAAGGGGAGACCAGGGCATAGGGAACGTATATTATCGCGAAAGACGTATCGTGTTCTGCTTTCAATCCAGCACGTGCCTAGAACCTGGCGTTGCCCCTTTTCGTGGTGAAAAATACCAACACATCACGCCTTTTTTTTTAATGGTACGCTGTGCAATATAACGAGTCCCCAGCCCAAAGCAACATCTACGTCGCAGCCAACCAAGCAATTTCAAAGTTGTTCCCCACCGACACGTTCCCAAAGCTCCTCACCGTCGTCTCCATCCCCGTTTCCCGCACCCGGTTTTCCAACACAATTTTCATCTCACCTGTATTTTGGTGGACGTCGAATCGACTGAACCCGGCCGCTGGCTCCGGGAACGCCCTCCTCCTCTCCCCCTGTGCAAAGCTGACAAAGCTCGTGTTCCCGAACCCGGCCGTCGCCTTGTCTGTGGCGTTGGCCAGTCTCGTCATGTTGGGGCGCCAGTAGTTGCCCACCACCGAGCTGTCTCCGGCCGGCCAGGCGACCCACGACACGTTGGCGGTGTACAGCAGCGTGTCGGACCACGTGTTGACGTTGACCGTGAAGCCGGCCCCGCGGATGTTGGACGGGTATGCCTGCAGGCGCCAGCCGCGGACGGCGTCGAAATCGAAGGCGTGGATCCAGACCACGACGCGCGGCGGCGACGTGTAGGGGCGCGCGAACTTTACGTCACCCACGTTGAGCACGTGGCCCGTGTCGGAGCGGTCGCGTACGGACAAGGTGCCAAAGTGGCCCGATTGGTAGTCCGTCGTCCATGCAGGGGTGGTCGGCGGGACGGCCATCCACTGGAGCACGGCCTCGTTGATGGTCGTGTCCCGGGTCGTGGAGGCGTGGATGGTGAAGCCGCGGGCGGTGATGTTGGATGCGTGCGTGTCGATGCCGAGGGTGGAGGCGCCCTTTTTGAGATCGAGCTTCTGGAGGCCTAGTAGAATGTCGGGCGGGGAAGTGAAAGGCAGGGTGAAGGGGATGAATGAGGTGAATGCAGACTGTGCTGTTGCCGTTTTGGCGTTGGTGGTGTTGAAGGTCCCGGTCTGGTTGTTCGTGGTTTCGGTGGGCGGAGAAGGGTTAGATGAGGCTGAGTTGGTAGGGGACTTGTTGGCTGCGAAGTAGCCGGCGAGTCCGCCTACCAAGCCGCCTACACAGAGCAGAGTGATGATGGCCCAGACCCATCTTTTGCGGGCTCGTTTCGAGCTTGAGTTTTGAGCGCCTTGCTCCGGGTCCGCCGAGGCCTCGTTTGGTTTTGGGTCTGGAGAGCCCCCAGATTCAATGTCTTGGCGTCTCTCAGGCTGTTGTTGCGTTGGTTCCGGCGCCATCTCGAGCTGTGGTATTTGCTGGGATCAGCTGGTTTTGAGCAGGATGTCTGTCTGGCTTTCCGTCTTCTGCAGCGAGCCTTGACAACCAGTCCGCTTTTTTGTGCCCGTTTATCGGTAAGGCTGCGGCGGGCTTGCCACTCTGGGCAGAGTCGTAAGTTGCAGCCAAGTGCCCGGTCGGACATGTTGACGACGGTGTTGATTTGCTTAACCTACGGCAAAAACGTATGACTGCCAAAGGCATGGCGATTTTCTCGAACGTGAACAGCTGAAGAATTTTGACCACTACGGCGCCTTCCGTTTTCTTCTTCCTTTTTTCAGCTGTGCGGCGCAAGCGAACCAACCCAGATTTCTGCACTCGACGTCTGGTGGAAATTTGAAATAACGAAATGACGCGTTCCTCTTCCGAATCCTCGGGTCAGGAGTCGCAGCCACACGCAAAGTTGGGTGTGTCGGCGATGGTTTCGATTCGCTTGAGCTGAAGCGAAGCCTACCAAAAAGAATCGGATCACTTCGGCGCCCCCCGGATTCTCAGCTGCGGCTGGGGCGGGAGAACTCTTTGATATTTGTCACCACTTGACTCCGTGTTGCGCTAGCATTGAGAATCGGATGTCGCCCTGCCCCCGAGCACTTGAGACTTATGAAGCTCTCTCCTTGTTTCTCGCCGATGGGATTCTGACCATGAGGTATTCACTGTCCCGCTCCGTTCAGGTTATCGGCGTGTTAGGATCATGTCGACTCCTTCTCCACCCGCAGCAGCGCATGGCACAGGAGCAAAGGAGATGGCATTCCTCAAGTCAACCTTGCGAAACAAGTCAAACTGGCCCATCATCCTCGCCATTCTGGCCTCCCTCTTGATAGCTGCAGTCAACGCCCTCGTCACCATCAAAAGTATCTACTTTCGTCATGTGGGAACAATTAACGAAACCGTCCGCCAGCTCTACATCGCCGGCACGACCGTCCTAGCTACTATCCTCACCAAGTTCATTGGGTCCCAGTTCCAGACGCTTCTCCTCCGCAGATTCGACCGACATCTCAACAATGCCGGCCACCAAGACCTGCGGCAGGACAGCCGCAAGTGGCGGGTCATCCTCCAAGCTGCTCCGCTGAAAGAGTCCCTCTGGCCGTGGGCCCGACTCCGCATCTTCCTCAGCTACATCCTCATCGCGCTCATGACCACCGCCATGGTGGCCTTCCTTTCCCCAACCGTCTCCTCCCGGACCGTCTTGACCCAGCAGTCTGTGTACAACGGGTTAAGCAGACACATGGAGGGCAACCCAGGAATCTGCACAACAGTCATTCCTCTCGACGATGCCCGGGGCCGCATCGATGACGCCTACTTCTGGGACCTCGGCAATGGGAGCGCTTACTACATCCCGGCCAACGAGGGCGGCTGTCCCACGCGCTACGCGCAGCTCCTGATTGGCAACATCAACACCTTTGACGCGGACTCCTTCGCATACGCGGATGGCGGCGTGGCCGTCCACCGAAGCGCCATCGGCGCTCCCATCAACGTATACTCGCCTCGTACGCATCTTCCTCTCACTGTTTTAAAAATAAAAAAAAGCTTTTCTTGACATCCATCGCCGTTAGATCCCGGCCAAGCCCCCGTACTCGGCGCTGTGCTCGCCGACTACGGCTCCTCTACGCTGAGCACGACGCAATGCGTCCCCATACTGGCGCACAACCCCATCTCCTGCCGCACCGGCGGTACCACAAAGCTGACCAACAACAGCTTCACCATCACCTCGGACGACGGTCTCTGCATTTTCACCCGCACATGGGCCGGTACGTGATCCCCTATCTCCATCTTCATCCTGTCATGTTAGAGCCCACCATCTAACAACAACCAAAACCAGACCGTAACCCCCGCGTCCGCTCCACAATGGTCAAGCACATGTGCACCCACACCGCCCCCGGCGTCGGCACCATGGTCCTCGCGGCCTCGGGCCAGTACGCGCACTTCCTCGCCCTGACCCTCGACGACACGGCCGGCGCCCCGCCCACCGGCCCGCCCGCCGACCAGACCATCTACACCATCACGTGCTCCGTTGACGCCCGCTCCAAGTACGCCCATCGTCTCGTCCGTCTCGACATGCGTAGCAACAGCGGCAGCGGCAGCGGTGACGGCAACTTCTCTTTCTCCTCCCCGAACCTGAACGGCAGCACAGCCATGAATCGGATCTCCAGATACAGCCGCACCCTCCGCGCCGTGGGCGACTGCGAGGGACCCATAATGGACGTGGCGCGCATCGCGACGCTCGGCGCCGCCAACTGGCAGACGCTCTTCCAGAACGACGGGTCCGATGGCTGGTTCGACCTCGTGTGGGAGGCCGTGGGCGGCCACCAGGGCATCATGGGCGCCTACGGGTTCGCGGACTCGACGACGCCGCTGGCGGACGTGCTGGGGCTGGTGGCCGCTATGGTGGGCGCGCGGTTTAACGGTACCCAGGAGTATAATGTGAGCATGGCGGTCGAGGTGGAGGCGACGCGGGTCGGGAGCGGAGACTGGGTGGTGCTGCTGTGGATGGCACCCGTCTTGTTCGCAGCGGCGCTGCTGACGGGCTTGTTGGTCACGGATGAGGTCCAGGGGAAGGAGAAGTTTAGCAGTGTGGAGTTGGTTGACTTGGAGGAGCTGTTTCTGAGAAGCGGAAGCCGTAACTTGAAAGCCGGGGCTTGAGGAAAATGCGTTTTTTTTTTTTTTTTTTTTTTGCTTTCAGCCCCGCCCCACCGCTTACTTTAGCTTATGTGCCACTGTAGGGAAATTCCTAGGTTCAATGTACTGTAATATCCAGTCAAGATCTCCCCCAAGGGAAGGGGACGCGCTTAGAATCTCGGCCAGAGATGAGGCAGAGTGTGCAGGGCGGGGGATGACTCTGGCGTTGGGAATTTTCTTGAGACTAGGTACCTAATCGGGTACCTAGGTAGAACAACAGAAAAAACACGATAGCTCAGCCCACCCGTATAAAGCGACAGCATGATTTAGGAAAGCCTACAAACAAGCTGCGATGTGGCCAGTGAAGCTCCATCCAGTGGCGGGACTCTGTTCAGGACAGCCACTCGGCAAATTGAGTGCTCCCGTTGGTTATAGTACTGCAGCAGATTAACCACATATAGGGGTCTCACGCGACACCAGGCTGCCTGCCTAATCGAGGGTCTGGGTGCCTAACATGGCGGGCTGGGGAGGCGTCGGACCACCGGGCACCCCCGCATCGCGCTAGAAATGTCATCGGCATCCCCCGCATCGCGCTATAGATGTCGTCAGCTGGTTTCAGAGGGTAGTATCCCGACTCCCGGCGCCACGGTTCCATATGCAAGTGCCCGGCATACGTCAAGGTGTAATTATATTTCAGCCGCAATAGTCACATGGGTCCAGGATTGCCTCCTTTTTTGCACATTCATATGAAATCGCGCGTCCTCGGTAACCATTAGGGAACAAACCAGCGAGTTGCCCGACGTTGGGTGCTTTGGCAAGGCCTCGAAATGCCTCACTCGTTGGAAGAACTTGGCGATGCCGAAGGCTGATCGGGTGTCTTACGACGTGGCTGGAACCTCTGCCCACTGCTCACATTTCGGATAATACAGGCATTTGCTTGGTCTGGGCTGGACATCATCAGGCCGTAGTGTAGTGTCCGAGTCCCACGAGTATAAAAACTAAGTGTATCTAGACCTTGATATCTCCTTGTCCCTGTTCCGTTCGACAAAGTGGTCCCAACTTCAACCTCCCATGACCAGGAAAACCACCCAGCAAGGCCTCGAAATGACCCATCTCCCTTTCGTACTACTAGGCCTCCTTCTCTGCTTCTTCTATTCCACTCGGGCGGCGCCGACGGCCGGGGAACCCAACATTCTCCCAAGCAGCAACTTCATCCCCCTGACGCGTCTCGATCATGTCCCTCCTTCTTTCCGGGCCCGCGAGGTCCCAAGCAAGATGACCGAGGATCCGGGCCAGGTCGGCTACACCACTCCCGTCAAGATCGGCAGCACCACCTTCAACCTCCTCATGGACACGGGCAGCCCCGTCACCTGGGCGACGCCGGCCAAGCACACCTGCCGCACGGTCTCGGGTGAGACCTGCGCCATCGGCACCTCACCCAGCGCCCACCTCGCGGTCACGTCCGACGAGCTCGCCTCCGGCCGCGACTTCACCATCTCCTACGGCGACAAGTCCAGCGCCACCGGCGTGTGGGTCGACCGCGCCGTCTCGCTGGCCGGCGTCACGCTCCCGCGCCAAGCCGTCGGCGCGGCGACCGAGGTGCGTGCCCTCAGCCCCGACAGCGCGCAGGGTTTAGACGGCCTCCTCGGGCTGGGGCCCGGGTTGGAGGTCGGGGAGTACGCGACGCCGTTCTTCAACGCCGTCCAGAATAAAAGAATATCGGCGCCGCAGTTCAGCATCGCGCTGTTCGGAGGCGCCGATTACAACCCAAGCAAGAGGGACGGCGGGCTGCTCGCGTTCGGCGGGTACCCGGACAGCCTGGAGCTGACGTCCAAGTGGGCGGCCGCGCCGCTGATCACCGGGGACAAGTACGGAGATTGGTACACGATCAGCGTGGGCGGCTACGTGCTCAACGGCAAGAAGCTCAGCAGCGGCGGCGTGCCGATGATCGTGGACAGCGGCACCACGGTCACGACGCTGCCCTCGCCCGTGGCCAACGAGGTCTTCAAGGCGCTCCCGGGGGAGGGCAGCGATCCGACGAGGCCGTGCGCGCCCGGGATGGACGACAAGCAAAAGTGCCTGACCAACGAGAAGACGTGGAAGATCCCCTGCAAGGAGAAGGTGCCGGCCTTCTCCATCGTCGTCGGCGGCATGGAGTTTGTCTTCCAGGCCGACAACATGAACATGCTGCGATGGGAGAACCATTGCGAGGCCGGGGTCAAGCCCGCGCCGGCGGGGGCGAACACGGGCACGCTTGGCTTCAGCTTCATGAAGAACGACATCGTGGTGCTGCACGATTATACCGACCGGACTAAGCCGAGGATTATGATGGCGACGTACAAGGACAAGGAGAATTGATCTGGTTGCCGTTTGTTTGGTCGTTTCCATTTTGGGAATCGCATTTTTGGGGTTCTTTCAACAAGCACCTCGCAAGTGTTTCAATGAGCGAAGATTGCTGTTTTTTTTTCTGTAACCCTTCTCCCTTACTTTGTGCGGACTGAAAACGTCTTGCACGACCGACCCTGATGGGTGTTAGTGCAGGACCGCGATTTGAGGTTTTTTTTTTTTATATTTACTCTTATCGTTGGCAGTTGGAAAAAATGAAGTGCTACAAGTCGCTCCTTCCTGGTGGCCTACCAACCGCGTGTAAATCCAGTCCTGCCTTCATCCGTTTCTCATACGCCCCCAGTTCTCCCTTGCGTTTCTGTACCTCGCAAATCTCGGAAAACCAATTGCCCAGAGATACCTTTATTACGCCGGGGCCCGATAGCGGTAAGTCGCCTTTTGTCCCAGATGGAGAGCCCTGAATTGGACTGGTATTTAATAACCGGGAGCTTGATCTTTAAGCCCGCGTTGGTCATGGCGTACAACTCGCCGTCGCGGCGAAGGGGGCGGCGGCGGCTCGGGTCGCGCATGGGATTGTGTGAGCTAGCCGCGGCATGTGGATGCCAAGGTATCACTCAGAATTGGAATGACGACGCCCGGCCCCCTGGCCGCCGGGACAATGCATGGCCATTCAGCGAGCGTCTCGGCACCTTCTTATCTGTTGCCGCCCGGCGCAGATCTGCCGCGCGGGCGTCCTCCGGTGGGGTCAGTAGAGGCAAGTGGGCGTCGTGATGCAACGCCCCGGAAAGAAGCTCTGGTCGCCGCTTTTGCGATTTCGCGGGCTTCTGCGGAGGCTTTGAGGGCGCACCTCTCCCCTTCTTCGTGACCAGCTCCTTGCCGGGAGGCTCAGGCATCAACAGGCCCCTAAACACGCTAGCAAGTGCGAAGATGCCGTGGAAGAGGCCGAGGAAGAAGCTGAATACGATGTTCCTGCGCGAGCGCTCCGCATCTTCACTTTGAGCCTTCTTGTCCGGGATGTCAGACTTGGCAGTGTCGGCGGCAGTGGACCCGCCGTTGACGAGGGTGGTGGCGTCGCCTGTGTCGTCATCGTCGTCTGCGTCGTAGTTATCCTCCGTGATGACCAGCGACTCGCCGTGTTCGTTGGGCACCGAGAGGCCCAAGCGCCCGGCCCGGCTAGGAGTGCGGTCTTCGAGGAGCCTCTTCAGCTCGCGGACCAAAGGGTCCACGTCGACCGCGGTCCCCTGCTTGCTCTCAGCCTGAGGTGGCGAGTTGCTTGCCCAATTGTCGTCTGAAGAGAATTCGGCCGGGGCCGGATCCGGGACCACGACGGGCACGTTCTTGTAGTTCTCCAGTTCCATGGCCGCCTTGAGGCTGCGGGCGAGTTTGTCAAGCGGGTCGGTCGACCTGGGTCCGTTGCTGAAGTCGATGTAGGTCAAGGTGGATTTATCCTTGTTGCTGAAACGGTGCTTGAGGTTCTGAAGGGCGCGTTTGCTTTTGCTACGGAGATTCCCCTTGATCTCAACGCGCATGTACACCGGCCGGTGGCTGTGCTCGAACGCGAAGGCGGTCCGGTACTCTTGGCTGTGCGGCTGGTCGGGGTCGAAGTCGTTTTCGACCAGCTCCCACATCAGGGTCCGGTAACCGGCGCAACCCTGTGGCCGGTCTACCTTGCCGCTGAACTTCCAAGATTTGCTGCGCTCCTGGGTGTATTCAGAGGTGTGGCTGAAGGCTTCGATGTCGGCGGTGTTTGGTACGGAAACCTTGGGATTGAACGAGGTCGTTTTGGTTTCTGTCCGCGAGGTCTTGCCGCCAGTGAGAATCTTGGGCCCGTAATGCTCCGAGATCTGGACGGCGCGCTCGTTAGCGCCGAGGCTCTTTTTGGGGCCGCCCTTCGCATAGGTTGATTTCGCGTCCTCGCCCATGGTGATCCAAACAGTCCCGTTCTTGAGCCAGTAGCCGTCAGGCTGATGGAACACAATGTCCATATACACAATCCCGGCCGGGTTCTGGGGGCCGAGGATGCCCCATTGAGATTGCTTCCAGCGGTACCTGCATTCGATGTCGACCTTGCCCACCGACGCCGAGCCGACGGGGAGGAACGAGCCCCGCGCGTTCTCCTCATCGAATTTGTCGTAGTCGTTCTGGCCGTACCGCCGCACCTTGATTGTGGGACCCCTGGGCCGTGTCGTCGCCGGCGGCACGGGGAACCTCGACGTTACCTCCACCTTCTTGGCACCGGGCCGGGCCGCCATTGTTGCTCTCAGTAGGTACGCGGGTGCTTGCGTTCTGCTCGATAAGCCCTTTTTTTCCTTTTCCTGTTCAGCTCGAAACAAAGAGGTTTGAACAATTGGGGAAGGCTCGGGCCCGCAGCCAGCTGCACAAAAAAAAAAAAGGCCGCGAGCGGCTGACGCGGCGGAGGCCTCCTCTCTCCGATTATGCCTGCCTGCATTAAATCCGAAGCTGAAGGCGGGGTCCATGTATGTGAGCGCAGCCTTGCCGAGTCCATGGCACATCTCCGCACAACATAAGCACCAAAGCTCTCGTATCCTCCCCCCGTCGAGACCTAGACGGCATCCTGCCGCGTAGGACGAAATAGCGGTAACCCTACCGAGAGAATCGACACAGGTCACCATGGCAAACATGCACTCTTTTAGGCGGGAGGACACTCACCGACATGTCCCTCCTCCGCCGGCTTTTACGTTCCGCCCCCCGGTGGCTGTTCGAGTTCCTCCACGTCAATATGAGACAAACATTCCAATTCCGACCCCGCCGGCAGCCTTCCGTGATCCAACGCCTGAGCATTGGGTTCGAGAAGATCGGTTTGAGCCACGTGAGCGCGTGGTGCGTGGGTCAAAGGGGCCCATTGTTAGCGACCATGGGCGAGAGGCAACCGGCACGCGTGGTCAGAAGCGCTCTGACCAGTCCGCTGCGGGACTGGACGCTCGAGAAAACCGCACGGGGTTCGTACGACGCCTCCCCGGACAACCCCGACTCCGGCGCAACGAAGATGCGACTCTCATCTACCTCAACCCCCTGGCTCCTGAGGACATAGTGGACCGCAAGTCCCTGCTCATCAGCGACGACATCGAGGACGCCCTGGAAGACTTTGCGAAGTTACGGCGGCTAGGGCGGTTTGCCGATGCTGTCCGCTTGTTCGAGGAGCAGATCGCGTATTGCCTGGACAATAGATACATCCAGATCCAGTATGCCCAGTGCCTCCTCGAAGCCGGCGAGATCGGCCGCCTCACACGTTTGGCGCAAGAGCGAACCAGGAACTCGGGTGACGACCCCTTGGAGCTCTTATGGGCGCTCCTCGCGCACACTGCCCAGGTGGAGAGAATGTCTACCAAGCTCGAGCTGGAGAAATTCAAGGCCGCCCGCGCCCATTTGGACGGGAAATGGCCAAGACTTGACTCGACCGATATGGCAATTTTCTGCTGCCTCGTGAGAGAGGAGGCTGTCCCCTACAGGAGCCTAGCCAAGCTTTGGGATCATCTAGTCGAGGCCGACATGGTTTGGGAGTCTCGGGACCTCGTCACGAGCATGGTCTCCAGGCTCGATGGCTTCACGAACATGGCCACTCAGCTCGACGAGCTCAAACCGGAGGCCTTTGTGTTGGCTGCAGACCTGGGCACGGCACCCTGGTGGGATAGGGTCGCGCAAACGGCACGGCGCCTGAAGGGATTGCACACCTGGGTGTATGGGCCTGGCCTAGAGGTGCTCCTTCGTCAAATACGACGCTTCGAAGGCGGTCCCGTTGAGGAGCTCGACGACTCGACCTTGTCAGCTCTGCTGGACAGCTGTACCACCATAGGCCTGGCGTTTATGACGACGCAGGGCCGGGACGCCCGGGCCGAGGAGTGTCTCCAGCTCTCCCGCCGCTACGCCGACCAGCTCGTCGCCAGGGACGAGACCAGCGTGAAAACCCGGCCGTATCTGCGATGGGCCGTGGCCAAAATCCTCGGCTAGGACCCCGACGGTTTCAGATCCCGGGGCACGTTTTCGTTCAGCGGCGAAAAGGAGGACGGCGTACTCATCAGAACTCGCGGCATCTTCCCCGCGTTTGGGCTGCCCTTATACGTGCCCGGAAAGGGCGCGGGCCTCCGGTGGGCGCCCTCCGGCCGACCACAGCAGCGGCCCGCCAGCGAGCAAGGGCGGGCCGTCGAGACCATCCGCGCGGTTCTCCGCGCGGCGCAAGACCTGGGGGACGTCAGGCTCGAGACAGGCTGCCTCGTCGAGCTGATGCACCTCGGCACCAATCACGGAGCCGAGGGGGGCCTGACGGCGCTGATCAAGACATGGACCGCCGCTGGGGACCGGACGAGCGTGCAACTCACGCACCTGTTCAGTCAGTTGGTCGAGCACACCGGCCCCGGCCGCGAGCGGCTTCGGCGCGACATACTCGCTTCGGGCATGCCAGGCAGGCACGACGCCCTGTTCGTCCAGCACATGGTCCTCCGGGCCCTGGCTCCCACGGCGCACGAGGCGAGACACTACAAGCTGGCCGCTAAGGCGGAGGCCCAGCGCCACAAGCGCCGGGCGGAGATGCCCTTGGGCGTCGTGCGGACGTACCGATCCAGAAGCCGCACGAGGTCGCGCCCCGGCCCCGCCTCCGTATACAGCGACGGAGGCGACGACAATGCCGACGACGACGACGACTACTACGACTACTACCACGACGACGGCGACGACGACGGCGACGGCGACGACGATGACGACGACAGCGGTGACGACATTGAGGAGGATGAGGACGAGGACAACGACAGCGACAGCGATGACGACGACGACAATGATAACGACGACAACGACGACGCCTCATCTGTCGACGCGTGGGAGAGAATGGAGAGGGTCGAAAGGAGGCTGGAAAGGCTAGAGCGGGAGAGGCTAAAGCGGGAGAGGCTAAAGCGGGAGAGGCCGGAGCGGGAAAGGCTGGAAAGGCTGGAGAGGACAGTGGAGAAGATGCAAAGAGGCCGGAGTCGGAGGCGCAGGGAGCGACCGGCTAGCACCAGACGGCGTCACAACGACGCCGCGGCGGCGCCGGCGGCAGCAGCGGCAACTGCGAGACCGAGATCCTCGTCGGGATCCTCGTACAGCAGCATCCGAGTGCGCGGAGAGCGCTTGACCCTGGAGTGGCCACGGGGCCCGGGGGACATCGCTGGCGGGGACTCGGCGAACCCTCCTGGTGGCGCTGATCGGGAGACTCAATCAACGGGAGTGGTGGGGGAGGACGTTGCTAACGATGGCGGTTTTTATGGTGAAGGTCCCGATCATTCCGCCCCGCGCGGCCCAGAGCATATGGTATAAGCGGGCGGGGAGCCAGCATGGTGGGGACAGCCCCCGAGAGAGAAAGGGAGAGGAGAGGGGAGCTGCATTCACCTGGAATCGTGTGAGAGGCTTGGGTTAGGTCACAAACTCCTCAGCAGGCAGTTTCGTACCACAAAGGGCACGGATATCGACGGCGAGGCCGCCCAAGCAAGGGCCGCTAGGCGGAACAGGTAAACAGCTCGCACCCCCGAGTTTCCACCGTCAGCCGAGGCTAACCCCGGGGAACCCATAGCGCAGCCCAAGTCCGGGCGAGCCCGGCAAAAAACGTAGAGATATTATTATAAAGAGATCCGTATCAAGCAGCTTACGGCCGACGCCAAGAGGTCGTCAGTCGATGCTTATGCGTGGTCGGAGGTGGATCAAGAATCGGCAGCGTCACCGTTAAAGAGCTGCTGTACATATGTAGTGCTGCCAATGAACTCGCGAGCCTTGGTGGTCCAGTGGACCCGGCATTCCGCCCGTGAAGCTGGTTTGTGGGCTGAGCGGGGCGTGTGTGTAATCCCGGCTGTCGAGCCGGGCGTTATCTTTGGGGCGACGAAGGAAGACGTATGGACAGTAAGGGTACTTATCATTTCTGTATGGGGGGGCCGCATCTCGGACGAGCCAACGAGGATCCGCTTGCCGACCCCCGCCAGTTAGGCCTGGACCCCGAAAATCAAACGGGCCCAAGGGCACAAAGTGTGGGCGCTGCCGCTGTATTTGTGGCACTTTTACCCGACTCCTGCAGCAAGCTCAGGGATGGCATCCAATCCAAATTTAGGGGCAAAAGGTTTTCGGGAAGGATATTGAGGTATATAGATACCGTTATACCCACCTTGAGTGCTTCCATGTTGTATGGAAGTGAATACATCCCCGCGACGACATAGCCCAATTCGATTTCCACCATGCCAAGTATCGTTGTGATAGGGTCTGTCAAAGAAAAACAGCTGCTTTCCATCGATGGTTCCGAATCATTTCTAACCGATCCAAAACACACAGAGCCGGAGTGTCGGGACTCACCTCGGCACTTCTACTGTCGGAAAATAAAAACAATGCGATCACTGTGATTGCCAAACACATGCCCGGCGACTACGACATCGAGTATACGTCGCCGTGGGCCGGAGCCAATGTCTTGCCGTAAGATGCCCCAGCATCTCGGCTATGGTCCTCGCTGGCATCCAAACTAACCTCTGATACGACACCCAAGAATGGCAAAGGAAGCAGACAGCCGCTGGGAGAGGCGCACCTGGCCCGTATTGAGGCGACTGGCAGCCGAGGTCCCTGAAGCCGGGATACATTTCCAAAGTCGGTGGAGCCCCACGGCCACATCCACCATCCTGGACCTTGCGTGTCTCAAGCCCATCTGCCGCCTATCGGGCGCAAAGCCAGCTGACCATGGATGGCAATGCCTACCTTACACATATTTGTAGAAACCCACATCTTGCGCCGGCCCGGCGCCGACGACGAGGGCGAGGCGCTGGATCCGGTGTTCGACAAGGACCCGTGGTACAAGGACCTGATGCCCGACTTCCGCCCGCTGGCGGCCTCGGAGCTGCGCCCGGGCACGGCGTCGGGCTACGAGTTCACGTCGGTGTGCATCAACACGGCGATCTACCTGCCCTGGCTGGTGGGCCAGTGCCGCGCGCGCGGCGTCGTCTTCCGCCGCGCCGTGCTCGGCCACGTGTCCGAGGCCGCGTCGCTCGCCGACGGGCCCGCGGCGGACCTGGTGGTCAACGCGACCGGCGTGCTGGCCTGCCGGCTCGGCGGCGTCATGGACGACAAAGTGTGCCCGGCGCGGGGCCAGGTCGTCGTGGTGCGCAACAGGCTGCCCGTCATGATCGGCGCGCAGTGCCACATGGGAGACGCCGACAGGCCGGAAGAGCTGGTGTACGGCATGGAGCGCGCGGCCGGCGGCGGCACGGTCCTGGGCGGCAGCTACCAGAAGGGCAACTGGGACCCCAACCCGGACCCGAACCTGGCGGTGCGCATCATGGCGCGCATCGTCGAGCTGTGCCCCGAGATCGCGGGCGGCAAGGGCGTCGCGGGCCTGGACGTGATCCGGCACGGCGTCGGCCTCAGGCCGTTCAGGGAGGGGGGGGTCCGAATCGAGACGGAGCTGGTGGACGGCATGGACTGCCCGGTCATTCACAATTACGGCCACGCCGGCTGGGGCTATCAGGGGTCCTATGGGTGTGCTGAGCGGGTCGTGGAGCTTGCGGATGAGGTTTTTGCGGGTGGTTCTGGTCACAAAGTGAAGCTGTAGGTCGGCTTACATGTGGTAATCAATGGATAGAGCAAAGAACGATGTCGAATGAATAGGTGCTCTCGCGATGGCTGGGAGGGCCGGGAGGAAGATGGGCCGGTGAAGGAAATGGATTATGCTGTACCCTAACCCTGGAGACGTGTCACCGAGAACGGAGCTTGAAATGTTCCAATGTGTCGTGCTGCTCCAAGCTCTCCGCCCAATTGTTCCCGCCTCGATTGAACCCCAAATGTTCCCGTGGCAGCTTGATCTTTCCGCCACAATCGCCTCTGCACCAATTTGATGCACCGAGCGGCGCCATGGCCGAGGCCACTACTTCATTACCGGGCCGTGCCGTCCGCTTCGCTCTCGACGTCGCAAACGGCCGCCATGTGCTCTCCAAGCTCGTCGGTCCCGCACTGCTCGCCCTGGACGTCCTGCTCTGCGCCCTGATCATCCTCAAGGTCCCCTGTGAGTACCTCTAGCTGCCCTTGGCTGGACGTTTGCGGCGGTAAACAAATCCCCCAATTTCCCCTCCGCTGCTAATCCGCCGGGGCCGTCTGGTTGCAGATACCGAAATCGACTGGGAGGCGTACATGGAGCAAATCTCGCAGTATGTCTCGGGCGAACGCGACTACACCAAGATCCGTGGCGGCACCGGGCCCCTCGTGTACCCGGCAGGCCACGTCTACATCTACACGGCGCTGTACTACCTGACGAACGAGGGCAAGAACATCCTGTTGGCGCAGCAGCTGTTCGCTGGCCTATACCTCGTGACACTCGCCGTCGTCATGGAGTGCTACCGCAAGGCAAGGGTACGTACAGAGCCCCGACGTTTCGCTGCACGGATCCTTGGGTGGGGACTAACTGAAGAGCGCAGGCGCCGCCGTACATTCTCCCGCTCCTGGTTCTCTCGAAACGTCTCCATAGCGTCTACGTCCTCCGCTGCTTCAACGACTGCTTTGCTGTCCTCTTCTTTTGGGTGGCTATATACTGCTTCCAGCACCGGGCGTGGACCCTTGGTGGGCTGGTGTACAGCTGGGGAATCGGTGTCAAGATGACGCTGCTCCTCTCGCTCCCCGTCGTGGGCCTCGTGCTCTTCCTGGGCCGGGGATTCGTGGGTGCCATCCGGGTCGCATCTATGATGGGCCAAGTGCAGGTCGGCATCGGCCTCCCGTTCTTGTCTCACAACGCATGGGGCTACCTGGGAAGGGCGTTCGAGTTCTCGCGCCAGTTCTTCTTCAAGTGGACGGTCAATTGGCGCTTCGTCGGCGAGGAAATCTTTCTTAGCAGGGCCTTCTCCCTCACACTCCTGGTCCTACACGCCTCGGTCCTCCTCGCCTTCACCACCGTGCGGTGGCTGAAGCCGACGGGCAAGTCCCTGGGCCAGATCGCAGGCACCATCCTCTCTGGACGCCTTCCTTTCAACGATCACCACGGGCTCGTCGTGTCGGGCGCAGTCACACCGCGCTATGTCCTGACGTCCATGCTGACGGCGACCGTCGCCGGCCTTCTCTTCGCACGGTCGCTGCACTACCAGTTCTATGCGTACCTCGCCTGGTCCACTCCCTATCTGCTCTACAGGGCTGGTCTCCATCCGATCCTGCAGTATGGTCTCTGGGGCCTGCAGGAATGGGCATGGAACGTGTATCCAAGCACACCGACTAGCTCTGCGGTCGTTGTCGGGGTCATGGCGGTCACAGTCGCCTCCGTATTCATCGGCGCAACGTCCGAATTCAACCCCCCTCCTCCTCCTCCAAGGGCGGCCCCGAAGGCGGTAGCACCCAAATGAGCTAATCGCCTAGGAATATGAGATGGGCATCTTTGAATGACTTGCGGTTTATTTTCAGTCTTCGTTTTCCGAATCTGACGGTGGCATCTTGCCGACATTTGAATCCTCTTCGTCGCCGATCTCCTTGTGCTTGGGGAACTGGGCTGGCCTGTGGATCACAGCTAGTCGTTAGCGACAACTGGGGCAGGGTCGGGCACCCAAGCGGGGAAGGGAGCAAGGACGGAGAAGGGGGAAAATTGAAGCCATTCGCCCTACCAGTACGCCTGCTTCCTCCACTCGCGCTCGTCCCGCACCACGTTTATTATCTCGCCTTCGACCCTGCTGCCCTTGCGGTCTTCGTCGGTTGCCATCTCGAGCAGCACGAAGCCGCCCCGCCTGATCCAGATGGTGTTGCGGAAGCGCGCGGCGAGCTCGACCATTACCGGCTTCTCGTTTGGCAGCATGCACGAGTACAGGCTGTTACCCTCGGCCTTGACGACACGCGCCAGGGACTGGTTGCCGGCGAGCGCGTCGGGCGGCGTGGTCGTCTCCTCCGCTGCCGCCTGGATGTTGCGTTTTGACCGCGCCATTCTCTTGGATCGATGCGACGAGTCTTTGCGGTTGCGAGTACGGGCGTGTTTGCGGATGGATGTCCGCAGGAAACCTTTTTTTTTTTTGTCTTGGTCCCGCCGTCCACTCGCCAAACCTTCAGCCTGTGGGTGGGGCAGCGTGCCCGCATTTACGGGTGCACCCGAGCCCCGCGCAAACACTTTAGGGACTGCATGCCCGGCCGAGAGGGCCGACACGATCAAAATCCAAGATCTCTATGAATTTGTTGCTGCTTGAAATCCGTATTTTCTTTCCATCTCGACGCCTGACATCATCGCAGACCATTGACACACAAGGGATCTATTCCAATGCTTAAGCCTCGGCTTTTACTAGCAGGGCAAATGTGGTCCCCGGCCAAACGTGAAATGCCTCTAGACCCAACAGCTCCAGGAGCGCAGCCAGAGCCATCGAGTGGGACACGATTGCGATGAAAGGGCTTGGGTCTGAGAGCCATATATCCTGCAGTACGGCCTGCCAGCGCCTCACATGCGCCTCAGGAGTCTCCGTCTGACCAGCACGCCACATGGGGTCCTCCTCGGCCAAATCCTCCGGGGAAGCGCAGTACTGCGGGTAGTGTTCGGCGATCCAGGCCCGGCTGCTTCGCCGGTCACATGTGTGGTCCGTCACGCGCTCGCGCAGGCCCTCCTTGACCACTGGCGCGAACGGCCGGCCCGTCGACGCGGCCACGTCGCCATAGATCAGCGCCGTCGTGGCCAGGCACCGGCGCAGCGGGCTGCTGTATATCGTGCCTGGAAACGGCACGCCCTGGTCCGCCGGCAGCGCGGCCAG
This sequence comes from Magnaporthiopsis incrustans, assembly GCA_003049425.1. Lineage (NCBI taxonomy): Eukaryota > Fungi > Ascomycota > Sordariomycetes > Magnaporthales > Magnaporthaceae > Magnaporthiopsis > Magnaporthiopsis incrustans. The sequence goes on from PYSR01000063.1 coordinate 50,161, forward strand.
CATCGCGCCAAGCCGCGCCCCCCGCTCGGCGGCGGCGACGGTGGCGCTGCTGGGCTCCTCCCCGTCGTCGTCGCCCTCCAGCTCCGCGGCCAGCTCGGCGCTCATGACGGTCCGGGCCCACGTACGCCCGACCTCCGCGGCCTGCCGCACGCCCTCCTCCGTCAGCTCGGCATCGGCCCAGACCCTACCGTCGCCGTCGCCGTCGAGCAGCGACCAGTGCACGTCCCACGCGGCCGTCCCGACCTCGGCCTCCTTCACGTTGTGGTGGCCCACGCCGTGCCGGCTGTAAAAGATAATCTTGTAGCCGCCGTTTGTGGCCGTCGACGTCGCGTCGGGCTTGCGGCCGCCGGCGCGGTTGAGCTTGTGCAATGTCCGGGCCAGCCCCGGCCAGGTGTGGCCGTCGGCCAGCCCGAAGCGCGGCTGCGTGCCGACGCTGCCGTCGGGGTCTGCGGCGGCGAGGGCGCTGTAGTCGACGAAGAAGGACGGGTCTGCTGAGAACTTGAGGTGACCGCGGAACGGTGGGCAGACTGCGGCGTTTTGTTCAGCCATTAGAATCGTGCCGAGGGCCAAATTAATTCTAAGATTTCTCCGTTGTGCTGTTGGGAAAAACTCCTTTGAAAGTTGCGCAAATGGGTGAGAGCAAAAAGTGTTCGGTGAGCAGCGGGGCAGGTCTGGATCTGGAGTCCCACGTTGGCTTGTGTGACGGAGGCCTCTCCGCAGCTAGTGATCGGGTATGGACTAGACACAGAGCCTCATGCACGTCGTTGCTACGATGCATCCTGCCCAGAGATCTGTGATTTGTTTATTCTGACCCTGCGCTTTTGAAATCGCTTTTCATTTGTAGCCACCCAACGCCTTTTTCCAAGTGTCGTGCTGCCACCTTCTTTTCCGATGTCAGACCAAGAGTTACAGCCGTATCGTGTATGCGCACGCCTTTCCATTTCATCCTATATTCGAAACATGTCTTTGTGTATCCAGGTGTCCGCCATAAACCGCAGAAAGCAGATCTCCTCAGTTAAACACAACCGTCTTTTGGTTGTTGAGGAAGACCCTGCGCTCGGCGTACCACTGGACGGCGGCGCCAAGGACCAGGGTCTCGACGGCAGCGCCCTCGTCGACCAGCTGCTTGGGGCCCATGCTGTGATCGACGCGCGAGATGCGCTGCTCGATTATGGGGCCCTCGTCCAGGTCGGCCGTGACAAAGTGCGCGGTGGCGCCGATGATCTTGACGCCGCGGTCATAGGCTTGGTGGTACGGCTTGGCGCCCTTGAAGGACGGCAGGAAGCTGTGGTGTATGTTGATGATGCGGCCACTCATTGCCTCGCACAGGGTCGGGCTGAGGACCTGCATGTAGCGGGCCAGCACGATGAGCTCGACGCCACGCTCGCGGGCCAGGCCCAGGACCTCGGCCTCCTGCTCGGCCTTGGTGTCCTTGGTGACGGGCAGGTGGCGGAACTCGATACCGTAGCTCTCGGCCAGGGCGGCAAAGTCCGGGTGGTTGGACACGACGAGCGCAACGTCAATGGCGAGGCGGCCGCTGCGGGCGCGGAACAGCAGGTCGTTGAGGCAGTGGCCGATCTTGGAGACCATGATGAGCACCTTTGTCTTGCGCGACACGGGCCGGATGTCGTACGTCATGCCGTACTCGGAGGCCAGCTTCGCAAAGTCGCTGCTGCCGAGCTCCTCGGCCTCGGCGGCCGGGGCGGGGCCGAAGTGCACGCGCATGAAGAACTTTTGCGAGCCAGTGTCGGAGAACTGCTTGAGGTCCAGGATATTGATACTGCGCGCCGCGAAGATGCCCGTCACGGCGTGCACGATCCCCGGCTTGTCGGGACACGATAGCGTCAGGATATACTCGTCTGTGGCCATGATGGCTGGCAGATGGGCGTATGTAGACAAGGCGTCTTCGTGCCCTGCTTGTGTGTGCTTGTGTATCCCGCTGTACGTGGGCGATGACTTCTCTGGGCGTCAGGGCAGGGAAAGATTATGTCTTTCTGGTATATAAGGTACCTGTTGAGTATTACAGCTCCACGACCACGAATTCCAACGAGCAGCGCCGGCTACGAGCGCGGGACTTTGAGGTGCTGGAGCTGAGACTCTCACCGAGGCTCACTCGATGCAAAATTTTGGGTTGAGTCATGGCATTGAGCCTCTCCGCCCGCTCCGTCAAGTCTGGTCCGTACATCGGCGCCGGCTGAGCTGAGCAGCCAAGCGGCCGGAGCGGGGCGGGAAGCGGTTATTTCAAACAACGAGCTGAGCCAGGCGGAAGCGGAAACCGCGAGCGTGTATCGAGGAGATACCTAGTTGCATCGGCGGGATCCTAGGAATCACACACAGTTCGTAGATAAGCACGTTCGAGGGACGACGGACGATCTAGAATGACAGAATCGGATGCTCAGGGAAGAACTCAGCACGACAAAGCAGGTGTGGATAAGGCGAGACGCCTGTCCTGGCTTCGGTGCCACCGTGCCATTCTTCTCGAGCAGGCGTCAGCGGCCCTGTGCGGCTGCGAAGGATTCTGAGGCGACCGGCAACGAACCAGGAGCTACGGCAATGACGAAGAGCCGCAGGATTCGTGCGCTCAGGCTGCGGCCCAACCAAGCAGATCTGGGGCTCGTGAGAGACGAGCGTGAGCGTGGCACTAGGCACAAATCAGGCCAAGACACTTCGTACAACCAGGACGTTGCGAATTTGAAGCTACAAGGCACGGTCGCTTCAATCTTGAGCTGAATCCATCAATCCTTTCTGAATGGGGGCCAGTCTTTGCTGGTCGTCGCGTGTTGAGGGTTGATTGATGACTCTTGCAGCAAATCTGCACGCGGGCATTTTGTATTTTTTGCGTCATCAGGCACTGGCATGCGGTCCAAATTCCCATCCTCGGCGAGCCAGGTGAGCACAGGCCAGCGGGGTCGTGCCGAATCCCACCCCCAAAAAGGCGTGCGACAGAAATCCAGACCCATGACGCACCGACCACGAACAAGCTTGGCTGAGCCAGTCCTGACCACGCCTAGCTCCAGTTCTCTGCCAGCCACCGACGAGTCGCTACGGCCCACGATAAACCACAAACCTCCACCTAGCCTCTTCATCTCCACCCAAGGTCCGCTCTCTCTCCATCCAACGCTGCCGCCTCGACAGAAGCACACGACAGCCTCTTTGCACCGCATCTGCTCCCTTATTCGAACCCGAGCGACACTAGATTCCTCTTGACAGCCTCCCTCATCACAGCCCTCGCTGCTCCTCCTGCTACTGCTGCCACCACTACCGCTGCCCCTCCGAGCGACCCCGCGACATCCGAGCGACGATGGCACCCCCTCCGGCGACTCTGCCTTTGGGCCAGCGGCTTCTGGCGCTTGGCCAGACTTTGCAGTGTACGTGTTCACATTTTATGCCTCTATTTTTGGTCAAACTCGTCTAGCTAACGCCACTGATTTCTGCTCTTTGCAGTCTCATGGTTTGTTGGGTATGTCGTTCGTCTCTCGTATTTGCAGTCGCCCTCGACGTCCCGCAGGCCTCGACGGAGGCGGCGACGAGGAGTATAGAGAGCAGAGGGCTTCGTACTGACATTTCGTTTCAACTCCAGTCATTTTATCCTGATCGCCGCAACCGCCAAGTACACGCTCGCGTGGATAACCTTCAAGGGATACCGGTCCAACATCGCCTACCGGTTCGTCTTCCTGGCCGCCGTCGCCACGTATGGAATCGTCGTGTACAAGACTCTGCGCGCCCGCCTCAAGCAGCGAGCGGCGCAGATCAGCCCGCTTGCTTTGGCTGCCGATGAGAATGTTCAGTATCTGAGTAGGTCGAGCTCCTGCTCCGTCTTCTCCGTATTGCAATTCCCCATTTTCCTCCATCTTGTCGCTAACCTCGGTCGCTTCGGCAGTCCTCGGCCTCGTCTGGCTTTTCTCTCCTCGATACCTCCTGGCCACGCTTCCGTATTCCATCTACTCTTTCTTCCACGTTGTGACCTACGCTCGCGCCAACTTGATCCCGACCATCTCCCCGCCCAAGGCAGCTCCCGCTGCGGATGCGGGCCCAGGGTCAAAGCCTGCCTCGGCATCTCACCCGTTCGCCGACGCCATCGGCAGGTTCGTCAAGGAATACTATGACGCGTCCATGTCGGTGGTCGCGACCCTCGAGATCTGCCTCTGGGTGTCTCTGTGCCTCTCGGCCCTCCTGTTCCAGCGCCGCTCCTGGATCCTGCTGCCCATTTACACGGCCTTCCTGCGCGCGCGCTTCACGCAGAGCGTGCACGTGCAGAACTCGTTCGCTCAGCTCGAGGTCGGCGTAGACAACCTCATGGGGAACCAGGGCACCCCGCCCGCCGTACGCCAGGCTTGGGGCGTCCTCAAGAATACCTCGAGGCAGTTTTACGTCATGACGGACCTCACCCGCTACGTCAACGGAGCCGCCGCACCCAAGAAGAGCTCCTGAGCACCCTTTACAAAAACAGCTTCGCCGCCATGCTTCGCTGCATGCCGACATGTATGCGGCGCGTGGGGATCAGGAGGCCTTGGTGTCGAGACAAGGCTGGTGACAGGGCCCTGCGAAGGCACGAGACCAAGCTCACGGAGTAATGGAGAATGGTGTTGAGGACATCGCGAAACGATTTAAACATCCCATCACCGGCGGGTATCGCCGGTACCGGTCGGTCTCTCTGCTCACACCATATTGCGGCATCGCTATATATGCTGTTGGTCCTTTTGCACGGGACACCCTCGTGGCAGGACCCTTTTTGAAGAGATTGCGTCGCTAGGAAAGCGTGTATTGTACTAAACGTTTATGGGAGATCAGGGCGGGACTCGTTTCGTGGGGGGAAGACTGTTGACAGCCAGGAGAGAAACAGCCTCGAACAAGGGGCAAGGGGTTTACGGCGTGGCGCATCATGTTTCCTCCCTCTCGAGTATTCTTCTCCCTGGCTTATTTTCTTTCGATCATACTTGTTCATTATCAGTTTGAGCAGAGTTCGAGGAAGGTCGTGTCATTTCGGCACTTTCTGTTTTGGAATTTCAGCTACATTCTCTCGGGTTTGTTCAGTGATAGCAGATCACTTTTGGTGGAGTATCTTACAATGCCACATTCCACTCTCCTGGCTTACAAAAGTTGGCACATCATCGAAGTCAACTCGTCATGACAACATGCGGCCTGAGCTCAGAGCTCGTTTTTGGCATGTGCCTCTGTCGATCCGATGGCGAAGCAGGGTTCGGGTCCAGCATTGGGGGCGTTATTACATGGCCCGTGCTTTCTGCTTCTCGGATTGCCCCAGGCTCCAGCGAGCCCGCCCTCCAAGCGCACACATTCGATTCGATGACGTCGCATGCTGCCAGCCTGGCGCGTTCCGCGCGGTCGGGTCTTGGTTGGCTCCGGCGTCTCGTGCGTTCAAACCTGGCGGCAACATGAGGCAACCAACAAAAATGGTGCGCCCTCTTCTGCCGAATGCGAAACGGAAATAGAGCAAAGGCCGCTATCTTGGGACAGACATCTTTGATTTCATTGCATCCAAATTCCTTCTTGGCGCACCGCTCGAACAGCCCCTCCTGCAGGCTGCCCCTTTGCTCGCCTCCTGCTCCCTGCGTTATACGAGAACGTTGACCTCTTCTTCACCACCCGCTCGAGGCGCCAACCATGGCGTCAATATTACGACAGATAGTGGCCGGGCCGAGAGCCAGGCACGAGGAAACAGGCCTCGATCTGTGCTACGTGACATCCAACATCATCGCGACGTATGCCACCCTTGCCACCTCTTGCCCGTCCAATCGCGCGGGGAGGCGGGCTCCGTAAGCTCACAGATTGAAATCGCAATTGGCAGATCCGGCCCGTCGCAGACATACCCGCAGCGGGCCTACCGCAACCCCCTCGACCGGCTTGTAGCTTTCCTCGACGACCAGCATGGCGACGACTGGGCCATATGGGAGTTCCGCGGCGAGGGAACCGGCTACCCAGATGACGCTGTGTACGGGCGCATCAGGCACTACCCCTGGCCCGACCACCACCCGCCGCCCTTCCGCCTCGTGCCCCTGATAATGGCCTCGATGCGCAACTGGCTCGCCGGTGGGGAACTGGGCGGCCCTGGGCATGGAGTCGATGCCCCAATCAAAACAGAATCGGAGAGCTTAGAAGGTCACCCAGCTTCGGGAGAAGCAGGAAAAGTCCAGGACAAGGCAAAAGCCGAGCAGCTGGAGGCCAGGGAGCACACGTCGGAAAGCGTCGAGGCCGGAACCAAGAAGGGCCGCGTGGTCGTGGTGCACTGCAAGGCGGGTAAAGGCCGGTCGGGCTCGATGGCGTGCAGCTTCCTCATCTCGGAACGGGGATGGACGCCCGAGGACGCGCTGGCGCGCTTCACAGAGCGGCGGATGCGGCCCAAGTTCGGCGCCGGAGTGACCATCCCCTCGCAGCTCCGCTGGATCAGCTACGTAGACCGGTGGGCCAACCACGGGGGCAAGCGCTACACGGACCGCGCCGTCGAGATTGTCGAGGTGCACATGTGGGGCCTGCGCAGCGGCGTCAAGGTCTCGGTCGAGCACTTTGTCGACGAGGGGCGCAGGATCAAGGTGCTTCACACCTTCACGCGCGACGAGAGGGTCATTGTCGAGGGCGACACCCCAAGCGCCGGCACCGTCGCCGAGGTTGTCCCCGACCTGACCAAGCTCGCCGCCGCCGAGGCTCACCCGGGCGCCGGGGAGGATGCCGACTACGAGGCTGTGAAAGACGAGCCTGGGAAGAACGACGGCGCTAATGCCGCTGTCATTAAGCCGAACAAGCCATCCAAGACCGCAAGCTTGATGCGCAAGCTTTCGAAGCGTACCATGGGGAGCCCTCATCGGATCAAGGGCGAGCAGGGAGACGCGCCACCAATGTCCTCCTCAGCTGGGGCCAGCACGCAGCTTCTATCCTCCTCCACGTCGGCAACCACGACACCGGCCTCGGCCTCTCAAAGCTCATTGAGCAAGACGTCTGGCAGCTCAGAAAAGGAGCCTGGCGGAATGGCAGTCATCTTCAAACCCAAGCAGCCGCTGGTTGTCGCAAACAGCGACATAAACATCGCCATTGAGCGGCGCAACAAGGCCCCGGCGTCGATGGGGCTCATGACCGTGGTGACGGCCGTGGCACACGTGTGGTTCAACGTTTTCTTCGAGGGCAGGGGGCCGGAGCAGGGAGGCAAGGCAGACGATAGCGGCGTCTTTGAGATTGAATGGGACAAGATGGACGGCATCAAGGGCAGCAGTCAGAAGGGGACGCGGGGCCTCGATAGGCTGGCAGTTGTCTGGAGAACTGTCGAGTCCGCACAGAAGAATAAGGCCAAGGGCGAACCATCATCCACTCAAGACGAACTCTTGGGAAGCGACCAGGGGGGCGCCACCATTCACCTGACCCGGGCATCGACCGAGATCAGGGAGCCTGGCGAGGGCGAGGAGGTGCCGCAGATGGCCGCGGCGGACTGGAAGGGCGACAACAAGGAGGACCCGGAGGCGGAGAAGCGGCTGGGTCTGCGGGTCCAGGACCCCGACAGCGCCGATGTCAGCAAAGCCAGCAGCATCAAGAGTTTCAAGATGGAGGGTATCGACGGGAAGACTGAAGGAGGGCCGGTTGGCTCCGGCAAAGACAAAGACGGAGACACCGATTCCCTTGTGGGCGTCAAGACGAGCGGGCCTGATGGAGATGTTCTGGACGATTCCACCATCCCGCCGGCGTCGCCGAAACTGACGGGCCGGAACCCGGATGGTGACGGCGCCGGGGCGGAGCCTTTGGTTGCCGATGCGACAGCCAAGAAGGGCTTCATCGTGGAATGAGGAAGTAGAAGTTCTCGTCGTTGACAGAGCGCCCTTTACCCCTGAATTATAATCACTTCTGCACACACATATAACCTCTTCTTCGCTTTTCTTCGCTGGCCCTACAGCCCGCTGCCTACACGCATCATCTGGACCAAACCGGGATTTTATTCCTTTCAACATACATCCCGAGTACCTAACCTCTCCTTTGAGGGCGTGCCTTAGCTTTGGCGGAATGAAATGAAGGCTTTTCAGGACGTATCAGTGCCCCGGAGTGGGGCGCTCATCCAAGTTCCGAAGCGATCATCGTTTTCACCGCCAATGATCTCCGACGAGCAATTGCATAGACACGTGTCAAGTCCGCCCAGATTCCCGAAGGTAGGCGACTTGGCTAGGGAGGCCTGGCCAATGAATTCTCCAGTTCCTGGTGTATCGCAGTCGGGTGAGGTGCCCTCGGAAAGGCTACGATAAGAGACGGCGGGGCTATGTTACTGATAGCAAGCCTGGCCAATCCTGCTACGAAATCTCCCAGCTGAATGGCAAGTACCCAGCTCGCTGACCGAGTCACTCACCGACCGCGGGAGGGTCGCGTAGCACTGTCTAACTGGATGCCTGACGTGTCCCCAGCCGTCCTCATGGCCGCCCCGGCCCCGAATGGATAGGTAGGCAGCGCACCAGCTAGTGTGTGTCCTACGGTTTTTTTTTTTTTTTTTTTTTTTTTTTTCACGTCGGGCTTGGTCCCTTGTCGGGCTCGGAGGCCGCCGGCCGGGTCTTGTCAAAAGACCGAACGCGGCCTTCTCGAGATCCGACCTCTAGCTCAGTTGTCGTTTGCTGAAAAGTAGGCTAGTGGGAAAAGTTGCTAAAGGTAGGAAAGAACCATTTTGGTTTTAACCTACCTACATATAGGTGCGCTATTAGGGTTCCAACGTTTGTCCGCGTCAGTCGGCGCGTTTGATGCACCGCCCGAGGCCGAACGAGGGTCTTCAGCGCGTACCGGGGTCCTTCGATACCCTGGCCCGGCCCATAAATTCCCCCGTATCGACGCGCTCCTTTTCGACAGTTGCGAGGTGGTCTGTCCGTTTCTTCTGTTTCAACCGACAGTGGCATATCATAAAACTCAAGACCCGGCGGCCATCTACACACTGCACAACAACAACACTTGGCCAGTAGCAGCAAGCCGGTGGTGAGCGATGGCTGCGCGCACGAGTCTGACGGGCGTGGTCGTAGCCCTCCTCGGCGTCCTGCTGGCGCTCTACCAGACTGGCGTCTGGTCCGGAAAGGGCGGCCCGTCCGAAAAGCCGCCGCTGATCGTTGGTCGAAACAACACCGTTCTGTATCTCTTCCTCGAACATCATGGCTTCGCAAACGTGCACCTGGCCACGGCCCTATCGCTCCAGCAGCGGCACCCGCAGGTCGAGGTGCACGCCGCCAGCTTCGCCGTCACCAGGGAGAGGGTAGGCCGCGTCTCAACGGGGCCACGGCCCATCACCTTTCACGAGGTCAAGGGTGCAGGCTACGTAGAGTCGCTTGAGGCGGGCGGAATAAACGCAAAGACCCTCATCCACAGTCCGGGGCTCAGAGGATCGATGTCTCTGTTCGCACAGGTACCCCATACCATGTCCCCTTGGACGATTGAAGATCACATCGCCATCTACCAGCAGTTGCGCCGCCTCATCGACCAGGTCGACCCTGCCGTCGTTGTTTTGGACATCATGTTCCGCCCGGCCATAGAGGCCGTCGAGGACTCGAACCGCATGCACGTCGTCTTGACCCCTAACGACCTGTCCCCGATGCTCGCGCCGATGCAGCCTCGCGGGCAGGTGTTCTGGAAGTACCCCGTCTTCGCGTCGGGCTTCCCGTTCCCCGTGCCCTGGCGCAACGTGCCCGAAAACGTGCTCATGCTGGTCAAGGCCACCTACGCCATCCTCTTCCCGCCTGGCTTGGGCGAGAAGCGGCGGCGGCTGCGAGAGGGCGGCGGCATCCTGAACCCGCTCAACTTTGCGCAGCAGCGCCGCGACGACGCGCCCCTGATAAGCACCGAGATGGACGGCGCCGCGCTGCCCATGTCCTACCTCCCGCCCAATGTCAGCCGCGTCGGCCCCATGGCCGTCTCGGTCGCCCCCGTCGCCGAGCAGGACCCGGAGCTCGCCGCCTGGCTCGCCCGCGGGCCCACGATCCTGGTCAACCTGGGCAGCGCCGTGCGCTTCTCGGAGCAGCAGGCCCGCGTCATGGCCTCGGCGCTCGCCGTCGCGCTGGACAAGGGGCCACCAGGGACGCAGGTGATTTGGAAGTTCCGCAAGCTGCCGCTCCCCGAGGGCGAGGTGCAGTACGCCGACGACGTCTTCCAGGCCCCACTGCAGCGCTTTATAGACCAGGACCGCGTCCGGCTGCCCAGCTGGCTCACGGTCGATCCCACCGCGCTGTTGGAGTCGGGTCACGTCGCCTTGTCTGTCCATCATGGGGGAGCTAACGTTTACAACGAGGCCATTTTGTGAGTAATTTTTTTTCTTATTCTGTTATGTATCCTTCCTGCCTTTCGATTTTTTTTTGTGTCGTATACATAGTCGACAGGCCCCCACGCTGACTGAAACAAACACCCGTTACCACCCCAAACAGCGCCGGAGTCCCGCATGTTATCTTGCCGCTGTGGGCGGACTGCTACAACTACGCCGCCATGTCCGAGGGGCTCGGGCTCGGCATCTGGGCGAGCAAGCAGTCTGCTCCCGACTGGACCGTCGAGGAGCTCAGCGCCTCATTCCTGAGGCTCCTGTCCGAAGACGATCCTTTCGCCGTCTCCGCCAGGGCAAAGGCCAAGGCCCTGGGCGAGAAGGCCAAAGCCAGGCCCGGAAGGGACCACGCGGCCGACATTATAGCAGGGTTTGCTGCCAAGGGACACTGAGGTTCCTCGGCGGCGTGCGCATCCCAATTTTATTCACAGTTGTTACATACCCGGTATTCGCGTAAATTTTACGTTGAGAGTTGGCATTAGTATTAGGTATCTGCGGCTGTACTAAAACGCAACGGGGTAGTAATAAAAAACGCGCAGCCATTATGGGTTTGCACCCTTGGCGTGCTTTTCTCCTCTCTAGTTCCATGTTCATAAATCATAACCGGCCGCCCCAATATCCATTTTATGTCCTGTCTTCCTTTTGTGCCCTTCCTACCACCTTCTTGGCCCTTTTACTACCACCCAAGCCCACCTAGGTCTTGCACCTAGGCGACAACACCAGGGCGCGATCCCCAGCCGGTCTCGAGAATGGTAATCACCGCCCACGTCTTGATGAACGAGTGGAACCACGCAAAGAGGATCATGGTGGGAACGTAGACGAGGTCCTCCGGGTGACGCAGGAAGTGCGGCAGCGGCTTGAGCATCTTGGTCGCCAGGATCAGTGTCAGGATGTGCCAGGGATTGACGAAGCCCGACGCGTGGGCGAGCCACACGAGGGCGGCGTCGTGGTAAAGGGTGAAGTTGAAGATGCGTGCGATCCACACGGCGTAGACCGACAGCGGCTGGGTCTTGTAGACGGCGGCGCTCCGGAGCATGGTGCTGTTGGACCGGGGTGCGCTGCGGGCCCAGCGCACGTTCTGCTGCATGAACTTGGTCCAGCCGCCCTCGACGCCCAGCCGCGTCTCCATGGTGGCCTGGGGCCCGGACTGGAAGCGGATGAGCCAGCCGTTGTCGAACAAGTGGCGCGTGATGCAGTTGTCGTCCTCCGAGTTCAGGGGGCCGGCTTTGCCGAAGCCGTACGACCAGTACTCGTTGCAGAAGTGGTCGAGGAAGGCCCGGTCCTGCACGATGCAGGTGCGGTAGGCGGCCGTCCGGCCCGAGATGACGTAGACGGAGCCGTCGGTGCCGGTCGACGCGCGGAGCTCAAAGTTGTACCGCTCCATGTACAGGCAGGCCAGGAAGTTGAGCAGGTCCGCCGAGAGCGCGCTCCACATGCCCGCCAGCAGCACGCCGCTGCTGCTCCAGCTTGAGGTCGTCGCCGTCGCCGCGGCGCGGAGGAAGCCCATTCCCGGCCGCTCGCGGCGGACCCGCTTCTGGCAGCAGACGCCACCGACCTTGGGGTCCTCGAACGGCGCCAGGACGTGCTCGACAAAGTCCTTGGGCCAGAACACGTGGTCGTCGGCCAGGATGACGAGCTCCGTCTGCACGAGCGGCATGGCCGCCGCCAGCTGCCACCGCTTGTTGGGCCGGGACGACTCCACCACCAGCACGCCGGTCGTGGACTTGCCGCCGCCGTTGCGGCCATGTTGCACCCAGCGCTCGGCCGCGGCGGCGGCCTGCTCCGGCCCCACGGCCGAGATGATGACGGCGCGGACGCCGCTCCTCAGCACCGACGCCATGGTGGCGCCAAAGTCGTCGCTGGACGGGTCGACTGTGGGGACGATGACGGTGGCGTCCTCGGGGCGGACGACGGGCCGCTGCTCACCTGTGACCGGATCGAGGATGAGTCTAGGCTTGATGTTCTGGTAAAAGAGGCATCCGACGAGCGAGATGAGGATCCGCAAGAAACGGTGGACGAAAAGGAACAGGAACCACTTGGTGTATCCCGTGGCGAAGAAGAAGGGCGCCAGGTGGCACGGCACCCAGAAGTAGCCAAGCAGCGTCGTAAAGGCACGGCCCAGTCGGCCGGCCTTCACGTGGGCGGACATGGTAGGCTTCCCGTCAGCGCCTTGCGCGGTCGACGGTTGCGAGTACTGTGGTTTCTGAGTAGGCGAAGGCGTCGTGAGACTATCCTCGCGTAGCAAGGCCTGACGAAGAGGGCCCAGAGGCGAGAGGTGGGTGATATCCGAGATGAGAAGAGACTGACAAGTCTGCCCGCTTCAGGTGGTGACTCCGCTCCTCCTGTCTACTCCGGCTTGGTTCTTTCTCTCTGCCCTCCTCAACGACGCTGGACGGTCTGGTTTATATAATCGAGAAGAGGGTCGGGCCGTTCTGGATCAAAACCAGCCCAACAAAGGCGCAGTCCTTTCCCCATCAGACACATTGTAGTAGATCTGCTCTACACCACCTTCTTTCCCAATGGTCCGATAGTTCTCCCGTGGTCTATTCTGCATACTTCAGACTGCACTCTGGCAGACTAAGACTACCTCAACAGGAAGTCAACATGTTGGATGCTGTTCAATGCTGCTCGGAGGCCGCAACAATGAGTAAACCACACTTGTGTGATGCCTCGTGGGCCACTGTATCGATCTATGCCAAGCCTTCGTTGGTATCGCTCCTTGGAGTTGTTGATGTCATTGTTGGGAATAGCCAACAAGGCTTACGGGAGGAAAGGGGACTCCTTTCAGATTTGACCCAAGCGATTCACTTCTTGTTGGAATTTGTCTCTCGTTTGTAGGTTGACTTGTTGGGAGCTTGGCCTTTAATTCACCCGTGGTTGTACTTTTATTTTGGGAGCGCTAGCTGCTGTTGGCTTCCTCACTGGCGCCCTCACTGTTTGGCGTACAAGGGCAGTCATTATATTCACAGCTATATGGCTTGCTTCTAGGCATTTGTATTTTCACTGGTGCTCTGCTGCTTCAGGCAAGAAGCAGCTGACCTTGAATGGCAAACCTGAAGACGGTGGCTAGTGCATCTCGTCTGGATGATTGAAGAGATGGTCAAAAGGCTTTGACGTAAAGGTGAAGAGGCTGTCAGCGAAGTCCGAATCTGCGAGCGATGGCGTTGGATAAATGATACCGTAAAGGGGAAGAGCACAGGCATGGCCGCCCATGGAGTACATATGCATTCAGGAAGACAATAGAATACATTGCTTATCATTCCTAATGGTGGCTACTAAAAATAATTGATTGCCATGAGAAGTATTCGCTTCATGGAGCTTTTATAAAAGCAGTTCACTCCACCGGCTCCCAGCTGTTTTAAAGAGCAGACGTCAAGGGGCTTAGGTGACCCCAGAACAGAGTAAAATATGAGAAAAAAAAGAACAATAAAAGGGACTGGTTAAAAGTCCACATGGCGGCGAAGGCCTACCGATCGTGTTATAGCAAAAAGACGCTGACAATCCCGCATTCGTCGTTTCCTAACCTCGAGAAATCACATTCATGGCGTGATCAACATGAGTCCCTCGCCCCCAATCAGCGCCCGGGACAGAGGAAGGCAGTAGAGGGCGACGAGCCAGAGGCACCACACCTTGAAGGTGCGCTTGTCGGCGGGCACGGAGCCGCGCATGGCGAGCGTGCGTGCCGCGACGACGACGCCCAGGCCGACCAGCGGGGCGTAGCCCAGCACGGTGGTGCAGCCCCACATCCACGGCAGGACGACGGACCAGACGAGCACCGGCACGGCGACGGTCCAGCGCGCGGCCGCGTCGCCGACGACGAGCGGCAGGGTGCGGCGGCCGCGGGCCGAGTCGCCCTCCTGGTCCTTGATGTCCTGGATGGTGATGGTGGAGAAGATGGTGGCGATCAGGGCCAGGATCCAGCGGCCCGCGAGCAGGGGCACCCAGGGGGAGGAGGGCGGGGAGGTGGAGAGGGACAAGGACTGGGAGACCGGGTTCAGGGCGACCTGGAGGGCGCCGACGGCGAAGCACGGCATGCCCAGGGCGTTGAGCAGGTTCTTGAGCACCGGGTGCTCGGAGCCGCCCAGGTCGCTGTACATGTAGCCGAGCACGATGACGGTGACGCTGGCGCCCGGGGCGCCCAGGCAGTAGCTGACCAGCACGGCGATGATGGCGAAGGCGACCAGCAGGCTGCCCGCCTCATTGGGCGACACTTTGCCCGACGGCAAAGGGCGGTTCGGCTTGTTGATGCGGTCCTCCTCGACCGAGCCCGGTCCGCGCTGGTTCTGGATGTCGATGACAACCAGGTTGACCCAGACGTAGAGCAGGATCAGGGGCGCGCGGCCGAGCACGACGCCCGGGTGCGGCACGCCGGCCGACTCGGGCAGCAGCAGCCACAGCGCCACGGCGTTGGCTATGCCGAACAGGACCGAGGGCGCCAGCACCGTCTTGACGTCGGACTCGGTGAAGAGCCAGATGGTGTGCAGGAACCGCGTCAGCTCCCGGTGCGCCGTCTGCCGCTGCGACTCCACGCGGGCGCGGAATAGCTTGACGGGCGAGTCCTCGGTGGTGGGCGAGAGCAGCGCCGCCGGCGCGAGGTCTGGCTTGTGGATTCGAGGCATGTTGTTGTTGTTGTTTTGTTCGGATTTCGCCGGCCGTCAAAAGTCGTCGGCTTGGGAAACGCACCCCGAAGGTGAGCGGCAAGAAAAAAAAATGAAATATCTGGAAGGAGGGAAGCCGGCAGTAGCAAGACAATAACAGTCCTTTCAAGCTAGAGGGTGTATAAACTCTTGCCGCTTTGGAGAAGGAATGACACAAAGGAAAACGTTGAAGGGGCTAATAGATGAAGATCTGGTGGGATAATTTGATTCCATCGGTCCGCATGCACAGGGCACGAGACTACCAGGTCTTATATGTGGAATAGAAGCCTCATGGACATGGCTTGGGCACGGTACACTGCCTTGCGGACATAAGGAGCAACTCTGTAGCCCCGAAGGAGGTAGGTCCCAACAGCATGGCACGTATACCGTATACGGCATGCTCGGAGGCCCAGCAGGGCGTATGCGACCTATCCAAGCTGCCAACACCCGAAGGCTGATGACATGACATGTTTGCCTGGGGCCAGTGAGGCGCATGATGGCGTGCCGGCGTGGCTATAAGGGGAAGAGTAAAGTGTGTGTGCGTGCGTGTGCGTGTGGAAGGTGTGGCCCCCAACGTAGGGGTCTCGACAAAAGTCCTACCAGTGACAGCAGAAGGAGCCGCAGCCACGGTAGCACAATGCCAGATGTGGGAGCCAGCCTAGGGGGTGATCATGCAAGATGAGTGTGGGGAGAACAAAAAAACGTGGCCGGGTGAGTCCTGTCCGCAGATGGTGGTGCTCGATCAAAATCCGGAAGGGGCAAAGATGGACAAAAAGGGACAAGGCTAGGATCCAAGTTGGGAAATTTAACCCCCACATGACCATTGGTACGACATGGGCTGGAGGCCCAAAATAGGAACCGGTTTGGCCGAGGCTGGTCATCAAGAATGTTCCAACTGATAGACTCCTGCGAGAAATACCGGGCCGGTGAGACGTTGAGGCACAGAGCAACGTCCTAGGAGAGCAGGCATGCGTGGGTTGACACAGAGAACCCGACCGTGCGATTGTCAGCACAAAAGCTTACAAATGAGCTACTGGATATGGCTCCCTGACCGAGCCGAGAGGGCGGCGGGCTGTAGTGTAGCGCGTCAAGAGTCAAAGCCTTCTCACCAAGGAAGGGTGGCAGCCTTAACGCCACGGCTCAGCCTGGGATGTGGGTATCGTACAGATCCCGATTTATGTAAGCGTCCATCTCCCTGGCGAACGCACACTGGGTTTGTGTGACGGCGTGTCAACCCTGTGCACACCACACACCCGGGAACCCCCTGCTGCTGTTGGAGGCTCGCTTTGCATCTTGCCTGGGGGTGGCTGCACTCCCGATGCCAACCGATCCCGTTGGCGTTCAGCTAGGCAGTTTGTTGGCAGGCCTCTGGGAGACCTGCGCCGCGCTAGAACAAGCTGTCAAACACGGGAGGATTTGTGCGGGAAGCGCCGCAGCCGGCTACCGACAGGGCGCTTCGAGCAATGATGATTTGATGGCTGAGTGATGGATGAAGTGACTGATGAGCGAGCATGGCGTTGGTTTCTCGGCTCTTCCACACGAGCCGTCCGCCCCCAGTATTATCACCGAGCGGTCATGAGGCGGAACTAACTGCCTTGAGAGTCTCAGTGTCGCGTGCGAACAGCTAACAGCCGGTGTAGGAGGTGGTATGGCCGAGGCTGGCCCCCCGAACGACGTCGGAGCCGGTCACGTTGTGACTAAAAATGGGTTGCTTGTGAAATCAATCTGTGAAGGTGGGTGGGCGGCTGGAGGTGTGTGCGATGCTGGATGTGGTAATATTCGGGGAGCGCGATACCGAGATCAACAGGATAGCCTTAAAAACAGCCAATCACCAGTGCTGGCGGAAGGCCGCGGGAGGGGCGGAGCGGGTTCCTCACAGGCATCAACTGGCTGGTAAGCTGACTAGCCCGAGACGCCAAAGGAGAAGGGGAGTGAAAAGAACAGGGACCGAAAGGGGTCGGGAAGTGATGTCAACGGAGCTGGGGACACTCCCAAGTTCAAGTTGCTTTGCTGCTCCGCCAAGGGCAGGTACGTAAGCAAAAGAGTCAGATCTGGAAGCCGCTGCACTGTCCACGCTGTGCCACGCTGCGCCACGGCATAGGGCTAGAGAGTGGGTGTCAGCCATCAGGACCCGGCTTCAGCCACGATTGGGGGTTGCACAGGAGCGCAGGATGAAGAACGGCGATCCATGGGATGGATGGTCGGAGAGCGATGCGAAGCGAGGTTTGCCGGAGGGAAGGAAGAGTCCGGTGCTACGGCTCCGAATAGTAGTCTAAAAAGCGGGGGGTTTTCCCTCTCTCCTCTTTGTCCGAGGCCCAGGACACAAAGAGATGACTCGAACCATGGCGAGCCATGGATGCCTGACGGATATGGCTGCCTGCGTCTGAGGACAGGAGGTGAGACCGAGGAGACAGCGGGCAAAAATAACAGAAACTGCCCGACTCGACCCGGCCGGGCGGATTCGGGATCCAAAGCGACGGCGCCGTGGTCTCGAAGAGTCGGTTTGGGGAGCTGGCCGGCGTTTTTTTGGCCGTTTGGGAATGGCGCGTGTCAATAGGGCGGTCCCAACCGACCGGTATCGATATCAGCCCTCCTTCGGTCGGCCGCTTAGACGCATCTGGAAAATGGATCCGGGAGAAGCATACCTACGTTGTAGCCGCTCTGTCGGCTCGAGAAGATCAATTTGGGTTAATGGCGGCTCGTCGCCAGCCCTGGACCCGCCCCCGGCTCGGTTGACTCGATGGGATCGAGTAAAAAGAAGGTTGGGCTATCTGTCGTGGTCCGTGCACGACGCACCTCGATGGAATGTGGAGATCTGCCGATAAGAGAGCCAACTTTTCTATGGTGTGGAAACGCCTAAGAGATTAGCGCAGGGTCTAACTAATTCTAGGCGGGATACTGCTGGAAAGCAGAGCTCAACAGGTCCGTTGTCTTCAACAAACTCCCGGTCGATGACGGCTCCCAACTTCAATCACATTCGCAGCAGCCAGCCTGCGGCTTGCCAAGGCCGCCACTCTGTATGGCAGCTGTCAAAGTTCCGCACCGCGTCCGGTGGTTTCCCCGACATGCGCGAACAAATGAGTTCGTCAGACCCTTTGTTCCGCTTTTCGCCTAGCGCAGACGCACCACCTGCCCCGGATCCCCTCCGGTCATCACAGGCTCGCGTGCAAAGCTCCCCTCCAGAGTGGGGGTTATGTCGCCTTCCGATATGCATCCAAGACAGCCCTGGTTGCTATGCCTTCCTATCAAGGCGCTACCCCGGGGTGAACGGCCTGCAGGATAAACGATGAACCCTTCCCCGCCTCCCTTCTTGGGTCGCATAGGATATACTTAAGTCGCTCGATGTGCCCGCCCCTATCTCTCTTGACTGCTGTGGAACGAGGAACGACTTCTTCACCAACTACTCCCTTGCCTTCCTTGTGTTACCCTCCTAACCTGTTCTCATCGTCGTGGAGCCTACTGTGGGTTCGAGTCTTTGGACCGCCGGCCATCAGATTTATTCGCCCCCACGTCCCAAGACCGGATAAAGGCAGGATCAGACGGGAGCTGCACGTGCATGTCGTCATATAAGCGCAAAGCTGCAGACGGTTGCATGAGCTTCAGAAACCCCCGAGGTGTGACGTTTTCAAGGCAACTTGCGACCGACCCATCTTGACTGCACCCCAAACCCTCGAACAGGCGGCCGAACCCGCCAGTCGTTTTTGGAGTGTGGATGAAAGCTCCCTGCAAGCGCCGAATCGTGAATTCAGCCAGGCCCTTCCAAAACGGCTGTCGGCCCTAGAACGCGCAGCTCCGGACAGGCCAACACGCCCGAGAACGCCGCAATGGCAGAGAAGGGGGCAACGCTGCGAAAATGGGCAAAAAAGCTCGCCGTCGAGTCCGAACCGGGCTTGACGAATGCGCAGCTTATGGTATGTTTCCGCTGCACATCCGATTATTTGTCACGGAAGAAACAAGGAAAAAGCACACGGGAGAAAAAGCAAAACTCAACGAGGAGCTGCTTCCAAAAACAAGGGGCAAATCTCCTTCGAACAGAACCACACCAACGTATTATCGCCGGCTGTAAACTGACCTATTGCTCGCCGTCTACCTTAGTTGACAAACCACGATCTGAAGCCGGTCGAGCCTGAACGGCGGCAATGGGGACCATGGAATTTTGTGGGCTTTTGGATCGCCGATTGCTTCAACATCAACACGTGGATGATCTCGTCCTCGATGTAGGCCTCGATCTCAACCCTAACCCCACTCAAAACCGAAGACACTAACCCGAGAGCATCTCATCGCAGGGTGGTCGGCGGCCTGTCGTGGTGGCAGTCCTGGCTCTGCGTCTGGATTGGATACACCATTGCTGGCTGCTTCATCGTTCTCACCGGCCGCATCGGCGCCACCTACCACATCGGCTTCCCCGTCGTTTCGCGTTCGTCCTTTGGCATCTGGGGCAGCCTGTGGCCCGTTTTCAACCGTGCCGCTATGGGTGAGTGAGAGCAGTGATCTGTGATTCCAGCTGGGGGTGCGGGTCCTGAGTAAGGCCCTCTTTACTAATTGGTACGCTCGCCTTTTCCCGCAACAGCATGCATTTGGTACGGAATCCAGTCGTGGATTGGTGGCCGCTGCGTCTACATCATGATCAAGTCCATCTGGATAAGTTGGGTAAGAATAGGCAGCCACCCACGGATGCTTGGAACTGGGGGGGGGGGGTCTGACTTGTACGATGACAAGCTTTTGCTGACATGGCCGACTCGGACAGGACCGCGAGACTATCCCCAATACCTTCCCTGAAGGCTCAGGGGCTACGACCGCGGATTATGTGTCATTCTTCCTGTTTTGGCTCTTCTCGCTTCCGGCAATTTGGTTCCCCGTCCACAAGATTCGCCACCTGTTCACAGTCAAGTCCTACTTCGTGCCCGTCGCCGCCATCGCGTTCCTCATCTGGGCCGTCGTGCGCGCGGGAGGCGTCGGCCCCATCGTAAACACGCCCGGCCGCCTCCACGGGTCCGAGCTGGCGTGGGAGTTCGTGCTGGGCGTCATGAGCAGCATCGCCAACTTCGCCACGCTCATCGTCAACGACCCGGACTTTACGCGCTTCGCCCAGAAGCCGCGCGACGCGCTCTGGTCGCAGCTGTTCGCCATCCCCGTCGGCTTCGCCCTGACGTCCTTCCTCGGCATCATCGTGTCGTCGGCCTCGGCCATCGTGTACAAGGAGCCGATCTGGGACCCGCTCAAGCTGCTCGAGCGCTTCATCGAGGAAGGGGGCTCCGGCGAGCGCTTTGGCGTTTTCGTCATCGGCTTCGCCTTCGCGCTGGCCCAGCTCGGAACCAACATCGCCGCCAACTCGGTCTCGGCCGGCACCGACATGACGGCGCTGATGCCCCGGTTCCTCAACATCCGCCGCGGTGGCTACATCTGTGCCGCCGTCGGCCTGGCCATGTGCCCGTACACGCTCCTGACCGACAGCAACCAGTTCACGACCTACCTGTCGAGCTACAGCGTCTTCCTGAGCTCTATTGCTGGCGTCATGATCAGCGATTACTACGTATGCCCACTCAAACCACTAACGCGATCTGCCCATAGAACGTCTGTTTTGAATGCCCACTAACTCCCTGCACTTGCGCTTCTCAGTTTGTCCGCCGCGGCTACCTCGAGATCAAGGAGCTGTACTCGGCGCGCAAGACGGGCCCGTACTACTTCACCTACGGCATCCACTGGCGCGCGTACGCCGCATACATCGCCGGGATCCTGATCAACGTGGTCGGGTTCGCCGGCCAGGTCGGCCGCGAGGTGCCCATTGGCGCGACCTACATCTACCGTGTCAACTTCTTCGCCGGCTTCATCGTGTCCGCCGGAGTCTACTACCTGTGCTGCCGCTTCTTCCCCATCCCGGCCACGAGCGATCGCTGGATGGAAGTCGGGGACGAGATTGAGGACATCCGCGTCGCCTACGACGACGGCTCGGATCGCCCCCACGACGCGGCCAGCGGCAGTCAGGAGTATGACGACGTCCAGGGTGGCACGCCGCTCAAGAAGAGC
This sequence comes from Magnaporthiopsis incrustans, assembly GCA_003049425.1. Lineage (NCBI taxonomy): Eukaryota > Fungi > Ascomycota > Sordariomycetes > Magnaporthales > Magnaporthaceae > Magnaporthiopsis > Magnaporthiopsis incrustans. The sequence goes on from PYSR01000063.1 coordinate 71,098, forward strand.
GCTGACGATACCAACATGGTTTGATTGCTTGGGCATTATATCTAGCACATTTCTCTGGTGCCTCGTTTGGTTTTTGTTACATAGCCCACCGGCGGGTTTTTTGCCTGGATTTCCCATATCTTGGATAGGAAGCATCCTGTTCTTTTATACTTGATCTCTCTGCCCCATGCCGTCTAGCATGATTGCTCCGGGTGGCATTGTCTGCTGATGAAATCGCACGATACCTATAAATATGCCATGTCCGTGTTTGACCGTAGCGTTTCTCAAGCGCACATTCTATCCTTCTCTAGTAAACGGTAAGAGATACACATCCAGCTGGCCACCAGGCCGGGTAATGATGATAATCATTTAATCAGAGTGAATAGGGGCATCATGTTATTTGATATTCAATTTCCAGTCTGATAGGAGATTTTATGGGGCTGTTATGGCGCTAGAAGCTACCTAGCCAGGTCTCTGTAGGTACCGCTAAAGGCTCCATACTCGGCGGTTGCTGACCTGCAAGTGGTGCAGCTTTAAGCCCGCATCAAAGATCTTCTAATCGCACAATACTAGCCGGGCGCAGCTTACCGCCGAGCTTGTTACGACAGCGTGAAGGCAAAGAGCTGTCAGGCGCTCTAGCAGGGCAGAACTGGGGGCACAGCGGCGAGATGCCGGACAGCGGGGGGCACGTCACAACCACCAACCTAAACAAGGAAAAGGCCGCAGCAAAAGCCCGGTTCGCGACGCCGCTGCCACAATCGCCACGGTCCGACATTCTAGAGTGGCGGTTCCCGAAGCCGCACTCGCAATATGTGCTGACGGGCCGCTCGCGCGCGGCGTGGCACACGTCATTTGTGATCCCGCAGCTCAACCTGCTGCTCGACGCGGGACTGTGCGTCAACAAGGTGCGCCCGAAGCACATCTTCCTGACACACGGCCACAGCGACCACACGCTGCTGCTGCCGGCCTTTGTGGACCGCGAGGACCGGCCCGACGTCTACTGCCCCGCCGATATCGCGGACAAAGTGGACGCCTTCGTCAACGCCAAGACCGTCCTCGGCGCGGGCGGTGCGGGCGGCCACGGCGGCGGGGACGACGAAGACACGCCAGACGAGCGCGAGGAGACCACCGCGGAGGCCGGCAGGTCCTCGACGAGGGGGGAGGGCGAGTGGGACGGCAAGGGCAAAAGACCCCGCGGCGCGACCCAGCTCGACACCCACATCACGAGCGGCCTGAGGGCCGGCGACACGGTCACCCTAGCGCGGGCCAGGACCATCACGGCGACGGCTTTTGACTGCGACCACACCGTCCCCTGCCTGGGCTTCGTCTTCAGCCAGAGCTCGCGCCGCCTCAAGGCCGAGTACCGAGGCCTCGGGGCGGCCGAGCTCAAGAAGCTGCGCTACGCGGGCGTGGACATCACGGCGCCGCATTCGACGCCCATCTTTGCGTTCCTGGGCGACACGACAGCCAAGATCCTCGCGGCGGCGACAGTCGACGACACCGACGACGGGCACGGCACGGGATCGGCGGCGCAGTGGGGCTGGTGGCTGCGTGGGGGCATCCCCGTCGTCATCACCGAGTGCTCGTTCCTGGAGGAGAGGCACCGGGCGCAGGCCGACAAGACCAAGCACACCATCTGGACGGACCTCGAGCCCGTGGTGCGGCGCTGGCCCGCCACGACGTTTGTGCTCATCCACTTTAGCCTGCGGTACGAGGACGACGACATCCGCCGCTTCTTTGCCGAGATGCCGGACCCGCCTAGCAACATCGTGGTGTGGGCCGACGGCAGCGAGGGCTAGTGCATGAGCGATCCTCCTGGGATACGTAGGCTAGATACCTAACCTACCTCTCTAGCTACCTTAAGCACCTCGGTATTTCACGAGAATGCTCGAGGACAAGAGGAAAGGGCTGGGAAGCCAGAACCAGCGCTTCATGTCTGTGCCAAGAACCTGGTTGATACCACGCCCACTCCGTTACAGATGGGCCTACCTCATGGGTGTGTTGCGAAGGGAGGGTGTAGAGCGGGCAGCGGCCTCGATTGATGCCGATTTGGTGAGATCATCTATTTCCCCTGTGGCGCTCACTAGGGCCCCAATTCGGAGTCGAGACCACACGAGAACCACACGAGCAGCGCATGGTTTACGCCGTTCATCACTTGGCCGCATCGAATCTAACAAGTATTTCAGGTTCAGAGTCTCGTGTTTGTTACACTGTAACCCCGCCCCCAGCATTCAATTCTATCGCGGAAAAAAAGCGGGCCACTAACGTCATATCTGCCAGCTCTTTGGTGTTCCCAGTGACGCGCATGAGCTGGGGATATTAATGGGCTCATCATAGCTGGATCATTGATCTTCATCTCAGCACGGCCCCTGGCATTGCGTCACTGGGCGTCAGGTTCGGGTAGATGGCAGCCATGACGACACGCCTGGCGGCTCCATTTATACAGCAGACACTCTCAGCTCTGTGCCCTTTTCGCCAATGACAGACCACACCAAAGTAGCAACCTCATTTTCTCTTGACTGCTACCGGATTATCCGTCGACACTATTGAGTCCCCTGTGCCCAAGAGCTTCCCGCAAACTCCCCACACTACCCTCACGAAGCAACCATGGCGGACCTCAACACTGGCACGAATATCATCCTCTCCGAGGCCGAGGCCCAACGGAAGGACGGCGCGGAACACGCGATCCCGGGGGCCTTCCCGGCGACGCCCGGAACCACGTCCGAAACGCCCAAAGACCCCATTGGCGACTCACAGGTTGCAGGTGCTAAGCCTATGCCACCCCGTCAGACTGAGGTTGGAACTGGCAATGCCGCCTCCTCGACTGACCTCCGGCACCGAACTCCCCCGCATGACGAGAACCCCGCCTCTCGCTTTCAGGGAGCGCCTGCGCCTCCCGTTGACAGCGAGCGGAGCCCGGTGGACGATAAAGACAAGGGCTCTAGCGACACTGTCGAGCCCGCGGAGCTCGCAAAAGAAGTTGGCGAGAGTGCCGCCACAGCCGCCGTCGCTGGTGGTATTGCCGCCAAAGATGCTGCGGTCTGGACCAAAGATAAAGCGGTGGAAAACTATCCCGCCGCCCGGGACACAGTTGCCGAAAACGCAACCTGGGCCAAGGACCGTGTTGTCGAGAACTATCCCGCCGTGAGAGACCAGACAGTGGACGCTACCTCCAAGGCCGGCAACGCTGCCTATACTGGAGCTGCCACGGCCGGCAACGCCGCCTACTCTGGAGTCGCTTCGGCCGCAGCCGCTATCGCCAGCACTGCGCAGGCGGCTTACAATGCGACGGCCAGTGGGCTGACAACTGACACACAAACCGACACCCTCCCTCCGGCCTCGAGCGTCCCCGAGCCGGTCAAGGACTCCTTTGCTACGGCCAAGAAAGCGCCCGAGGCCGCGGCGAACCCGGTAGCCGTCGGGGACAAGCGCGCGCTCGAGTCGGAGCTTCTGGCCATTGCGGGCGACAAGGATACAAAGACTGCCAGTAACCGCGCCGCCGAAACTAGCGTCGCGTCGAGTCGCGACAAGCCATCTCCCCTCGAGGACAAGGGCCCCTCGGCTGGACACATGCCCAACCGCACCGAGAGCACTGATTTCGTCAAGATCCTGGGCACCGAGACGTACAAACCGCACGGCAGCCCCGGAAGCACCGGCCTGGGAGCTGCCGCGCAGGAGACAAGCCCCGCGCACGGCGGCGGTCCGGCGGCGCCCCACGATGCCGGCAGGGTTACTGGCGGCGCCGTCCCGAAGCAGGGCGGCATGTCGCGGGACGAGCCCGAGACGTCCTACACTCACGACAAGGACACCTCGAGGCGCAGTGATATGTATCCGCAAGGAATGGGTATGGGCGGCCAGTCCTCTGGAATTGTGGACGGAACGCCAAGGTCGCTGCAGAGCAGCTCAGGAGGTGACCATGTCGCCCCTCCGACGGGCACGGCTGCACAGGCCCCCGGGCACGGCCCAGCCGAGCACAACCCTCCGAGCTACAGCCAGGCCCAGCAGAAAGGCCAAGCACCTGTCAAAACCACTGTCGGGAACAACGCGGTCAAGGAGGTCGACTACAACAAGCTGTCGTCTGGCACCCAGTCGGGAGTAGCCAGCACGCATTACCAGTCCAAGTAGGATACCAGTTGACTGATGTAAAAGGACAGGAGATTTGTACGATAGTTTGTTTTGGGACACTTTTGTAGCGTCACAGTTGGAGCTGATGCAATTACCGAACTTAAGCTCTCACCTACCATGCAACTACTTCTCTCCACAAGTGCCAAAAGCCGCACGGATTTGCCATGTGGTTACTACATTTATCGTCCTTACCCAAAGATGTCGAGCACGTCAATGCCAGCACAAGACACGCTTCCTAATTATAGCACACCTTGCGCCGACATGCTGCGAGGGCGTTGATCCGAAGATCCAGCATGCCAAAGACAACCATCCGAGCGCCTCTGGATTCCCAGATAAACACCCGGACAGACCCAATCACGACCCAGCTGGCACCAGACGTTGCTTATTGTACAGGATCATATCTTTCTCGCATAACTCCTCCAAACCTCGGCCGTAGATCAGTCCGGTGCACAAACGCCGACCCTGGAAAATGCGGACGACGATGCACAACCGTCAGCAACTGACATCTCATATCCAGGTCTTGCGCAAGCATGCCCGACAGAACTCTATCGGCCACATATGCTGCTGCAGCCCTCGGTCATGCCCAGCTGGCCTATGCCATCTGCGAGAGGGTCCGGGCGCTGCAGGACGGCCGTGATGACAGGTAACGTGCCTGCTCAACCCAGGTGGTAACAATACAGGAATCGGTAGTGCGCCCAGGCAAGACAAAAATAATCCAGACTAGAACGGATGCGAAATGGTGCAGACGAGCATGAACTTTCAGGCCACGGGGACGCACGCGGTGGACAGTAAGCAGATCGGCCGGGAACATCCAGACGACGCATTTGTCTCTCCCCACGAGTGCGGGAAGGAGAGCGGCCCGTCATCGTCACCCCATTTTCCGTCCACTCCGTCAACACCGCATGTCCCGACGGGGGTGCCTTGGGTCTTCATCAGCTCCCGCGGGCGGCGCCGGCGCTCTGATCTCTTGTCCGATTACACTCTCGGCGAACTGAAGACAACGACGGGAGAGCGATCACGCACCCCCAATCCCCATGCCCAATGAGACGCTTCCCGTAGGCTTATTGCTATCCCTGGAGTGACCCGAAATCCCCAGCTAGTTGCTGTCTTCGAGCTCAGGCCCGACAGAGCCCGTTACTGGTCACCCCATCTTCCGTCTCCGAGAATGGCGCTTAGCTCATCGGGCATTTGCGCTTCGGACTTGATGAGGCCTGTGACAGCGACGGCCTCTAACGAAGAGGAGATGCGTACCCTAGACGCTGCATAAGCAAACCCGCCCGGTATCTCTAATTAGACACTGAAGGGTGTGGTAGCCGGGCGGGCATAAATACGCCTGGATTACGCTGCCTTCCTGACAGTTTTAATCCCACTCACCACCAAGCAACAATCACAGCAACAGACACAGGATCAACAGGACACTTTCTACTTGGCATCGATTTCCATACACTCATACAGAAGCCACGACCACCTCACCCGTACTCCTCTCGAATCTAGCCCTTGAAGATGCATCTTCCATTCTTCGCCCGCATCGCCACCGTCGGCCTGACATTCTCGGCAGCGGTAGCTTTCGCAGCCCCCATTTCCATTCGTGGCCGGGACGCCCCCGAGACTGGTTTGACGCTGCGCTCTGGAGATATCGCCGTAAGCTCTCTCTTCTCTCTCTCTGCCATCCACATCCGTGCCGAAGTGTTTTCCATAACGACAGAGTCTGACACACAAGCGCGCCCGGTTTTTTTTTTTCACACAGACACACGCCCTGCCCATCGACGTCACGGCCGGAGACCGGAACGTTTTGGAGGCGAGGCGCCATAGGAGAAAGGGCAAGCTCACTCACACCCAAGATGGGAAGCATACAGAGGTTTTTTTCGAGCGTTTTGTGCTAACATGTGGGTGACTACAACAGGCAGGAAGGGCAGGAAGGGCAGGAGCAGGAGGGGCAGGGGCAGGAGGGGCAGGAGGATCCGGAGGCCCATTGCCGCCGCTGGGGATGCCTCTCCGGCGCCCGCCAATAAGCAAGAGAACCTCCCCGAGCCCAACGGCGAGACCCAGCAGGAGGAGGTGGAGGGTGAGGATGCGGCTGGCGAGGACGCCGCTTTTGAGGATGCCGCCATTGAAGACGCGACCGACGGGGATGCCGCTGCCGACGACGCGGTCGGTGAGGATGCGGCTGATCTGGAGGGTGAAGAGTAGCCACGCCACTGCGAACTCACCTCCCGCCCACTACCTGGCTGATCAGGAGCGCCATCCGCGGACACGATGCGGCCCTTTTCGTCCTGCACGACCCTGCTAGTCACCCGCGTCAGCCCGAGAAGGCGTCTCCTCTGGATTTCTTTCCTTCCCTTTGTTTTCCATTCCTGTTCTACCGTTTCACTCCCGGGCCTCGCGGAGGTCCGAAGGCCACAGATTTGTTCTGGGATTCCCTTGGATATCGGAGCTCGTCAAGATTTGCTTTCCAGAACTGCAAGATATAGAGGTAGCTGAATTAATTTTTATAAGCCGATTATGATGTCCCTGATTCTCCTTTTCTTCCTCCTTCAGACCGTCCGGCCACATGTCGTATTAACCTCCTCCCAACAAAAAAAAAAAAAAAAAAAAAAAAAAAAAAAAAAAAACCCCCNAAAAAAAAAAAAAAAAAAAAAAGCCCGTCGCCATAACTCTCTTCATCTTCAGAAGTAGCCCCCAAAATATGAAATAACAAGGTCATAGCTACTAGCGAGCCTGGTTAAGAGATGATTCAAGTCGTAGGCACATAGCCTAGGTGTGCGAGGCCGTTCCCCGGCCCGCTCCAGCTCTGCTAGAGTCTATGCCTCGCACTCAAGCTTGCCGTTGTTGTTGATCGCCCCGTCTGGAGAACCCAGCCCGTTGGGTCAGCGATGTTGCCAAATCGGGACGAAGCTGCTTGGAGCATCGTCGTTTCTACCAAGATTTACAAGATATGCAGAGACCTACTCAGGCTGAAGGGGATGGTTTGATGGGGGCAGCCGTCGCAGCTCAAGAGGCAAGTCACCTCCCTCTGGTAGTAGAGCAGAATGCATTCCCTGACGCCATCGAGGCCCTGTCCCTTGAGGCTATTGATATCCCCTCCCAGACCAGGGGCTAACGTTAGCAGTCTTGTAGTCAATGTCTGGGGGCATGGCTCGGCCATGGGATAGGTCTTTGTCCAACTTGCACAGTGGCAGCAGACAGGGTGCCGTTGACCTGCTTTAGGCATCGTTTGAGGTCCAAAACGGTCTGGATTTTCGGGGTTTCGTGTCGTCGGGTTGGCACTTTGCAAACAAGGTGGTCCCGCTGACGTGCTGCGGCTCGCAGGTGTCGAAGAACGTGCGGGGCGCCAGCTCGTTCCGACGGCAGCGCCCGAAACGGCGTCGGCCGCCAAGAGGAATGAGGCGGAGAACAACAAGAAGAGATTCATCACGGCAGGCTGGTTGGAGTAGAGTTGAAAGCAGAGGGTCCGTTTTTTCGCAGAAAAACTGGCTGGCTCGGGGAGTGTGAGGATGCAGAACAGAAAAGCGTCTCTCGAGAGGCCAGGAAACGGAGGCGTTTATATGGACAATCGTCTTTGGTCTCGTTCGAGGTCCCCATCCAGCAACTTGCAAAGGGCAGATATGTATTCATGGCTACCTAGAGTCGGTCAATGAACCATGCTAGTCGAAGCTCGCTTGGGCGAGGCGGTGAAGTGGCTCTTGACTGGGAAACATTGCTGTTCGCTCGAGGCCCAGGCCTGGTATTTCTTGATGGAGAATTCAACGCATCTAACAACGACAACGAATTCTCTCTCCAAAAGAGACTCTGAACAACCTAGCGGCAATGCAACAAGAATCACGTGTTACACACGACGATGGATGGCATTCGCGTGGCCCTGCCAGATCGGACAATGGCGATTCCCCAGATGCGCTAGACCCCACCCCCGCCAAAGGGTAGCATCGGGTCACCAATGGCAGTCTTGGCTGGCAGTCACCTACTCGGCACGAGTGAGCATGTGCCTTGAGCTGCCCGGTCTTATCATGCCCACTGATTGCCGGCGCAATAGAAGCCAGGCTGAAGGATTCAATGATCAGGCCATTTCCTGCAAAAGGCCGCAAGAATGATGGCCACCACCAGGATCGAGAGAGGTGGGGGCCCAGTGAGTGATTTGTGGAGAGTCCCTAGACAGGGATATCATGCAAGCAATGGAGGGGAGGGGATAGGCATGGATGGGTGCTGGACATGGACACTGACCCTCAGATACATACGACCAAAGCAAGACGCCACCGCTTCCAGAGAATGCAATAATAGTAGGGAGCCAGCCTATGGCAGTGAGGGAATTACATTGCATTGCATTGCCTTACTAGCACACCATTCATTAGGGCGCGCTTGGTTCCATCGCATCGAGGGAAGGCGTGTCTCGGGGTATTTCCCGTCGTGACGCCAACGGTCGCACCCGCCATCCCGACTTTGGCCGAGAGGGGCGCTCGCACACAATCGCTGCGCACGGCGTGGAGCCCAGCCTGCCGGAACCGTGCAGCCCACAACTCAACGTCAAGATTTTTCATCCTCATCGTCATCTTCCAGATCCATCCATCCGCCCGTTGCACCGGCACGCCCCCACACGACCTAATTCCTCGGTTCTTGCTCGCCGCCGACAGCCCGAACCGACAACGAAAATAATAACATCGCCAGCAAGAATAGCGAGAACGGAACAGCAAACAACGTCACCACTCGCAAGAAAAAGAAAGAAAAAAAGAAAAAAAAGAAAAAAAAAACCCCCCCGACGCCGAACCGCCTGCCTGAACGTGCGCGACAACTGGTCCGAATCTCCACATCGAAAGCCCAGCGGCAGCCTGAACTCTCCCAGCCCGCTGCACCGGCGCCTAGGGCGGGCCTGGTTGGAGCAAGCTGAGGCGGTGGGCTTGCTGCACTCGTACCCATCCACTTCACACCTGGACGCGCCCGCCAAGATAAACGTGGGCCAAGCCAGCGAGCACTTTGGGGTGTGGTGGAGCGACTCGCTCGGCACTCTCTCAAGTATTCTGTCGTCGTTCTGATCGCCCAACGACTGCGGGGGCGTGCGAGCGATTCCCGAGCCTGTCCCAGTCCAGTCACCACCAGTCCAAGGCGGAAGCGTGTTCGAGTTTTATCCCGCCACACATTGTTTTTGCTTTTCCCTCTCGCTCTCCCCTCCACCCAATCCCAACGCAGGAAAGACAGGGAGACGAACCCACGAGAAACACGACCGATACCATATAGCAACTACCCACCCCGCCAAAGCTGGAACAGAAGAAAGAGGGGGCAGACAGATATATGACACGGGAGTCCTGGTGCTGCACCATCCGCCACTCAGTCCGCATACCCCAACAAACATCCCGCCAGACCAGCAAAGATGCCATCACAACGACCCTTTTTCCTCTCGACCGTCTTCGCCGCCTTCCGCCAGCAGACCGCCACCCCGAGCCTGGCAACCGGCGCACCACAGCCGAACAAGCAAACCACATCCTCCTCATACTCCACAGCCGCCACGGCCGCCACCACCGCAGCCGCAGCCGCAGCCGCTAGGAGCGTGCAGCAGTCAGCGGCCGCCAACGCCTCCTCGTCGTCATCGCAGCTGCCCGGGTCGGCGACGGCAACAGCAGCAGGCGGCCCTTCTGCCTCGGCCGCGCAGCAGTCCTCCCCCTCGCCGGCGCACTCGCCCGTCCCGATCCCCTGCCCCGGCCGCCGCCGCGGCAGCGACAGCAGCACCGAGGGCTTTCGCAACGTCCACGGCGCCGACAAGTGGTACATCGGCGGCCGGACCGCCGCGGGCGAGGAGCGCTTCTTCAAGCTCGGCGTCATGCGCCGCGTCCGCAGCAACGACAGGCTCAGCCTCGACAAGCTGAGCTTATGAGACTAAGGGACAAAATTGGAAAATCGAGGGGTGGATAAACAAAAAAAAGTACTTTTCGCTTGTGATTATTTGCTCTGGTTGGGACTGGTCGCCGATGCATATCTCTTTTTTTGTCTTGATTCTTTTCTTTTCTACCACGTTCAACAACACCCCTCTCTTCTTTCTCGCCAACAGCAGCCTCGATGCTCTTCGAGATGAGAAAGGTTTGGGCTGCTTCTTTTGGTTGCCGGCCGGTACATATTGTGGATTGTTCATGGGATACGCGGCGTTGACGGTATGGAACAAGGACCATAAGAGTCCACTGCATTTGCAAAGGGTGGACGATTTACGAAGATGGCATTTGGGCGTGCTTTCTTTTTTTTTTCCTTTACAAGGGCTACAAGGGCAACAGCTTGCGGACTCGTCGTGTTTGCAGCTAGGAACGAGGTGTCTAGGCAGGTAGCCTGCAACCTACTGGCATGAAGCCAAGGGAGCTTGGGTTTCTCCCGAGTTTTAGCGCGAAACACCACCACAATGAATTCCTTCTTCTCCCAACGAGGAGACCACGAGACAGTGGAGTTGCCCTAAGCAAAAGATTCATCATTGGTCTTGCAGATGCTGGCCTGGAGTCGAGCCATGCCATGCCGAAACATGCAGATGCCCATAACGTCACTGGCTGACATGGCAAGCCTCTCCATCCTGGCGCCATCGCCACGTCGCCAAGCACCTGCTGCATGGCGCCGTGGCTGCATCCAGCGAGCCTATACCATGCCCAGAATTCACGGTGGCTTGCAGATGCTAGGTAGGGGCGGGTGACTCATTGAGCGCCCGAGGATCGTTATCTGAAAGCTCAGAATGGTAGCTTGGCGTATTTCTCCCTTTCATCTGTTAATCGTAGAGAGCACCTCAAATGCGATCATGCTTGGTCAGCAGGCACCTCTTAGGTAGGTATTTTGAGATGTAACGCAACCCAACCTAGGGTTGACGCTATCTACCTACCTATGTAGGTGCTCTATCCGTCTCCCGTATCTGGGCGCACTTGGGAGCAACGGAGCCCCTTGCAAGCCGATCAACACCCGATGGAGTGGGAGCCTATCGAGTATCCTCTCAGTCGTAGAACCTCCATCTCCCCTCCTCCCCGCGCTTCACCACATAAAACGCTGCAGGCGACCCTCATCCAACACGTTACCCTCCGCATCCCTCCACACATAGGGGCGGCAGATGAACATGTACATGGTAACGACGTTGATGGCCGCAAACCAGATCGTCTCGACGAGCAGCCGGAGGTCGATCCTCTGACCCAGCCAGTTGAGGGCGGCTAGGGGGCGGCGGAGGCTGACCGTCTCGTCGGCGGCGCCGTCGCTGCCGTGATAAAAGGGCCCCAGGGGCGTGTCCTCCCTGCAGTCGTGCAGCTTCCAGGCCGGCACCAGAACGCGCCACATGACCCAAGGCACGATAAAGTAGCGCGGCTCGACCAGGGGCGCCGTCACCAGCGAGAGCGCCGTCGCCAGCAGCCAGAGGAGGGCCGTGGACAGCGGCTGGGCGCTTCGCTGCGAGACCGAGCTCGGCCCCTGGAGCGTATCGGGTGCGACAGCATCGTCGTCGGCCTCTTTTGCCAGAGCGGGGCGGACGGGTTTCTCGGCGTCGGCGACCGGGCTCTTTGCGGCAGCGCGGTCCTTCGAGGGGCTGGAAGGGCTGGAGTGGTAGGACTCCACGCGCTCTGGGATTGCCCCGGAGCAGTTGAACGAGCGCAGCGGACAATTGCGGCATGTAGTCTCGGCCAGGCCCAAGGAGGAGCACCCGGAGAGGAGCTGCCAGCAGAGGCGGTGGCAAACGACGTAGGCTGGGACTAGCAGGTACTTCACCGCCGGGTGCTTGAGGATTGTGTACCGGAAGACGTAGAACATGTAGTGCCTGTTGTCCGCCAGCGTGAAGGGGTGGATGATGGTGTTCAGGTGGACAATTGCAGCGGCCATGACGACCGAGGCGCCCAACAAGAGGGGCGCAATCACGGTCTTGCAACGGTCCCAGGCAACGTGTGGTGACTTCGAGTGCTGGACGCCGCAAGGGCATGGCAGGTAGACACCATTCTTAATGGGCTGCTTGCGCATGTTCCAGGTCAGGCGGCTTGCCGCTCGGTAGACAGCCGACAGGATGGGAACCACGTAGCCGACAAGAAGCGGCGCCGAGAAGAAGATGAAGAGGGGCCAGATGTACAGCATTTGAGCCAGATGGATGGTGGCGACGTGGTTCGATTTGTCGCCTGCCGAGGAAGGCGACACAAAAAGGAATACCGTTAGCCGTCACAGCCATATACCTCCTAGATGCAGGGGGCAGACAGTGAATAATACTGACCAAGGACAACACCACCGTTCCAGGCTACAAAGCCGCCAAAGATGCCCAGGAGCAGGAGCTCGGGCCAGACGCGCCATAAAGCCCGCGGAAGGTTGCAAAAGACAGCAACGATAAGACTGGCCGCCAGCTGGATGATGTCTATGCCCAAAGGTGTCAGTCAAACCGTGGCACTTGGGGAGGTCAAAGACAAGCGAGATCGGCAGGGCAAGACAACATACCGAGAAATGTTGCATCTGCCAGCGACGGGTCGTGGATGTTTCCAGCCGCCCAGTGCCGAACATAGGCTCGAACCCGGGTCCTGTAAGCTTCCTCAATGCGGTTTCTCGGCGGGGCTTCCAGAACGGGAGTCATGGCGTCCTCTTCTTGAGAGGGCGTCGAGGCCGGCAGGGACTTGACAGCATCGACAGCCTGGAGGCCCCCGAAATAGATGACCACCCAAAAGACGTTAGTCTGCCTCATAGCAAGCGCCTGCAAGCCGCCGATGAGGGACACGGCGGCCATCCGAAGCGACAGGCCATCCGCAGCGTGGGCGACGCGGTCGAGGTGTATCCTGTACATGTTCAGGACCGCCACCACGGACCACAGGTCAGTGTAGTATAGGCCCGAGAAGAAGAAGATGACGGGGAATAAGGCGACGTTGAAAGCCGAATGGAGCGCGTACAGCGAGGGCCAGGGGGACGCGGTTTCCCCAGGGCTTGCTCCTCGGCACTCGAGCCATTGGCGACACTCGGCGAAGAAGTATGCGGTGAGAAAGATTGCCAGGGCGTTGGTCTCGCGAAGAGCCGCAGTCAAATTCTCGAGGGAGCCAAAGCCGCCCACCAAGCCGCAGATGAGGCTTCGAACCCAACCCGGCTTGTCGAGGATGAGATAGCTGATGATATAGCTATACGGGATGAATTGTCAGTGCAACAAAGCCTATCGTGACGCCGTAATCATGATGGATGCGGCTTACAGTCCAGGAGGGGTGGTGATCTTGTCATCCCACTCGTCCCATCTGCCCTCTAGGTAGCGCGCAGCTTGGGGAATGTGAAACACCTCATCCTATTTCGTGCGGGGTTTTTTTTTTTTTTTTGGCGTCAGTGACGTGTTGTGGTAGGTAGCAGGAAGGGTGTGGTGGTTTTGAGAATCTCACCAGATACGGCTCAGGCACGTTCGAATTCACCACGCGCAGCCAGATGGCAGGCAGGGCAAGTAGAAGGACTAGGCCGGCTCGATACAGGAGCGTCGGGATATGGGTCCCGCGGGGATTGCGGCCGACGGTAAAGAGAGAGTGAAGCACCACAGCCAGCGCAATACTAAGACTGGCCTTGGGCACGATGCCAAAGAGTGGCAGACCCATGGTGACGAAGTCCGGCGCGCGGAGTCGGAAGATACAGAAAAAGGAATGACTTGAATGTTCAATGGGTAAACATTTCCTGGGATGAAGCCGAGAAGAGGAAAACTGAAACCAGACGAAAGAGGAAGTGGAGGAAATGAAGGGCGAAAGGTGTGCTTCCACCAATGCTTCCACCGAGCCCGACGACTGTGCTACTGTTGCCGTCGTGCAGGCAGATTTGGTGAGTCGCAGGTGTGGAGTTGTCGTGGTAGTGGTGGTGAAGTGGTCTTCTGGAAAGGGAAAGAGCACGGACCACATCAAAATCACTGCACAACCGCCCCTGAGCACCAGTCCTAGCCGGCTGACGAGAGAATCGTTTCATACCGGGTGATCTTGGTCGATGGATGGAACTAACGGTAACGGATGTCCATATATAACAGAGCAGCAATATACTTGCTATAGCCTCGAGCCCTGAATCCGCATCTAAGAGTGTGATCGCCAGGCGGGCTGTCGATTTGTTTGCCGCGATCATCAAACATAGACAGAGAAGCATTGGATACGCAAACCGGAGGAATTGTCCAGCCACTTGAAGTTCTAATGAGGTATATTGATCCAGAGGCGCTCTATAGCTTCTCGCTTGCTTACACTCCAGCCTCTAGCATTCCAAGCTCCTGATTCCTTAGTGACGTATAAGCCATGAGAGGGCTCAGAAAGGCTGCGAGTGGAGAGGTCAGTAACGGGTTCAAGGAAGAGAGCGAAAACCAGCAGCATCAGCCCCGGGAAACTCACGTTGTCCGAAGCGGGAATCTCCTTGTGGTAGTACTTGGCTAGCGGGGGGAAGACCTAGGAGACGATGTGCGTTAGAGAAGGCTTGGGCGCCGCTGTGGTGTTCAAAGGGGATGGGCTAAGTAAGAGACGTACGCCCAGAACGTCCTTTTGGACCCTTGGGATACCCGAGGCAAAGAAGACGACGGCACCGAGGGCAACAGCGCCGAATCCGCCTGTCCTGATGCCACTGCGGTCACAAACACTATGTTAGCCATGCTGCCGCCATCTTTTGTCTTTGATATCCTGACCACCGGAAGAGCTGTGCATTGGAACCCGCAACTGCCAGGCAGGGGCCCATATGCAGGCGCTCCGCGTGATTTCACTGCCCACCCAGTCCCCCCTCGCAGCAGCCCTTGGTTGCAAGTGCAGGGGCTGATATCGTAGTGGTACGTACAGTCGGACGGCCTGCTTCATGGTGAAGCCATGGAAGTTGGGCTGGTAGTGGTATCTGCGCGACGAATTGGCAGATTAGTTGGCGCCCATTCCGACCCAGGCCCCGTTCGTTTCGGTCGTTCGGGGTGGTCCGTCCGGACAATCGCCGACGAAGCCCTCCGAATAGTGGCAGTATCGGCGACGGAGCTCCGTAAGTGGCATTCGGGACGTGTTGGGCTTACTTGGGAGCGAAGGGGCTCCGGTAGGAGTCGGGCTAGAGGCAGAGAGACCAACAATCAGCACAGGCCGAGGCTCGTCACAGTCGCCCGAGGAGCTTTGAGGCTCAGCCCAAAGACATCATGACACGGAGGCAGAGAGCGAGTGACACCGGGGCACGCAATAATACATACCTGGCCGAGCATTTTGATATGTAGGAGCTGCACAGTTTGGTTGCGACTCAATGGGTGTTGGATTGCAAAGCGGCTTCCGGCTTCGAGCTTTGTTGCGCAACTTTGACGCACAAGCGGGTGAAGCCGGCATACAGGATCTTCCTGCCTGAGGCTTCGGGAACTAGAGCATGGATCCAATGGTGACAACATCATGTGGGGTACTTTAAGCTCACGTGATTGCGGGATCTCCCGACCGGGATCCCTCCGCAGATGCAGACCGCGGAGGGACAAGAGCTTCTACAATTCCGCTTCACCACTTGTCGCGGGGCGCGTATCGTCGCAACTATCCTGCCAACCACCACTATGGAATCCTGGGCGTCTTTCAGGTAGTAACTTGCCTCCAGGCAGACGCATAGAATTCTCTCTTCACCCACCGCCCAGGCTGTCCCCAGCCCAGGAGGAAGATCCGCGATCCGAGAGCCTGGCATGGATGCCGTCATTGATGCGCGCTTCGAGCGCGTGGAAAAGGCCCTTGGCGCACTGATCGACTCCATATCCAAGTACAATCCCTCCATCTCTCGCGTCAGCGATCTCGTGCTCGCCGACAAGGAGCTCCAGGATGGACTACGAAACGGTGAGCAACCACTTGTGCTGTTTGGCGTTTACAAGGCGAGGAAATGACACGAGCTGACGCATGTCTTTACCGTGCAGTCCAAAGACACCAAAATAATGTCCTCCGCATACACAAGTTGAAGGCGACCACCGCCGACCTTGACGCCCAGATCCGCTCCACCCTCGAGGTGCTCGCGTCGGCACGCAAGGACATGACGGCGACACCCTCGACTGTCTTCCCCGATCGCCTACCGAACCCGATCTCGTTTGAGGAGCTACTCGGATTCGCTCGCCGAATCAGCAAGACGACCCTGCCGCCCCCCGGTGTCACTAATGGTGTGGATCTGGATGGGACCGGTGGTGAGACGACACCTGGAGGAGGACCTGCGATCCTGACGACGGGGCAGGACGCTGGCGCATCGACTCCAGCAGGTCCTGTACCCCAGACGCCCACGGGCCCCGTCTCTGTTGCGGCGACGCCCACGCCTATGTCCGCTGTCGTCAATGGCGGCGTTGGGACCCCCGCGCCCGGCACACCGAGCAACGTCAGGCATGATGCCGCTATGCTCGATGCCCCACCACAGCAAGCGCCGCAGGGTGGTGGTGGTGGTGGCGTCAACAGCGGCGAGGCCGGCGCCGGAAACGATAAGAGCAACGTGCTGCCAGAGCTTTTCAGCCAGTGGATGAACCCGCACACTGGCGCCATCTTCCTTCCCTGGCCCCACGAGGACCAGATCCGTATGGGCGGCCTGGCTGCGAACCAGTCCCTGTCTGATCGCGGGATCGACCCCAAGGGCTACGACCCGGCAGAGGAGGAGAGGCTGGCGGCCGAGTCGGCAGCCGAGGCGAAGAGGCTAGAGGAGGAGCGGGCCGAGGCGGAGAGGAAAGCCATGGCCGAGCGCGAGGCGCGCGCCAGGCAGGAGATGGAGAGGCGGAGGGCCCAGCAGCGCGAGATGGAGCAGCGCGACGCGCAGCTCAGGGGGTCCGCCGGAAGCGGCGCCCAGTCGCCCACCGCCACGAGCCCCACCATCAAGAAGCAGTTCCAGTTCACTGCGTTTGACGACGACGATTCAGACAACTCGGACTAAGCTGCAACCTTTTGCGCTCGCTGAAAACCAGCCGAGAAGGAAACAGCTGTGTTGTGACACTACTCTCCAGGGAGCCAACGGCTTGGATGCCTTTTAGGAAAACAACAGATATGGAGCCCCTATCCCACAGTATTTCACTTTTTATTTTCCCTATCAAACTCTCGCCTTTTAGTGAGGCTCATAGGTATGCTTTCCGGCAGTGAAAAATGCAACCTTGTCTATGGCCGGCGCCCCTTATTCATCTTCCCGGTTTCTTGAAGCAAAACACTAAATGCACCGACATGCATGCAGGCTAGAGAAGATAGACGAAGATATGAAAGAAAAAAACATCGCAAAATGTGACAGGCCGTCAAACCAAAGCTCCTCCCTTGTCCCCGATTTTTGTCGTTTCTCCTTTGACCCACATAAAACACGAATGAGAATATCGCTCGTCTGCTGCCACATAGGAGTGCTGGTATTTCATACAGTTGAGTTTATCAAAATCGTACAACGACACGGCCACGGTTGTGGGTCATCGTTTGTTCAAAACGAGCCGCCGTAATAGGTCCCGGCGGCAGGTGAAATTCTCCTCCTCTAATCAATCTTGATGGAGGAGTAGATCTTGCGCGTGAACCACCAACTGGCGAAGAAGCCGATAGAGCCTGCAGGAAGGGCGTCAGTAAGAGTTAGTGGCGGGCGGGATTCAGGGGGCGAAGCTGGCCAAACATACCTGAAAGAATGAAAAAGAGGAATGCGATCAGCAGGCTGTATCCGAGGTAGACAACGCTGCCAGCGAGCCCAGCGAGGGACAGCGAGCCGATCCAGTAGATGACGGCGTGGCCAAAGATGTAGAAGGCGCTGGTTCCGGCAGCGAAGAAGGAGCGCCACTGCCAGTGGTAGTCCTCGGAACAGAGCAGGAAGTAGACCATGAGGATGGTGACCGAGGCCGTGGTCACGGCCATGAGGCCAAAGCAGAGGAAAAGGAACCCAAACATGTAGTAGATGCGGCTGAACCAGATGGAGCTCATGATGAAATAGAGCTCGACAAAGATGACGACAAACGGCAGCAGCCCGACGAGGAGCATGCTGGGGATCGGGCGCAGGTACCCGGCGGCCGGTGGGATCTGGCGGGGGATCTGGTTTGTGCGCACGGGCGGCTCCAGGGCCGAGTGCCGGAAGCCGAGGAACGAGCCGCCGACCGAGAGAGGGACCGAGACGATGAACCAGATGCTGACGATGACGAGCATCGTGCCGAAGGGCACCGCACCCGACGACTGCTTGGCCCAGAGGAACAGGTTGAGGAGGAAAAACGTGGCGAAGACGATGGTGGGGACGAGCACGGGGGTCAGGGCGATGTTGAGCTTCCACTTTTCGCCGCCAAACGACTTGTACACGCGCGCCGAGACGTAGCCGCCGGCCGCGCTCAGGACGGTGCACGACAGGACGAGGATGGTGGCGAGCGAGCCGCGGCTGGACGGCGACAGGAACCCGAGCATGGCGAAGACGATGGTGACGCCCGTCATCATGAAGAGCTGCACGCCCGTGCCGAGGAAGACGGATAGTAGCAGCGGGTGCGACGGCGTGCGGAAGACGTCGCCGTGCACCAGCTTCCAGCCAGAGTCCTCCTGCACGCCGTCCTCGACGGAGCCGCCGTCGGCGCCCGAGAGGTCGTCGAGGTTGATGGAGTCGAGGCGGTTGTAGCGCGCGATGTCCTTGCGCAGCGCGCGCACGAGGATGCCCATGACGGTCGAGACGAGGACCACGACGATGACGGACGAGTTGATGAGCGAGAACCAGTGGATCTTTGGGTCGAACACGCGCAGGTACTTGTCCCAACGCGTCGCCCAGACCGTGGGGGACTCGACCCACTTGACCGAGTACGAGAACTTGACGTTGGTGTCGCCGTCCTCGTTGAGCACCATGGGCTCGTGGTTCGGCGAGCAGTCGGGAATGCTGCCGCCGTAGTCCAGCGACTGCGGCGCAACGCGGACGCCAACCACGCGCAGCTGGTCCTCCTTGCCGCTGACCTTGTGGTAGTCGATGACGATGCTGTAATGGTTGTTGAGCTGCGCGGCGCCTGTCGCATCCAGCTGCCCGAGCGCAAAGCCCTGGTTGTTGTACGTGACGCCAGGCTCGGCCATCTCAGGGGGCGCCGTCATGCCGTCCGGGAGCATCTGGCCGGCGGGCAGACCATCCACAAGCCAGTTGATGCTGTAGCCCTGCTCGATCTTGTGGTTGACAAACTTGGCCGAGCCCAGCTCGTACGTTTTTGCGCAAAGCGGGTTGCACTTTGCGTCTTTTGCCATCTTGAGCTCGAATATCGACGTCTTTATCCTGTCGCCGAACAGAATGCTGCCTAGGCTCTCGCTGACGCTCTCAGGGTTCTCTGGCCCGCACATGTTGAATAGGGGATGGTAGTAGTCGTACGACACAACCGAGTGCAGCATCGAGTCTTGCGGCGACGCTATCGGCTTGATCGTGTTGACGTAGAGGGGAACCTTGTCGCCAGGCTTGTACGAGGTTGGCGCGACGCC
This sequence comes from Magnaporthiopsis incrustans, assembly GCA_003049425.1. Taxonomy (NCBI): domain Eukaryota; kingdom Fungi; phylum Ascomycota; class Sordariomycetes; order Magnaporthales; family Magnaporthaceae; genus Magnaporthiopsis; species Magnaporthiopsis incrustans. Next base: position 90,513 of record PYSR01000063.1, read on the forward strand.
GGGGAGGTAGAAGGCCGATGCGAGCTGCGGTAGCGTCAAGGCCGCGGCCGCGAGCAGCGCCGACGACGGCGCGCCATCGCGTAGTTGCATTGTAAAAAAGACAGGTTCCTGTTCTGGGAAGCTGGAGCAGCAGCTTTCAGGCCTGGTGGTCAGCAGGTCGTGTACCCTTCCTAAGCAATGCAGCAAGCTCGGAAGCTCCCGGTCAGGGGCCTGGCAGCCTGCCCGCCGTCCAAGTGAGGCAGGGTACAGACTACAAGGGGAGGCAGCTGTCCTCACCTACGGATCCCGGAGAATGCAGAAAGACCGTGTTGTGCTTCGCGCGTTTTGGATTTCTATTAAAAGCCTGCCCGGCGTTTGTCGGAGTGATTTACCCAGCATCAAACTGGTCTGTCTGGTCGCAGGAACACGTCGAAAGTCCACCTACGGATTGACACTCCCGTCCGCTGTTGGCCGCATCCCTGCGCCGGGGACGTGATCCTTCTTAGTCAGCACGCAGGAAAACCAATCGTCTTCTGCCCCACCTCCGCCAAACATCGGAGGACGGACCCACTGGCAGCCGTCAGAAACGATCACGATAAAGCCGATAACAGAAAAATTTCCCAGCGCCGGGCCTTGCTGCTGGAGCTGTCCCGCGGCTGAGTCGGAAGAAAGCTGCTGAATTTCGTCGCAAAAGCCCAGACGAGGCCTGCAGGCTCATACAGAAAGCAATAGCCGCCATGGCACAAACAGCGACCTCAAGCCTCCCGGCACTCCTCAATTCCCTAACTCAATCTTTAACGTCTTCCTTCGAGGCCACCCCAAAGCTCTCGACGCTTGGAACGACGAATAACGGCATCTCGCTCCTGGACGTCAAGAACGAGCTGCTCCTCTCATACCTCCAGAACCTCGTATTCCTGATTCTGTTGAAAACAAGAACCGCGAAGAGTGGCGCATCATCCAGATCAGGGCAGCGGCCCGCCACCGAGCTGAACGACGCCGCGGTCAAGAAGCTGGTCGAACTGAGGCTGTATCTCGAGAAGGGCGTCCGCCCGCTGGAGGACAAGCTGAGATATCAGATCGAGAAGGTTCTGCGCGCCGTGGACGATGCCGAGCGGCAGGAGAAGGTAGAGGCAGCCACTGGCGCGACGGCTGTCAAGGGCGGCAAGCGGTCCGATTCCGATTCCGACTCGGCGTCCGGATCCGACGACGACAACTCGGAAGATGACAATGACCACGACGCGGACGAGGCTCCGGGCCCCAAGATAGCCAACCTTCAGTACCGCCCCAACCCCGCCGCCTTCGTACGACCCCCCGGCGCCGGCGACGACAACGGCCCCGGCTCCGGCTCGGCGACGCGCGGAAAGACGGGCAGCAAGGACGGCATCTACCGGCCGCCCAAGATCGCGCCCACGTCCATGCCGACGGCGGAGCGGCGCGACAGGGCGGCGGACCGACGCGGCGGCAAGCAGCTGCGGTCGGCGACCATGGACGAGTTCGTCAACGATGAGCTCTCGGCCGCGCCCGTGGCGCAGCCCAGCATCGGCACCAACATCGCGGGCCGCGGCCGCCACGTCAAGACAGCCGCCGAGCGCCGCGACGAGGCCGAGCGCCAGGCCTACGAGGAGACGCACTTTGTGCGCCTGCAGGAGGGCAAGAAGGAGCGCGCCCGCAAGGAGAAGCTGGCCGCCGGCGGCGGCCGCATGAACTTTGGCGGCGAGGAGTGGCGGGGCCTGGGCGAGGGCGTCGACCGCATCAACAGGCTCGTCAAGAGCAAGGATGGCGGCAGCGGCAGCGGCAGTCGCACCAAAGCCCTGCTCGACAAGAGCCGCAAGAGGGCGCTCGAGACGACCGATGGGCCCAGGGGCAGCGGTGTCGCTCCCGTCGATATTGGGGAGAGGTATCAAAAACGCCTCAAGGTGCAGGAACTCGGCCGCACGAGCCGGGGAAAGAAGCGTTAGGATTCTGGTCATCTGAATGGCTGCAAACACCAGGACGGCTTAATTGCATAGGTACTCCCGGGTAGACAGACCATGCTTTCGACCTGGTAGGTGTGGGCCTCGACAAGCAAAATCATCCATTGAAACCACCCAAAGACGTGACGTTAGCGTCACCTAACTCTGCGCCGGTGACTATACGTTCCTTCCTAGCCCGTTATTCCAGTTCAGGTTCTCTCCCACATCCCAACCTGTCCAGGCCGTGTTCTCCTGCTGCTGCTGCTGCTGCTGCGGCTCGCGCCGCCGCCCTTGGCCGGCTTATATGACGGGCGAGTTGGGAGGGACCGGAGGGGGCACGTCGAGGGTGCCGCGGAGGGCGTGCCAGGCCCTCGACCCAACCCGCGTGGCCAGCTCGCGGGCCTCGCCGTGGCCGATGAGCTCGACGCGGCCGCGGGACTCGGGCGGCGGCACCATGGACGGGGGTGGCAGGCTCTCATCCGCCAGTTGCTCGCGCAGCCGGTCGAGACCGATGCTCCTCTAGAGCACCATCTCGGCCTCTGTGGCCGGGCCCGCGGGGGCGGCTGTGGCGGTTGTGGCGCCAGCGCCGGCGTATACGGCCCGCAGGCGCGTGAAGGCCCTGCTGGGCCGAGCCCCAGCGCACTCCCTGCCTGCCAGGAGGAAGATGATCCAGCCCCAGCGGGCCGGGTGGAGCAGGATGGCCACCAGCAGCCAGGTGGCGACGTCCAAGTACCCCAGGTACTTGCTGGCCGCGGGGCACATCCTGGCCAGAACCCGGTTCTTGGCCCGGGATGCGCGGGTCTGGGCCAGGCCTGGCCGCAGGCTGGGGTCCGTCAGGAACATCACCAGCATGCGGGTGGTGAACCCGATGGTCCACCACCCCGGCTCGCCGACATTGCCGGGCATGCTGGGGTTGGGGGTAGAACAGGCGTTAGCTAGCGGGTCCAGCACGGAAGAATTCTAAGAATACCATCAAGCAGAAAAAAGCGTGGCCGCCAAAACTGGGTGATGATCGGTCGTAACTGGGGCTCCTCCCCTGGGTTGTTTTGGGCGCTCTTACCAGTTGATGGCGCAGATAGACCTCTCCGCCGGAGCGAACGCATATGCGAACCACTCGTCGGATCCCAAGGACTTGCACTCCTGGGGGATGAAGTCCATCCTGGGTTTCGTGTAACCCAGGGCCAGGACGACGATGTCGGCCATGAGGGGAGTAGTGGCAATACCATTGTCTTGTGCCTCCTGCTTGGCCAGGATGCCCCATGACCTGAACTCTCCGCCGACACACTTGAACCAATGGTTCTGGTTGGCCATGAGGTTGCCATCAGAGTCGGAATGTGTGACGACGGTCTCTCTGTGCCAGAACCGCTGCGCGCCGGGCTGACCCAGGGTCTGATCAACGTCACGGTAGTACAAGAACTTCAAAAGCGACTGGGTGGTGGCGGCTCCGAACCGGGCTGTGTAGGCTCCGATGTTGCTTTTGGTCCAGTCGTCAATCTTCTCGAGAAGCTGAATGATAGGGCTGCGCGGGACAACCGCGGGCTCATCGTTGCTAGCAATGCACACAGCTCTTGCGCTCTCATTCCGAGCAAGCTCATATGCATCTACCGCTGCGGCTCCGTGTCCAAAAACCACGACCCTCTTGTTATTGAGCTCGTGTCTGTGGGTTTAAGCCTGTTAGTCGACTGTTTTCTCTTGGGAGGGGCCGGTGCCGTTGCTGAATCTTGGATAGACGTACCCTTGAACCTCGCTAAAGTGACGGACAACGCCGTTGTATATAGCCTGCGATGGCATTCCAGTACGTTTTGGGCTACCACAGACGCCAATGGCGATGATGACGGCATCGAAGGCACCGTTTCCATCGTCATTGATGTACCAGCGCTGCCCGAGAGGGCCGTTTGCCTGGCTATTGGTCTGAGGAACTGGGATGATGCTGTTTACTTCTGTCTCGAACCTGGTGCGCCCACTGAGACGATAGCGAGTCCACAGCTGTGTAATCTGGTCGAGGATCTGCCGACGACTTGGGAGCCCTCCGTTGTTCCATCCCTGAGACTTCGGGAAGAAGCGGAACATGATAGTATGGCTCCTGAGCTGCGAGTCGCTGTGAACCTTCTACAGATGGGAGGAAGGTGCGTCAGCAAAGATTCCAAAAATGGGCTCTTGTAGAGACCGAGAGAGAGGGCAATGTCGAGCCAGGCAGTGACCCAACTGCGGCCGCAGGTTCCAATTGAATAGAATTTGCGCATGTTGTGGGTGGCGGGCAAATAAAGAAGCTGGCAAGGTGGAGTAGGAGCAGGGGTGAAGGTGGTGAGTAACGGCTGCGATGGCACTTACGGTCCAAATGCCGCCCTTGTTTGCCCTTGGGTTCTTCTCGAAGATGACAACGTTGAAGCCGCAGCTGAGGAGGTAGGCAGCTGCGGTGACTCCAGTGATGCCAGCGCCGACGACGGCAATGCGTGGTCCGCCGACTACATCTTGGTAGTCCTTGGGGTCGGGAGAGAGATAATTGTTTGCCAACTTTCGACCAAGTTTGTAGGCAGTGGCGAGAGATCGGAACACAAACGGATGCGAGACCGGCTGAGTCTGGCCCAGATCAGTAGGCACCGGCGGCACTGACGGTTCTGTTGCGTGCGGCATGGTTTCCTGCGTCTCTGGCGATGTCTGGGAGTAGCTGTTGGTGTCTGGATGATGGATGTTCGATGGCTTGCTGCTCTTTTTGAGGTATCTTCGCTATCGGTGCCGCTAGTGTTGCCGGCTGGAAATAGGCGGTTCAGGTTCCTGGAGCTCGAGAGATCCAGGTTAAAGTGGGAGTGTTGGAGTTTTTGCGGGAGGACCTGCTCTCTGTTGAGACTCCAGTGTAGGCAGCGAACGTTTCGGGAAGGAGCGAGGGTCCAGAGTGAAAGTGAGAACTGGCAGGCGTACTTCGAGCGAGACAAGCCGCTCCCCAGCGCCCGGTCACCACGGCCCACAAGACAGGATGGTTGGGTCTTCCCGTACCAGTATTTGACCCTGCCAGGAGCCCGGGTAGCCTTTTGGAAGGACCGCAGTGGCCTTGGTGATGTCTCGTATCCCACTCTTATTTAGTAGGCTCGACCTGAGGTTGAGCAATTGTGTTATCCAGGGGCTCACGGTCTACTGGCTCCCGGCAGTGCACCTGCCTTAGAGACTAGGATGTACGTTTTTCTGGCCAGGTATTTCACCACCACGTCGGCCGGTAGGAGTACAAGCACGAGCTTCCTCCGCCGCCGCCGTGAACTCCTCTCCAGGGTGTAGGCTGGCAGGCGCGGTGGGCATTCGCCACCACCCACCGGCCATCGTCGCCCAAGTAAAAACTGAAGGTAGCGATGGCGAGCAGGAAGAGGCTTTCTTCAGGGGCAGCCAGCACAGGAGCGCAGAGAATGTCGCCCAGAATCTGATGGGTATTGCACCCCGGCCCACCCTGTGGCGGTGGACTTTGTCAATCTGGCTGCGATCTCTAAGAGCTACGTCAATAGAAGTCGCCCAAAAAAAGCGTGACTACGGCATGCTTAGGTCTTTACTCCTGCCGCAAGACCATCGGTCATAGGGCCCTTCACCAGCAGGCTGCGTGATCAACGCAGGCTGGCTGCCGGGCGCTGAGAAACGCACCGAGATGCCAACCACGAACCAACACGGAGGAGGAGAGCTCACTGGGAGACAATTAAAACACTGACTGTATTTGCAGGCCCCTGTCCGTTATTCAAAGAGTACGTACCAATGTTCTAGTGCTTGATCCTGTGGTGTCATATCCTTGTTTCATACCTGTTCACTCCTTGCTCTAGGCCGACCGCCTCGCGATTTCCCCTAATTCTGCCCTCCAACACTGGTTCTAGTGATGGCACGTGTTAGGCGCCAAGAAAAATTGTACCGAGACGCCCTCTGGCTGACCCCCACGAGACGGCCACAGCTCACACCCCGCATACCGTCATGATCTCGAAACCACCATTTTCCCGGCTTGGTGAGCTTGGCACGGTAGATCAAAGACACCCGAGAGTGCGCCGGTTCGATTTGCGACACGCCTACGATGCAGACACCCGCTGCTTTCGCAAAGAACTCCCAAAAGCAGCAAACACCAGCACGCCATTTCTTCCTAAAAAGGAATGGCATACTGCATCTGCCGAACCGCAATTCCTCCCCAAATACCCCAGGTACCGCTCCCCGTGGGGACGGCATTGTGTGTCTGCGCCCTCTGGCACGACTCTTCATGCAAGTACGCGATATTAGCCATCTAGGCCGGAAGCACCATTCCGGTCCTCTTGATCTATGCGCTTTTGCTACTTGCAGCGAGGTCTCCGATTTGCTAATTCCGGTCTTCGAGAGTACTCGTTAGCTAGTCCCGACAATGAACTCGCTCCCTAGAAAGCTATATCTGCAAGGCAACCCCGAGAATGGCCCGCCTCGAAGCCGCCAAGGAGGCCAGCCTTCCGCTATCCGATGGTTCTAGAGGTAGACAGGGAAGGCGACCAGCACAACGGCCGTTTCGATGGTCCACATAATGCGGCACAGGCGTGGGCTGGTCCCTGCTCTCCTGGCAGCGGCAGCAGCTGTTGCAGGAGCCCTGGAGTGCCGACCACAAGGACCGATTCTGCCGCGGCCGAACCTTGCCAAGTCCCCATCGTTCCGGAAAGCGACGCGAGAGCTACAAGAGGTGCTGGATGCGGCAATAAGCGGGAAGATACAAGCAGGATGGGAAGTCCCCAACACCACGATATCCCTAGCCTTCGTTTCCAAAGATCAGCCCGCGCCGGGCATCCCACTGTGGGAATACCACCACCTGGCCGCCAATACTTTTCTGGGCACGCGCAGAGTGGATAGGAACTCACAGTATCAGATCGGATCCATATCCAAGGCTATCACGGATGCGGTACTGATCAGGAGTGGGATAAATCTCGACGATCCGATCACGAAGTACATACCCGGGCTTTCTGGCCCTGCACCGATCCCGTGGGAAACGATCACTCTACGCGGACTAGCGTCCCATTTGTCCGGAATTCCTCCGAACTGTATGTGCACGAGTCTCAGGGGTTGGGTTGGGTTTTTGACCAAGGGATGCGCAGCATTGGAGAAGAGACGCGGGCTGACTACCAGGGACAGATGGTGGATCAGAGTCGTTTCTACTCAGAGCTTTTTACGAATCTCTCGGACTTCCACACATAACGCCGCAAGACTACCTCATGTGTGACGTGATAGGGCTGAACTACGGCTGCTCGCGACCCCGTAAGTCCCCGAGACAGGGAAGATCAAGGGACGCAGAGGCCAGCCACAACGCTCAGGACACGGCTCACACGGCGGATGGTTGATCACAGAATACGTTGTGGGCTTGAGGGCAGCCAGGCCGGTGGCACCGCCAATGTCTCGCCCGGTTTACTCCAACGTCGCCTTCACCCTACTCGCGTATGCCATGGGACTGATGCGCGGCCAGGAATACCCGGCGCTTCTTTACGAGTACATCACAGGCCCCTTGCAAATGACAAGCACATATCCGAGCCCGGGCCTGTCGTATTGGAACTCGACGATTCCGCCGGTGGCCAACAGCTGGGGGGCCTATTTTGGCGACGCAACCCCGGGCGGCGGGCTGGTGTCGTCGCTATCAGACCTGTCGAGGTTCCTGCACGCCATACTCACGTACGGTATTTTCGACAACCCGGCCGACGTGCGGGAGTGGCTGCAGCCGCGGTCTTTCACGGGGAGCCCGCACAGCTTCTTCGGGATGCCCTGGGAGATCTACCGACCGCCGCCGCAGGCGCTGTTTCCCAAAACCTACGACGCCGGGACGGGCCACGGCGGACACACGGTGACGTTGGCGACCAAGGACGGCGCCGTGTACGGCTACCGGTCGCGCATGTCGGTCATCGACGAGTACGGCGTGGGCATTCTGCTGCTGGCCGGGGGCGACTCCAGCTCGGCGGTGACGGCCATCAGCGGCGCGATGCTGTCGGTGCTGATCCCCGCCGTCGACGCCGCGGCTCGCGAGCAGGTCGTGGAGCTGGGGTACACGGGCACGTTCCGCAACGGCTGCGGCGGGCCGTCCTTCTCGGCGACGCTGGTCCTGGACGGCACCGGCATGGTGCTCCGGTCGCTGTCGCGCGCCGGCAAGGACATCATCGCGGCGCTGCTCGAGATGTTTGGGGTCACATACGGCACGCTCGTGCCCAACTACCGGCCGGGCTCGCTCCTGCGGCTGTACCCGGCCGAGGTCTCGACGCGGGAGACCCTCGACGGCAAGCCGGTGATCAGGGAGGACTGGAGGCTCGTCTGGGACGTGACGCGGCAGTCGAGCAGCGGGCTTCCGGGCGCAGGAGTCGGGGCGCACGACTGCTTGGCCTGGGAAGCCGTCGACTGGATCTACTACGGGTCTGAATCTGTAGATCGCATTGTGCTTGTCAAGGATCCCGAGTCGGGCGAGGTCTTGGGCCTCGAGGTGCCGTTCTTGCGTGCTAGTGCGTTCAAGGATGAAAGCTGGTGCGGGAGCTGATGCTGCAAGGCGCCTGTATCGACGTGGGGCTTTGGTATACCTTGATGAGCTGGAGATAGAGTTGAGCTTTGTGTGTGGGGAGTGAGTGAGCTGCAGGCAACATTGACAACACCAACCATTTCGTCGTCGCAGTTATGGATCTCAGTATACCACAGCGTCGTCGGATGGGTAACGGCTCACACTTGACAAGGCGCAAGTGCATCACTGATCGTCAAAACAACTGCTATCTGTGGCACGGGGCGTAGAGATTCTGCCTTTTAGTGGGACCTTTTTTTTTTTCTTGTAATAAACGCAAGAGGATCCACCTTGGCACGCGAAAGGTCATCATATGGCACGTGCTCGACGCGGTTCTCGTTCATGATTGCCGCGCCTCGTTTGATTCTTTCAGGGCCAAGCCTTGAGGACGGGCTGATTGATGACTTTGCAAGCGAGCATCCTCAGCTGACGAAAGCGCGTACCGTGCGGTCGCATCCCAGCATCGCTCCGCTCCAGCCAAGAAAGCGCCGGCCCGCAGGCATGTCCTGTTGATGACTGCCTCGCCCGCGTCGATCTCACGTCGCCCCCTACGCGCTGACGCCGAGGTTCAATGCGGGCAGCTGCGAAATCCTGTGACATCTGCTGATGCATCCCACATCCTCACAAACGCCGCCGGACGCGGCAGCCGCAAGGTCGCCGCGGGAGCTGGGCAAGAACACCTCGCGGAGACCCCACCGGAAGTCCCGGCTGGGCTGCAACAACTGCAAGAAGCGCAGGGTCAAGGTTGGTGCTGCTCCCCTCTCGGCGGGCAGGCCGCTCGGCTGTTCGGCCGTGCGCCTGACCCGTCTCCCGGTCCTTTTTGACTAACCACGGCCCCGCCTCATAAAGTGCGACGAGCTGCAGCCCACATGCTCGTACTGCCGCACAAGGAGCCTCTCCTGTCAATACCCCCCAAAGCCCAAGCCGCCGGCCGAGGACGCCAATAATGCGCAGGCATCATCCGGGGCAGACTCGGCGGCCGTGAGTGTGGTCGGCACGCCCGGCAGGTCCTCGGTGCCGGAGGCCTATGCGGTGCACCCTCCGGTGGTCTCGTCTCAGGCGCTGAGCGCACCGCATCCCGCCGTGGCGGCTGCCGCGGCTCCCGCCTACGGCTACAGCGGCGTGCTGTCGTCGTCGAGCACGCCCAACATCGACGACCTCGAGCTGCTGTTCAACTTCACCAACTCGACGGTGAACTGCATCTCGCCCTACAGCTTCGTGGTGGCGTTCTGGCGCGAAGAGCTGCCCAAGCTGGCGTTCGACTGGCCCTTCCTGCTGCACGGCATGTTTGCGCTCTCGAGCATGCAGCTGGCCCGGTTCCGGCGCGAGGGCAGCCGCCGCAGCAGCGAGTTCTACGCCAGCCAGGCCACGTACCACTGGCACCAGGGCCTCCGCATGGCCGGGGCGCTGCTCCCGCAGATCAACGAGGAGAACTGCCACGCGCTCTACGTGTTCGCCATCATCTCGTGCTACTTCTCGCTCGCCTCGGGCCCGCGGGCGGGCGACTTCCTCATGTTCGGAACCGGCACCGGCACCGGCGGCACCGGCGGCACGGCCGACTGCACCCCGGACTGGTGTCTGCTGCTCCGGGGCGTGGGGCCGATCGGCGAGGCCTTCTGGGTCAGCATCGAGCGCGGGCCCGTGTCGCCGCTGACCACCAACGTCATGCGGAACCTGTCCCGGTTCGCGGCCGTGAATCTGGACGAGGACGAGGCCGAGCCGTTCCGCAACCTCCGCACCTACATCGCCGCCGCCGCCGCCGAGCGGCCCGAGCTGCCCGTCTATCTCCACGCCATCGACACCATCTCGCGATGCTGCTCCGTCATCTACGACGAGCAAGGGGTCGCCAACAAGGACGCGCCGGAGCTGGTCATGTATGCCATGTTCTCCCTGACCGAGTCCACGGCCTTCATCAGGTTCCTCCAGAGCCGCGAGCCGTTTGCCCTCATCGTGTTTGCGCATTTCGTCGCCCTGTTCAAGGAGATCAACTTTGGCTGGATCTCGCACGGGTGGGCGCCGCACCTTATGGAAGGAGTCTACGCCGCCTTGACGTCAAAACACAGGATCCATATATCTTGGCCCATGAAGAGCCTCGGCTGGATCCCGCCCGAGTGAGGAGGAGGAAACGAAAATAATAAAGCCCGAAGGATTTTTCTCTCGCAGCCCGCTACGAATGTTTTATTTGAGCCAAGCCGTGAAACACCCCTTCTTCGATATCTTCCCCAAACCCAGCGCATGCTCGAGCGACAGAAGCCACCCCGCTTCTTTCCAACTTCCTCACTCGACATCGTCGTCATCCCCGTGGAAAAACCTCAGTATGGCAGCGGCGACAAGATCCCCGTCGTGCTCGAGGTGGGCCGTCTCGGCGGCGCGGTCGACGTGCTCCAGGTCGTCGATGACGCCCTGCTGGACGCGCATCTCCATCTCGCGCTTGACCATGCGCTCGTCGAAGGCGAGGTGCGCCTGCGTGGTGAAGAGCCGCCTGGGGATGTAGGTGCCCTGCACCTTGGTGTGGCTGCTGCTGCCCCAGACGGAAACGCGAGTGCCCGCCTCCAGCGGCCCCGCCGACCTGGGCGGCTCGGGCGGCTCGACCACCTGGTCCTGGTGCATCTGGTGCAGGTGCACAAACGGCTGGTCCGTCTGGAACAGCCGCCGGCCCGTGGCGGTCAGGTTGATGCGGCTGTGGCCCAGCTCCCAGTCCCGCGACGGGGCCGGCGCGACGGTTGCGCCCAGGATGCGGTTGAGGATCTGGTGGCCGAAGCAGACGCCCGAAAAGCGCATGTCGGGACGTCGGCGCCAGAGGTCTTGTATGTTTTTCGTTGGTTTGGTCAGCTGGGGACAAAAGTGTATGATTGAGAGAAAGAGAGAAGAGAGGTCAACCATGACGAACGAACCTGTGAGCAGCTCGACCAGCTGATCGATCCACTCGTTGGACCCGTGGGCGTCGTACATGCTCCCCGTGATCAGGACGGCGTGGAAGTCGTCGAACTCGTCGTAGCCGGGCACCTTGCCGCCCTTGTCGGTCACGACGAAGCGCGTGTTGGTCTGGACGCCCAGCGGCGGCTCGTGGTCGGCGCCGGCGCTCTCAAAGTGTCGCTTGAGGATCTCGCCGTACGTGCCGCGTCGCTCCTTGGACTCTGGGTGCGGCTCGTCCGTCTCGAGCACCATCATCCGGACGAGCGGCGTCGGGCCGGGAGTGCCGTTTGGGACGAGGACCATTTTTTTCTCGTCTTTGAACTTGCTCGGGCGATTAGGTACGGTTGAAGTAGGAGTCGCTGTGATGGAGTAGTATTGATTTGTCAAGTTCCTCTTTTCTGCTAGTTTTTGGCTTGCTCGTTGTTAAGCGATGAGCAGGGTCTTTTATTTTATTTTATTGTTTCGTCACAGAGAATGGATCGCCCAGATCCAAACACCCTGTTGCTTCCTCCCGATAGCTAGCGAGAACATGCCTTTCCCAGTGCTTTGTGCTACCAGCACTGGTTGAAGCATCATTGTGCCTTGGCGATGACGAAAGGCTCCGCCCGATGGGGTTCCCGTCGAGGAGCATTCCTGGAGAGATCCACGCCAACATCTCGGCATGATGCGGACAACTGTCCCTCAGCACCATGACGCCTGGTACGCGCTCCCGTAATCGGCGGTAGACTCGTCGACGAAACTGCGCGCATAGTCCTCGCGACCGTCTCCCCGGAACGATCTTGCCCACCTTATCCAGCCGCTTCGGACGCTGATTGATCCCGAGGCCTGCTCGCTCGCTCGCCCAGAAAGCTTGAACCGCAACGCCCCGCGCGATCGGCGAGGGCCTGGTCCTGATCGGAGTACGCGCGTCCAAGCCCGCCCTCTTGGGTTTTTGAGTCTAGCAGGACTTGGCCCGAAATAATCGAATCGCGGCTATTCGACATCGGCCACAAGAACAAATCCTAGCCCTACGTAGCGCCAAGTAGCTCCCAGGCCAGGCGCCTCTATGATGCCATAATGGCTCCGAATAGACCTGAACGGCTCTCGGACACCTTCGCTCGATACGGCAGACTTGCCGCAGGCGAAACACAGCCTCCCCGCGCGCAGTGGCGAGCTAGGGCATCCGAAATTAAACGCCACCATAGAGCCCGGCGGGCGACTTCCCACTGAGCCGGTGGGATGGTGGCGTGCCCTAGCGCATCCCACGAGCCCAACCACTGTGCTGACGCTGCAGGAAGAAGCTTTCGGCCGCTGGCGCGATCGGTCTCGATCGGAACTTTCCACAACCTAGCCAGATGGACGCAACGCGATTCGACGGCGACGTCGGGTGCCTGAGGTTAAATTCCCAAGGTCGACGCCGGCTCAGTCTGGGGATTGAAAAGGGGCACCGCGGGGAAGCGGGGCCCCTTCACCTGCTCGCCCCCTATATTCCCTATCAGTGCCTTCCCTACACCTCCCATTGCCCACTCCAACCAGTGGCCACAGCCACGAGTTCTCTTGGGCTTGCACGCTTTCTCCTTCCACTATTTTCTTGTTCGTCACGTTCGGTTGTTCACGAGCCCCAAATTCCAGGCCAGGTCGGCCCGGGACAAACCAAGAACATGTGCGCCGCCGCCGCCGTGTCGGGAGACAATCTGTCACAGTCGAGCCTCCCTCCCACGTCCGGACCGAGGGTCAAGTTTGACCGGCCTCGTCTGGCCGCCAGCGGCGGCTGCGGGTCGCGGAAGCCCATCACGCTCAACATCGACACCAGGTTGGCCTCCGAGAAGGGCGAGAAAGACGGCGACACGCACAACCACCCTCCCTTCCCGCGCACGCCGCCGCCGTGGCTCGTCAAGAGGCGTCCCAGCATCCTGGCCTCGCCCGCGAGGCGGCAGTCTAGAACGAGAGCGACGGCGCAGGCGGAGGACAGCCCACATGACCCTCGCCCCTCGCGCTCGTCCAGGATCAGATCCTCCGTCTCGGCGGCGTTCCGGCGGCCGTCCGCGTCTCTCGTCCTCCACGGCGGCCGCGAGAAGCAGCAGGAGGACGTCGCCGAGCCGCGACGGCCGCCTGGTGGGTGTGGCGAGGAGGGGAGGAGGAGAGCAGAGGACGGAGACTACGCGACGGCAACCCTCAGCCTACAGTCTACAATCTCTTCGGCCACCACCGCCGACAGCACCGATACCGCCGCTCAGCCCCAGTCGTCGTCTCGTCCGTCTTGGAGGCGGCGCTGGTGGACCTAGGTCGAGACGCCTATTCCCGGACTCTGTTTCTTGCTTTTTTTTTTCTTTTCTATTTTTGGAACGCAGTTGCTTATGAGAGAGGCGGCATGCTTTTTATCGTGATCACTGCTTTTTTGCCCCCTCAAGATGCATTGGGAACACCGCCAACGCCTGTTCTTAAGAGCACAGAGTTATTTCAAGTGTACATATTTCATACATCACAGTTTATCCAATGCTGCCGGCGAGCGCCCCAACATTTCGCCCAGATCTGCACCACAATCCATGGGAATGGAAAACCGTGTCGATGCGGGTAACTCGATAAAACGCCGAGGCTCCCGTTGCTTCTCTCACTTGTTTTCCACACCCGGTGCGGCCAGGGAAAGCAGAGCGTCGAACAAGGGCGTGCCCAGGCCCGTGGCCGGATCCCAGCCGACCGTCGCGTTCCAGCGCGCGCCCGCGGGGCCAAACGCGGCCGTCTCCTTCCTGCACCCGACGGCGGCGCCGTTGACGATGTCGGTGAACGCGGCGGCGCTGCGGTACAGCATCGGGTTGAGGAAGCCCATGGGCGGCATGCCCATGGTGCGGCGCGCCGCGTTGAGCAGCGCCACCATGCCCGCGAACACGGGCGCGCTGGCGCTCGTGCCCGACAGCAGCGTGTCGCGGCCCTTGTCGACGACGCGGAAGGCGACGCCCTGCGCCGAGACGTCGGGGATGCCGCGGCCGGACGCGTTGAAGAAGGGCGCGTACGCCGACGAGGATCCGCCGCCGCCGCTTCTGATCTGGTCCAGGTACGACTGCACCGCCGGGTTCTGGTAGTCGGGCCTCGCGTGGTGGATGCTGAAGCCGCCCGACGAGAAGGCGGCCGCGCGCTCCGGGCCGGCGCCGCCCGTGGCTCCGACCGCGGTCACCCAGGGGCAGCCGGCCGGGAAGGTCGGGCCGAAAGTGACGGTGGCGTTGTCGGTGTTGCTGATGCAGTTGTTGCCCGGCCCCGAGTCCCCGCTGGCGAATATGACGGAAACACCGCGCGCGCCCAGCTGCATAAACATGCTGCAGACTTTGCGAGAGTACTCCAACGGGACGGACTGCTCCTCTTCGGCGTAGGACGTCGAAATGGTCTGCGGCAGGGCCGAGTCGGGGAGAGCGAGGAGGAAGGTGAGATATTCAAGGTATGGCTCGTTGCTGGATTCGGCCGGCTGGTCCCTTGTAGGTATCAGGGGGCTGGATTTAGGGATCATGTGTGGTTAGCAGCCACTTGATGGATAATAACGTAAGGCGGCATCAGAAAACGGTGGCACGGCCTACCCCCGCCCGCCGGTGCTGTGCTGCACGATAGGAATTGGACGGGATACAGTATATATGTACTGGACATCGAGATTTGCCTCACCTGCGCGGGAAAGAGTCAGCACCAGCTCCGTTCACTCTGCTCGGGCCCAAGAATGAAGCCGAAAGACTTACTGCTGTCGTCGGCGCTCGTCTGGTTGTTTACGGCTCCGTTGATCAGCTGAATCCCAAAGCTCTGCCCGCGCGTGTCGGGAGTGTACTGCCTCTGGAAGATCTCGAAATCGTTGTATCGTGCGTTCTGCTCCAGGAAGGACGCAAACGCCACCAGGTTCTTCCCCGCCGACGCCGTGTAGTTGACGTTGTACAGGGTCCTGACGCACTGAGGCCCGACCCCGACGGTCCGGTTGCAGAGCTCGATCGCCGTGGGCGGCGTCTGGGCCACCCCGGCGGCGCCGTCGAGTTGGAGGAGCGGCAACGGCGCCGGCGGCTTCCCCGTCGCCGGCCCGAGGTCGATCGACTCGAAGATGGTGGCGCGCTGCGCAGCCGGGCCCCCAAAACGCGTCGTCGGCTGCACCAGGTCGATGTGCCTCGCGACGCTGTCGTCCGGCACGCCGTACGAGAGCGTCCGCAGCTGCTGCCATCGCTCGTTCTGCTGCGCCAGCCAGTCGCGGCGGGAGCGGCTGCGGTGGCGGGGGCCGACCTGGAGCGTGGTATACCCCTCGAGCGCGGGCTCGTACCACGCAAAGCGGGCGTCGAGCATCTTGTCGGCGACGGCTACCGTCGTGTTCAGCCTGACCCAGTCGTGCTCGACGACGAAGTCCCGCACGCCCGCCGCGGCCAGCCAGTCCGAGACCTCGCTGACGGCGCGGGCGCTCGGGGCCGTGTAGGACCTGAGCTGGTCGAGCGAGAGGTGCTGGCCGTACCTCGCGTCGCCCGGGGTCGATACCGCCAGCGCCCTCTGCTCCAGCGCCTCCGGGCTCTGCTGGCGGAGCGCGATGCGGAGCGTCAGCTGCTCCGCCGGCAGGGCATCTCGTGCTCGGACCCAGCCCCGCGGAGGGCGGTCCATGCTGTCAAAGACTCGTGCATCGGCGGCGGCAGCGAGGAGGAGCAGGGCAGGGAGGGTGGGCAGCATGGTTTCGTGGGGCTTCGCTATATGCGGCGAGAGCTAATTAGCAGGCGAGTGAGCGGGAAACATAAAACAAGCCGTCGCAGTCGCCGCGGCAGACGATCCCCCAGGCGTGAAACCGAGAAGAGGTAACGAAGCACAGCACAAGCGCGCGAGTGAGACAGGCCAACTCTTCTTGTACGCCGTTCCGGGATCATCAACGTCAGATTCCCGACGAAAGACCCATCACATCCACGCGGCAGGACACATATTTTTAGCCTACAGATTCCAGGCAAATTCTGTCCACCCCGTTCGAACCGCAATCTGCAGCAATCCGTTTGCCGCTTTCGGTTTTGTCGCATCTTTTAACCTTTCCCCCCACACGCCGGCGACCCAAAAGCCGGCCAACCCGATACAGATAAACCTCGGGATTGCCGTCGTTTGCTCTTTCATTTTTGTCATTACTTGGCCTTCTTCAGATACAGACGAGACTTGCCGTGTAATGCTTCGTCAGGGGCGATACACAGGCCGACACCTCTCCGCTCCATACCGTGGCAGGTGATCGGGGCGGTGGTGTAAATTGACTACTTTGACATCTTCTTACTGCTACAGCGCACCCTTGACTAACCCGGCTTATCCTTCCTTGATTCGGGGGTGTTCGCGAACCGTGTGGGAGAGTTCAACGGTTATGACGCAGGAAGGGTGCCATTGACGTTGTGCCAAATTTAATTAGCCAAAAGGCGACGTGAAGTTCCGAACCAGAAGCGGACCTGACAAACCGAAGCGTGCATTTGTGTTTTCCATCTTATCCCATCTTTCTGGTACCCTACAATGTGTTTCCTGACCGCATTATTACAACTCAGGCCATATTTTGAACGCACACCAAGCTGCAAGAAGTTGACCAGCCATCACCTTTTGGAGATGCGCCCGCGTGCCCACGGTCCCAGGTGGTACCGCCAGATTTTGCCCCTCACCCATCTTCAGATGGTCCAGCAAACAACGAGGCACCGTCGCAAGCCGCTGCGAAACGCCTACAAAACGTCCGTCCTACGGGATAGGACGACGGTCCACCCGTAGAGCCTCCCGTGGAGAACAGACTGGTTTTTATCACTCAGATCTCTACCCGGGTGGGTCAGCGCTGGGTTCACAAAAAAGAATCTTCACGCACCTCCATTCCAGACGCCCAAGTAAAGTTGATAGATATCCATTCATACTCCGAGATATGGTCAGTTAATATTCCAGTAGATACAGCTCATACTCCAAAAGACATGTACGGAGCTTCACGAAGAGCCCTGGACCTCGACTCTCATCGCCGACGGAACATAGAGGCGAT
Source organism: Magnaporthiopsis incrustans (assembly GCA_003049425.1). NCBI lineage: Eukaryota > Fungi > Ascomycota > Sordariomycetes > Magnaporthales > Magnaporthaceae > Magnaporthiopsis > Magnaporthiopsis incrustans. Next base: position 107,827 of record PYSR01000063.1, read on the forward strand.
CGCAGCTGTCGGTCCACCTGTCGACCAAAGCCGCCAGCCGATGCGCATCCTCGTCCTTGGCGGCGGCCGTCGCCATAGTTTCCAGAAAGTCGTGGAGGAACTTTGCAAACACAATGACGGCCGCGAGGAACACCTCGCGCGGCTGCTGCTTGTTGGGCGACATGCGGCCCAACAGCTGGGTGCCCTTCATGAGGGCGTGGGACAGCGACGTCAGGAGCCTCCTGTGGTTCTGGAATTTGCTGCCGCGGCCGACGGCCTGGGCGCACGCGTCTAGGAGCCACCAGAACACCCGGCTGTCGCTGACCTTGCCGCCCGCGACGCCCGCGGCGGCCCCGACCCTCTCGTTCACGATTTGGTCGAGCGTGGGCATGACTTTGGTGTGCAGGATCCTCAGGTTACAGTGGAGGTCATTCCATAGGCTTCTCTCGACGGCGCCGCCGATGGCCGTCTCGAGGTTCAGAATGGCCGCGTTGTGCGACATGGGCGCAGTCCAGTCGCTGTCTATGCGGTCCCCGCAGTACTTGGCCCTTGCCCGCTGCGCGAGTTTTTCCCAGTCCTGGACGATAAGCGGGAGTATTCCCTTCTGCTGGGCCGGGGCCGGGGCGGTGCTCTCGGTGATGGGCGTCTCGTGCTGGCGCTCGGCCAACTTGACGCTCTTTCCGTCTCGGATGCTGGAGGGGCGCTTGGAGGGCTTTTGGCCCTTCCGCATGGCGGCCAGCTTGGTGGCCAGCTTCGTAGTCGGCTGGGTAGACATGTTGAGATGTTCTCCGGTGCGGATATGCTTCTTGCTTGGTTCAAAAGTAATCAGCCGTCGGCGGGCACTTACGTTAGAACGAGATTGGATTCCTGAGGACTGGTTGATCTGGGCGTCGCTCTGGGTAAAATACTAGCCATGATGGACAAAGAGGTCAGTTGCTGCACAATGGAAACAATGAAGATACATCAGAACGGCATCTGAATATGGTAGGCGACAAAGAGGATGCCACTCCGTCCACAAAGAAACGCGTCATTGTTCGTGCTTCTCAGATCTGTGCTAATTGCTTGTGCGAGAAAAAAGGAAAAGAAGCATCATCGGTGGTTTCCCTTGACAACGTTTATTCTGCTCGGCTCGAGCAATATCTTGGGGTATCCCGCAGGTCTGGGCCGGTGACTGGGAAACAGGCGTGGAACGATCTCAAATGAGGCATAAAAAGGGGCAGACATATCATGATGCTTGGCGCATGGTCTACGCCTTTCAGCATGGATGTACAAATCCATTAGTACGTACTGGAAATTGCCCTCAGCCTTTGCAGCCAGAGAATTTATATATCACCCAGTAGTTGAACTCGCTTTTGTCAGAAAAGTGGGAAGTCCCACCGGCCCAGTAAATAGCAGTACGGCTACGGGGGCCATAGCGGCGTGTGTACTATAACACTATGGAGCTCGTAAAATATCCATCCCCGGCCAACGAAAAAAAAAAAAACGCAGCTTTGATCGCGCCATCGAACAAAAAGCCAAGTGTTGTACTCCTGACTGATTGCTGCTCTTGTACTTCGGCTCTCAAACGGGCAAAGGAACCGAGTTGCCCAAGGTCATGTAATTATCGTCTGGAAACCGACACCGGAGATCACTATGAACATCTTGGGGATGCGGAAAGCGCTTGCCATTGGACCGTACGAAACACCCGCCCGCGCCTTCGCGCCAGCCACAAAGCTGAAGACGACGTGGGGTACCTTGCTTGGCTGGCGCAAATCCAGCACATCCGGGGTATCGCGCTTCCCCCAAGCCTTTCTGGGGCATCTCCGCATCGGCAGCCGCGTGGGGGAGGACGAGAGATATATCACTGGTCGCAAGAAATCCTACCGAGGAGCAAGATGATCCTGTCGATGTTTAGCTCGACAGTTAGGCATCAACAAAACGCGCCCGTCCGCCAGTGGGCGAGCGGCTTCCCAAGAAACGGGGTCGGAGCCGGCTTATTGGTCGAACCTTGGGCCCCGAACGGGGATAGCGGTGGCGAGCTGACGTGAGTAGACTGCCATGAACCGCACTTTTTTTTTTGCTCAGCCTGCCGAGGTACCGTCGACTCCGGCGCCATACATAGGGACGCAGGTAACGCCATCGAGACGCTAGCCTCAGCACAGTGATAGGTGCGCTAGGCAAGGCGCAACCCTGTCTGGCGTCTGGCAGGTATGTATGCATGGTACTTATACCGCTGACAAAAAAGGGGGGAAAAAAACAAGCTTGCGGGTCCCCTCCGCATTCCTCCACCACAATTCCCGGCCGCCCGGAGAAGCGGACGTCCGCATTCCTGGGCGGGCTTCCGCGCCAAGCCCGGGGGTTACTAGACCCCGCGCCAGAACGGTTTTGAGAGCGCAGAGACTATCGGGTGTGCCAAGATTCCGGACATAAAAGCCGGCCTGGATCCCCCGTCCACAGGTTCACCCTCCTCCGCTGTCCTTTAGAGTCTCGAACTCGAAAGCGCAGGACAGCCAACACCCCTCGTGTCGATCCCCTTTCCGCCGTCTCGAACCCGCCACCACCACCACTGCTACGACGAAAAATAATATGGCCACCACGATCCGCCACGCACACACAGAGCCCATCAACCCGCCGGGCGCCGAGCCGGCGCTGACGCGGGAGCAGGTCTGGGCGGGCCTGCAGCGCAAGGTGCGCTCGCCGGTCGAGTTCATCCCGGCCATCGAGTCCTGCCAGATCCTGTCCGAGGACGGCGACGTGGTCACCCGCACCGTCGAGTTCAAGGCCGGCTTTGGCCCCGAGGGCAAGGTCACCGAGGTGTGCACCAGCTACCACCCGGCCGTGATTCGGTACGTCTGCCTGATGCTCCCCCGGTGTGGACACCCCCAAAGGTACCTGACTGACAGCTGGGCCGCCACGTCCAGGTACGAGGCGGGTACGGATGACAAGATTTCCAACATTGTCAGCGTCGGGCCCACGGGCGAACCGACCGACCTGTTCCTCACCTATGTTTTTGAGCTGAAGAATCCCAAAGGGGACGCGGAGGGCACTGCCAAGGTATTTATTCGTTTGGGTTCCTCTCTCTACCATGCCGTCGAATCCCGCTTTGTGTTCACAATCCGGGCTGTCTTCGGCATATCACGAGGATTGTGGATAAGGGTATGGACTGACGCTTCGTTCTCCGACAGATCGCCAAAGCCGCCGTGTCGGGCAGCATCGCAAAGATCAGGCAGCTGGCCAAGGACGGCAAGATCTAAATCCAAGAGACGGCCTAGATTGCTCGGGGTGCACGGATTCCTGGGTCGGAAACGCGTTTGGACGGTGATTTGCGGCATCGATATCCACGCCAACATAGAATCGAGTACCTACCTACCTAGGTACCTGGGTACTCAAAGATGCGTTCGTGAATTGTTCGTAAATAAATTGAGCACTGTATCCCATTCGTAAACCGAAACGCCTGTACTGAGGCCGAGAGCACCCCCCGCCCGTCAAAAAGTCATATATGAAATAAAAAAGAAAAAAAAATGTACCAGAATGCAGAGGCAAATAGGTATCACTAGAGCTGCTCTCAAGCTGGAGGGTCGAGTTGCATATGCAAAGGCGGCATTACCATCTGGGGGTCCATCATAAAGGCGTGCCAAAAGGAATCGTCGAATGTCTCGAGGTAGGAAACGTCGAATCCGATGGGAGCTGGGTTCGGCGTTTCTGAGGCCAAACCCAACGCGGGGTCGCCGAGGAGCGGGAAGGTCTTGGGCGGATCGGGTGGTGGCGGTGCACCGGCCTCCTTCTGCGGCTGCTGGGGTTGCAGCTCGATCTGCTCTCCCCCCGCAGGCTTGGGCGACCCGTCGTCCGGAATGGGGTCGTCGCCGGGATGGGCGACGTTGTGGCCCGGCGGTGCCGTGCGGGCCATGTACCACTGCCTCAGCCACAACAGCTTGGCCACGTGGGACGATATGAGGGGGGTGTAATCGTCGTCCTGGAAGCGGCGCCGATACGTGCCCGCCGAGCCGGTGCCTCGGCTAATCTCGAAGGCCTCGCCGGCCGCTAACAGGTCCGTGACGCGGCCTATCACGGCCGGGAAGTCAAAGATGCGACGTGCCGTGACTGCGTCCCAGTCGGCGTCCTGCAGGAACAACATGCGCGTGGCGGTCATGATGCTGAAGGCCATGAGCGCCGTGTGCGGCAGCGGTTGGAGGCCCACAATCTCGCCGGGAATCTCCAAGTACGCGTCGACGTAGTCGTTGGCCGCGCGTAGACAATGCCATAGTGCGTCGACGCGCTTTAAGCCCTGCGAGCCAGCTGGACCCAGGGGAAACATGGGGGTTGAGGGCGGCGGCGGCGAACGGGCGTAAATCGCTGGCTCGTGCATGGCGACTATGGAAGCATGATAGTGCAACCTCAGGAAGTCTATCGGCGCGGGCGATTGTGTCCGAGTATCAGCATAGCTTTTTCCGACGTAGCTGGGTAGATACCTAGGCAGGCAGGTGGGTACTCACGGTTGGTTGCATGGTCATGAGCGGTGAAGCCGGCCGCAACGTCATCCAGCTCCCGGCGAAGAGCCGCAAGACCTATCGCGGCGGATGTGGTGAGGCTGCAGCTGACTTCTGGGTATGGATGTGCCCCCGGGAGCAGGGCGTGGGCTCGCCGGACGAGGCACTGCATCCTGACTATGGTGACGAGGACTCTGTCTGTCGGGTACTCCTCTTTTTCCAGCAGCTCGGTGCAGCACCGGTCAATGAAATCTGTATATGGCAAGCAGTGCTCTCGCCGGAAGAGGCTGGTGAAGCTGTGATTGGCAGAGGAATTTGTGCCGTTAGCGAGCCATTGTGAGGGCTTCAAAACAGTGGATAAGTGGCGGGCCCTGAGGGAAGGTAGGGGCAACCGCCAGGGGGGAAGAGCCCGGCCTTACAGCATTGCACAATAAAAGGCACCGAGCAGAGCGCGCATGCCCTCCCGGCCGTACGACGGCCGCGCTTCGAAGCCGGGGAATTTTCGGAAGGCCTCATTGATCATGGCGTCATGTTTCTGGGTGTAGCTCGCGGCGGGTGGCTTGTTGAGACCCAGCTCCATAACGAGACCCACGGCGAGCTGTAGCAAGGCCGTGCCTTTGGAGTGGATGGCGAATCGATAATCGCGCCTGGCGGCAAGAGATTTCTGTCAGCAGCTACGTAGACGTCCGAGGCAAAAGAGCTGCGGGCGATGGTTACCATGCGAAGAATATTGTGATGGACTGCAGAAGCTCCAAACTCTTCTCTCCGCTGACGACGACGCGCTGCGCGATGTGGCTGCGGAACCACCGATCACCTTCCCTTTGCAGGCTGGGGCCCTGGTGAGCGCAGCATATCATGATTGTGCGGAAGACGAGCGGCGACTTGGCGAACAGCGCGGCGGGGCTTGTCTTTTTCGGGATGGGCATGAAGGGGAAATTCGGGTGGTAGATATTCCTATAGCTGTCAAGCGCCGCGCGCGCCTCGTGGCCATCGAGTTCCAGACCGGGGAAGATATTGTAACGTTGTGGCCGCATATCCTCCTCCAAGGTCGCGACAGACTCGGCCACGGAGGCGGCAGTCCGATCAGGAGGCGTGGCCTTTGGCGAGGTATCTGTCTGGTGGGACAGGCTCTCTGGCGTTGTCGCCGGCCCGTACTCCTGAGCCGTTGGTGTGTACAATGGCGCGCCGGCCAAAAGTCCCGGGCCCGGGGGGAATAGCCGGCCAAATGGTTCCGGCCGGGGCTCCTCCGGGGCTATTAATGTTGACGCTGGAGTTGATGAGACAACGGCTGGCTTGTTTTGCCGTTGCTCATTCAAATGCTTGCTGGCTGTGAGTAGCGACATGATGCCATCCAGCTTCTGCTCCAGCTGCCCGACCCGGCTAAGAGAGATGAGGCGCATGTCAGCACCTGACACGCCCGACAAAACACAACGGGAGTCTGCCTGCCTGCCATCGCAGTTCGGCTCTCTTATTCGTCGTCCTTACCGGCCTTGACCCCTTCTGGGGCCGCGAGGTTTCGCCTCTGGGATGGTGCACTCAGCACCAAGCCGAGCACATCTGCGGTGGGGGTTTTTTTTTTTTCAGTGGTCAGCCGGCTGTTGGCTGGTCAAGTCTTTGGATGCCTACAGATCTAGCGATATGGGGTCGCGCGGCAGAGCGCCAAGATTGAGGAGCGCCAGGGAGAGAGCATTTCGCCCGGCGGTCAAACTGCCTAGGTACTCACCGAACACATGGCTTCACGCTTGGATCGGCGGTGCGCATGCAACGCAGTTTGGACCGGGAGCACCTTAGACAGGCGCGCGCGCGATATATCGAGCGGTCCTCATTCCCGCTGTACGAGTCCTTTGCGGCCTCGCCCGAGGGCGGCGTGGTCTCAGCTGACACATCAGCCTCCATGTCGACGACAGCTCGTCGCCGCAACGGAGGATCCAAAGCAAAAAGACAGGGGGAGACAGAGACAGAGACAGAGCGAGGGAGAGGAAGAGAGGAATAGAGAGAGGAAGACCGCGGCGGGCACGCGCAGTCGAGGTGGTAGCACGACCGCCGAAGCCCGAAGTCAACGGGTGTGCTGCTGTGGGAGACGGCCAGGACCTGGGCCGGTGTGAGCGGCCCCGATTCCGCGGGGCAACTGCGACGCGACGCCTCGGTGGAGTCGAGTTCTGTCTCGGCCGGCTGGATGAATTTGAAAACCACGCTAACTCAAATGGGGCAAGCTATAGACGGGTGCTAGCTCAATCTCAGCATTTGATGTCAAGAGGTGAGGAGGCCGCTTCGGCGCCGCCCTGAAAAGGGATGCATCAGGGAACCTGACTCCCGCTGGTCAAGAATCTTTGGCCACTGCGCGCAAGCTTCCGGGCCGCCAGGAGTCCCGAGTCTCCGACAGCGTAATAATCCCTGCCATGCACCTGTGCGGTTGTATCGGAGCTAGCTCTTTCTGCCGTTTTGATTGGCTGATATCCCTGCCTACCAAAGCGTTGTGGGCCTGGAAACGCTAACAGGGCGACTCCAATTTCCATTTCTTGCTGGGTTTGCGGCACGAACGCGGCAGTGGTCCGGTAGGCCCACCTGACGACGAATCAAACTGTACACCTAGGTACCTAGGTAGGTAGTCAGCAGAGTCTGCCCTTCCAGGATTACTACCTCTTTCCATGGATTTCTCAGCACAGCGAGATGAGTGACGTGTCTGGTTGCAATTAAAAAAAAAAAAAAACAGCCCCATGAACCGAATACGATCGAATGCGTAGGTACACGTGCCGGGAAATCATTCATAACTTTGACGACGGATGTTTAGGTCTCGTTTGACGATCCCCATTTGCCCCAAGTTTACCGATCCTCCCTCGGGTGGATTGTCATTATCGGCCCCTATTAGGACCTCGATAGTTTAGGTAATTTAATACAACTTTAATTGTCGAATTTATCAGTACTTATTCTTCGAACACGACATACTAGGAAAATATAGAAAGCGATTTCTCAACATCACCTTCTCCAGTTTGGCGGGAAAGCCGCGACAGAGGACCCAGAATTGCAATCCATCCGGGGGGAAGCGATTGATCCCTGCCAGAGCGCTGAACTACTGCACCTTCCAGGATCGTAACGTTAGCTCCCGCCCTTCATCCGAGAATTTCCAAGCTGGAACAAGACTCTTCCTCACAATGCCAGCTTTCGAGTTCCCAGGATTTATAATCCCGGAAGGGTTTAGACACCGTCAAGCGCTACAATGTATTAGCTTGGCGCAGATGGCTCATCCTGAAAGCCCCCTCCCGTCCAAGGGGCCGCCGTCGATGCTCTGGGGGGTTTTTTTTTTTTCCAGTTCTACCGGCGCTCCGTTCTGAAGCAAAGAGGCGCAAGCCACACACATGCGTGCAGAGACCCATAGGGTTTCAATCGAGGTCCATTCAGCAGACGCCAACAGCCATGCCATACAGTAAGGTGCTGACGGCACGGGCCTGCGCAGGCTGACTGCAGCCCGATAGGTGGAGCTTTGCCCAACATACCGGCCTCTCGGGCTCTCCCGCCCGCGTCACACTGCGCCAGGCCGCAGGCCCTTCTTGAGGCTTGGGCTTCGCCCCTGAGAGAAGCTTACTGTGTTGGTTCCTGGCGTCGCTGCGGCTGCCCGCGTTATGTGAACACAAAACCACTGCGCGCAATCTGCAGCCCCACCACATTCCAGCTATTTCTCACGCAAGGCCTTACGGGTCTTTACTGTTAGACACGTCGCTGCGAGCGCAGTCAAGTATCAGCTTAATCCCCAGTCGCGCTGCGGCTTCTTTCTTGGCGCTTGCAACTGCAACCATCGCCGCTAGTAGTTTTGTGTGGCGTGGGGTGGGCGCCTATCTGCAGCTCCCGAGCTAGGGCGAGGCTGAGACCCAGGATGACTACCTGCCTACCTACCTACCTTCTCAGATTCCCTTACTGTCATGAGCCATGATCAGTGTAGTTACTTCGCATCGGCGGCAATTCAGAGACACAGCCAACGCCTTCGGGCGGTATCCACACGATTCACAATGACATCGACGGACGGCGCCAGCCTTTGGTGTCTATATCTGAAGTCGGCCGCCTCCAGCGGCCTGCGTGATTCCAACACTCCAACCCACATCATCGCCATCACCACATCACAGTATCGCTACTACCGCCCGCTTCCCAAGCTAATCCTCCATCTAATCATCTCACCAGCTCAACATGACGAATAGGTTTCTAGTCCGTCTAACCGCCGTCCTCGGCCTTGCTGCGGCGGCGGCGGCCGCGCCCGTACCCAAGGAGTCCGCGTAAGTGACTGCGCGTCTTGAACAAAACGGCATATGTAGCCAGCCCAAGGGACGACGGATCTCAAGCTAACAATCATCGCAGATCTACTGATATTTCCAACAACATCATCACTAAACGCGCATTCAACTGTGCCAAGCCCGTCGAGGGCCTCTCCAAGTCCGACTGCGAGTACATGCAAAAGATTCAAATGGCCGGGCCAGGTCTGAATGCGCGCAAAAATCCAGGCGGTGGTATCTGGGTCGGCGACGACGGCCCCAACACGTTCATCTTCGAGAACAAGTCCAAGGGCAAAGTCATCGTCATCATCTGGAACAAAGGCACGCTGCCTAACGGCCAGCCCGACTTCCAGAGCTCCTTCCTCAAGGTCCGCGCCCCGCAGGTGTCGTGGTCTCTGGCCAAGGGAGAGAAGGTGACCGTGTCGATTGCCAACAACAAGATCAGCGGCGGCTTCGCCGCCCTCTACGAGCAGTCGACGGGCTTCACCGAGTTTGGCCAGCTCGCCCAGACCTGGGGAGAGTTCACATCTGGCGACTACGCGACCGTCGACGTGAGCCGCCTGGTCCGCATGGACGGCGAGCCCATGTCGATAAGGACAGGCGTCGGGTGCGTCAGCGACATGGAGAAGTGCGTCTTCGTGTGCAAGACCGGGAACACGTGCGGCAAGGAGAACGAGTACATCCTCCAGAACTGCGTCAACCCCGGCGAGAAGGACCCCAAAGTCAAGAACCAGCCCAAAGTCACGCTGCAGGAAGGTGCCAACCACGGATGGCGCGGCAAGCAGCCCGAGGGTGGTTGCCAGGGTTGGTCCAAGACGAAAGGCGGCAAAGGCCAGGTTGTCGTTACCCTGTCCTCCAAGTAGGCTCGTGGCCTGTTAATCTTTTCCTTTCCCCCACTCCGATTTCTGACTTTTTTTTTCTTCCTTACCTCTACATATTTTTTCTTCCCTTCCCTTTCTTGTTATTATTATTTATCAATGTCTTCTTTGTGTTATTATTAGTTATTCCCATGTACCAGCGGCGTTTTGTTTTTCTGCCAACCCGTTGATCCGGTTGGCATTGATGACAGATACCTCGAGGAAATATTTGGCGTTTCGGTGTTGTTTCTTTTTACACGCTGTCCGATTTATTCCTATAAACATTATCCCCTATTTCGCTAGAAGGATGCACCGCGGCGAGGAAAGTACTCTCGCCCTGGAATCCGTGGGGCTTTCTAAGCTCGCAGCGTTGTTGGCGCAGTTTGACTTGGAATATCACGCGATGTATTGACAGTCCTTCTTTTGTCACGGCTCGGAATGGCACATGGACCAAGCAAATTCTCATGTGCTTCGTTTTACCTATTCTCTAGAAATGCGTTCTGCAGATACGGACTGCAAGCCAGGATCTCCACGTGACGTAAGAGCGTGGGTAACCTCGACCAGGTTGCCCCACAGTAGCACAGCTCGAGGCTTGCGCAGTACCGCAGGTTGCACGGCGTGGGAGCTTGCATCATGATCCAGTAGACAACACACCTCAAAACCGTGCATCTGACGCTCCCGCGCCCCGCCGCGTCAGCGAACCGTCCCAACGAATTCAATTGGAGATTTCTGCGCATGCCGGCGTCGGCGTGACCATTGCGCTCTTTCCTTTTGTTTTGGCCTGTGCTTCGGCCAGTTCCTTGCCTTCGCTCTCCCTCCAAGCACCCAGCGTCCCTCGCCCCCAACCTCGATGCTCTGATCTCTGCTGTAGGGCTGCTTCCGGGCAGCTCCAGCTGGGATTGACACGATGCCAAACAATAGACCGCTCCTCTTGCCTCAGAACCGTCGGCTTCGGCACCTCCACGGCCTGTCCCTGCGCAACCTGACCTTTACCAAGCCCCACGGCCGAACCGCCGACGATGCTGCTATCAACAAGACGCACAGCAAGCTCGATATGCTTCGGGAGACGTCCCAGCTGCATCACTCCCAGTCAAGCGAAAACCTGAGCAGCCCAGTGACTGCGGCCTTGTCACCTAAACCCAAACCCCGCCGTCGGAGCACCAACCTCGGCAACGCGAACCCTCTTACGCGCCAGAAGCAGCTCGAGCTCTCAGTCGAGGCGAGGGCTGCCGATGTCTTCTTCTCCCTCCACTGCGACCCAGCGTCGGACCCTTTCTATATCAGCGAGACGGGCAAACGAGCTACGGTTAGGATCCTGTTCCCAAGCTGTGCCATCCATCTCTGAATAGGGTGCTGAGGCTCCGAACCGGACCATTGGACGCTAACGCTCGGCCTCCTAGAATTTCGACTTCCAGTTTTTTGAACTGGCGGATCGTAGCCCCTCCATCACGCGAGCATGCCAATTGGTCATCCGGGTTTGGGCCAAGCGTCAGGAACCGTATTTCCTCCTGCTCGAAGACGATGTCGACCTCCGATGCCTGAGCTTTGTCAGTAGCATCAGCAATATTCATATACCCCAAAACTGCCTGGTGTTCCACCTTGTCGATGGCATGTACGTCTACGGAATCACAAGCAAGATACCTCCGCCGAAGCAGGGCCTTTGCCTGACGACAACGTCATACAACTCTCTGATGAAGCTCTGTACGCTTGAGAATTCGGTGCGGGATGCGCAGGACGCGCAGGAAAAGCTTGCGCTGCGGGCCGACCAGGCGCTGAACGACACGCCGCATATCCCCGTTGCCGAGAGTGAGGACCGGGTGCGGCTGGCCAGGAAGCTTGTCACGCAGCAGCACCGCGCCGTGGAGGCTGCGAGGAAACGGCGAGATGAGCTCCAAGCTTCGATCAGGGCCCGGCGGGAGGCGATTGCATTGGGGCGACAGCTGCAGGAGAACGCGCTAAGAGACGTGGAGAACGCAACAGAGCAGCTTTCTGCCTCGCAGGACATTGTGGCAAAGACCAAAGACAACATACACGGGCAGCGCCGTCGCATCTGCGAGGACCTGATCCGAATCTTCCCCATCACCGACTCGCCCTCTGGCCAGCCGCTGTCGTTTCAGATATGCGGTGTCACCCTCCCGAACACGACTTATGATCCGACCCTGGCACCGAGGAGCAGCCGGGCCAGCTTCTTAGGTGGCGGCGGCAGCTCGGCAGCCCCTCCGAGCGAGGACGCACTGTCGGCGGGGCTGGGATACGTGGCGCAGCTGGTGGACGCTCTGCAGTCGTACCTAGGCGTCGCGCTTCCCTACCCCATCTCGCCCTTCGCGTCGCGATCAAGCATCCGTGACGACATCAGCATGCTGCCAGATCCGCAGCGCGATTTCCCGCTCTACGTGCCTCGCGGCGGTTCGAGCGCACAGTACCGGTTCGACTATGGCTGGTTCCTCCTCAACAAGGACATTGAGGTGCTATGCACTTCTCAGGGCATCCGCGTCGTCGACATCCGGCACACGCTACCCAATCTCAGGTATCTGCTTTACGTGGCGACCGCGGGCAAGGACGAGCTGCCGGAGCGCAAAAAGGGCGGCATCATGGGTCTCTGGCACGGCCGCCTACTCTCGCGCGGCGTCATGGTTCCAGGCGCAGACGCATTCTCGGACGATGCGAGCAGCACGGCCGACAGCCGGCGGGGCAGCGCCGACAGTGAGGCCATAACTCGCCAGCGGGATGAGCTACGAAGGGCACTAAAAGGCGAGAACGGCCGGGGCGTCGCCGGAAGAGAGATGGCACTGTCTAGCGACGATTTCAAATCTCCATTGTCAGAACCTCCCACCAAGGCACTGCAGTTTGACAACCAAGGGACCAGCCTGATGCTGCGCACAAAAGGTCTCCGAGGAGATTCTGCAAAGTGACGAGCAAGAGTCTTGTACGCGGCACATCCATCCTCTCACCGCCTTGTTTGGAACATATCGGTGGCCTTGTGTCACGGCGCACCTGTTATACCACTTATTTTCTGGTTGTTGTTCCCTTTTTTGTATGTCCGAGATTAAGATACCCCATCCGTGCATTAATCAGTACATGTTGATCCGCAAAAATCTTTCTCTTCTTGCCGGCACGCCACACTGTCGTGTCGGGCCTTGCTTATTTCTCGGCTAGGTAAGGACCCGACACCACGTGGGAGCAACCAGAGCAACTAGGTCGACACATTTTAAAATACCCCTTGCAATAGCCCAGGTCCACGCAGTGGTCTCGCTGAGTTTCGGGAGGCTCTGGGTGGAGAGCTTTGGTCTGGAGATTGGACCTGTTCCCGCCGAAGAAGGTATTTTCGTCCACAAATGTGATCTTGCCGCTCCTGGCTTGTGGTGTCGCATATTGATGCACACAAAGCAGTTGGAATGCTGTTCCTTGAGCCACACACACCTCGACTAATCTCACATCAACCCGTTCTTCTGTACGTATACATACGTTCTCGCGTCCATTGTGCTTGACCGACGAGTACAACGAAAGCAAACCACTTAAAGTCCAGCGAACGATTTGTGGACCACTCATCGCGGCGACCACACGATGCCGGCTTGCCCACGTCTTCCCCCTACCCGCCTAGGCATTCCGGAGGTCACGTATCTCAACACTATCACCTTGTCGAAGGGGAACACGTTGAGCGGTGACCAAGAAGCATCACGCGCCTACAGACTACGTATTCAAGCCATGCCTGAGAAAGCAGAACGGTCGAGACTGCAGGCTGGGGTGGAATACCTCAACTCCATACCATGGTGCTCAGCGCTACTACAATCGACACCAAGCGTCGTGACCGGCCTCGAGACATGGAATACGAACACAGTCGAGAAGCGACGGTAAGCCCTCGCCCTTCGTCTCGCGAACCATCAACACCCCACCAACAATCCAGGCATCACCCATCCACTTCCACTCGTGGCCTCTGCCAGCCGGTTAGAAACAGCTCAGGGGCGAGAGTCCGAGGAGCGCGCTAGCCTTCACCCGATCCGCTAGTTCAAGGGCGCTACTAAGCCTGGGCAGCGGCGTGGACGGGGCACGAGGGCGCGTGCCACAGCCGGGTGGTCTACTCGACCATGGACGAGGGTGATCGGGCTGCTCGCCCTCCTCAGTCGTCAAGAAGACCGTCAGCCTCCCGGAACTTGCCGCTCGTCACGGGGTGCCTCAGCTCGCTCTTTGTACTGGTCATGTCGCGGGTCGTCGATGTTGCCGCTGACAGCACGGCGCGGGAAGGTACGCCTGCGAGGGAGTCATGCAGGACGAGCAGAGGAACTGGACTATGCTGGTCCCCGCGGAGGCTATTCGCGCAGCTACTGCACACGAAGCCTTGAGGCGCTTGGGGGCTAGGATTTGTCTCTAGGCAGGTAGGTAGGTGGGTAGCGAAAAAAAAAAGGCATGGCGAAAAAAAGCAGTCTGGGCTTCAGCTGGCCGGCCATGGGAGCAGCCTGGACGTGAAGCAACACACCCCACCACAGCCCGTCGGCCGCGATGTCTAGTCCTTGTCGGCCTCAAAAAAACCATTTACATGGCAGTGCCCACAGCTGTCAACACCCGGCCAGGCACGATCAATCGGCTGATTAATTATTATTCGAAAAAAGATCCTCAAGGATCCGACGGGTCCGCAGGGAAACACGACAGCCTAGAATTCTCAACGGAAGCGACCAGACGCTTTCCGGAAGCATTCCTCCACGTTTGTTGGTGGTTTCCATCGTCTGACTGTAACGGGTGTTCAGGCATCGATTTAGGAGGTACCTTAGGTACCCAAGTTACCTACCTCTCCCCTGTGTCAGCAAAGCCGCAGGCCACCAGCCACGCGAGAGCCACGACCCAAACGCAGACAGCGATGCGGAGAGGAATGGACTCCACATTTTACCTAAGCAGGGCGCTCTCTTTTGACGGTGCCTCAATTGCTTGCGCTGTTGCCTGCAATCCCGACCAAAAGGTAGTAGCATCGACCCTGGGGATCTCCCCGGTTAGCTCTCTGTGCTAGCAAAGCTGATGGACGCTCGGGGGCTGCATTGATAGAAATCGGGACTTTAGCGGGAGATTTCTTCTTTTACCCCCTGTGCACTCATTAATTAGGGGCGCCGACAGCGCGGTTCAGCCGTTCGAGCTGCGGGTCGCCGGGTTTCGGCCGTTCCGCCGGTTTCTGCCGCACGCACGGCTGAGCTGCGCAACGCCAAGCGTTCCGATCCCAAAGGCCGTCCCGATGGGGTTCATCCCTTTGCTGCTAGAATATTCACCTAGGCTAAAGCACAGCTTGTCACCGTTGGCCTGTCTCGAAATATGCCTAGATCTAGGAAAAGGTCTCAGCCCTGGCGAACCCTTGGGATCCTTACCCCGACCTCGCCACGCACCTGCCTTATACACAACCACCTCATTCACCTTCCTACCGAGGCATTGACCAGGGTCCCCGAACCTCGGCCGTTCGGTATGATAGGCTCTCCGTGAGGCTCATAGCAGTGCCGCGTGAGCTGTCCCAAGCTATCTCTGGTCCTTCGCCTGCATCCTTCCACGGCGAGCTGTCCTCAGGACAGTCTCAAGGCACGAGATTGGTTGCTTTCCTTATTTGGCATCACGGTGACCACTCTCACTCCTTACCAATAAACTCTGTCCTGTCATCGGTGGGGGCAGAAGCGGCTTTTAGCAGCACGCCACCCTCGCTTCTCGCATCTAGATTCTAGGCGGGCGGTCAGTCACACACCTGTAGTCCGCCCCGGGTGTCGAATTAGAGCGCTCGGCTCTACCCGATGCAACCTGGCGGGGATCCTTCGGCTGAGAACCGGGAGGGTATCATGACGTTGACATGGACCGGACTCCCAATATGGAAACATCCGTGACCGTCCCCTGGTATAATCACTATACTCCTGGCCTCGCTTGGGGCTGAAAATTGCGGATGACGTCTGAGGTCAACGTCCACTTGGCAAGCATCCTCGGGGTCACAGTTGTGTCCCTGACGGGAAATACCAACACGCAGGAGACTTGTTATCCCTGTCGCAAGGCCTCTGGGCTCAGCCTGTAGATATTCTTATGCCCTTGACGGGAAACGCTACAACGCATTGGGGGATTCATGCTGGGGGCCGTGAAAGCCTTGATTTCACTTTTACAAGTCCGAGGGTCACTCGACTAACAAGACCAGAAATATTTAATTACTAATTAGAGAGGCCCCTGAATGGACGCGTACCATCGGGTCACCGCGGTCAGAGAAACATCAGGATGGAACACAGGACTCCGCGGGAGATTGACCAATATAAGTAATGATAATTTGCTCATATGATCGGGATCTCTAGAGTCCTAGCCCCATGATGGAATTTTTGAGCTATTGATGTAGTTCGGCGGACAAATTACGGGTGGCAGCCGTTTGCTTTGGCTGTGAGATGGACTGTAATTATCGGAGACTAGGACATATCTTGTGCGACATCATACTGATTGGGTGGGAGAGCACGTGGTAGTCGAACCCCTTTCCCCAGGAGCAGTGAAATGCTATGTATGGGCGAGCCGATTGCGGGGCTGCAGACTAGCACAGGTACCTAGGTACCTAATTAGTCCGTGCAGCAGAGTGCGACGTGCAGAAGGGAGTGGGGGTGTTTACCGTTGACGTCGGTTTGAGGGCAGTAAGCCTTGGTTTGCTGGCGCGCGTGGCGCGCTAGCTCGGACTTGAGACGCGCAGCCGACTCGCCAGGTCGGTCTCCAGCCCCGTCGAGAAAGCGACGGACTTTCAGGAAACCCGATGGACGCGGACTTGGCACCTGCTCATCGCCCCAATGGTTTGCTAGCTACGGCCAAGGAATCATGGCCGGTTTGGAAC
The DNA here is from genome assembly GCA_003049425.1 of Magnaporthiopsis incrustans. NCBI lineage: Eukaryota > Fungi > Ascomycota > Sordariomycetes > Magnaporthales > Magnaporthaceae > Magnaporthiopsis > Magnaporthiopsis incrustans. Next base: position 124,208 of record PYSR01000063.1, read on the forward strand.
AACGCCGGTGCATCAAATGATTGGCACACGCATTCTCGAACAATTGAGTCATTGGCGATGCTTGATATGGTTCCGGTTCCCGCGAGCATGTTTGGGGGCGGCACAGTGACAGGGCTGGTCAATTGGAACACTGGGACGCAAGATCCGGCGTGCGTCAATCCCCATCCAAGTTCGATAGGGGAATTGAGGTGGTGGTCTGGAACGGTGGAGGCTCAATGTTGGCGCCGCACGGCCGCAGCCTGCAGCGCACACTCGCTGATCCGAGTGCCCGTCCCCGCAGCCAATTGCGAATCCCAGCGGGTCGGACTTTGCGCTGTCAGGGCTGTCCTGCCAAGCACTCGAAAGCGAGCGCCAGGCCAGGATGGTTTTGTCTTCTTTTGCTCTCGCCATTTCTCTAAAAGCTGCTACCTGGTGGCATAGCCCCAGTCCCGGCACTTGGTCCCAAATTTGGGATCTATGCCACCACCCGACGGCCGTGGCGTAGCAGACCTATTCCTCTCAGGCTTCAAGAATTCTTTCTGCCAGCAGTCGACTGCACCTGGCGGCTCCTTGCAACCCACCCGTCCCACCAAGACGCAGCATTTCCCAATCGGGAAAGCACGCATGCAACCCCAATCCTCTCCGATCCCGTACCCCTGGATCCTTGTCTGCCCACCCAAACCGCCGTATCTGCGGAGACGTCCAACGACATATTTCTTTTGTTGCCTCCTCTTTCAGGCCTGTGCTGAGCTTGCTCCCTTTTTTTTTCTCCCCTCACACTCACCCTACTCTACCCTATTGCTCCTCCTAGGTTACACCTCCAACTCTGGATGACAAAGCCTCTCCGCGGCGGACCCGACTAGGTATCAACACGCCACAGCACATAGGCAGCAGGGATTCGCCAGCAAAGCAGGAGTGCATCCCCTAAGCTCACGCGCTCCGAAGGCTGGAACCAAGAGATACAAACCAACACCCAAGCAGGCAGTACCGTACAACGAGTCCTCCGGCCCCATCCAGTCATCAAAGAAGCCGCGGAAGGATGAGCGCGGGACCCAACAGCATGGACGATGGGGGTGTAGCAATAGCAGCCCCTGCGAAGATGACGACACTCAGCCCTACGAGGTCCATCTCGGCTCCCTCCCCGGGAGCCGCAACACCTCCCCTAAGTCCTAGCCAGGAGGGCCGGCCTGCTATAAAGCAGGAGGGAGACCCCGGGTCCTGCAGGAGTTCCCGCTCCCCATCACCATCAAGCAGTAGCAACAACAACCACACCAGCATCGACAAGAAGTCTCCGACGCACGCCTCCTACTCCTCTTCGGCACTTCATCCCTTCAACCTCCTGCTACAATCCATCACCCACCCGAGACCCGGCTTCAGCGACATCATGTCTTCTCAGGGCGGCTCTGGCTCCGGCTCCGGCTCCGGTTCGGGCGGCTCGCAGTGGAACCCCATCCTCTCCCACGGCTCTGCCATCGGCATCGTCAAGCCCAATGTCGTCTTTGACGTCTACGGCAACCCTCAGGTACGTAGTCTGCCGTTTCGTACACTTTGAAACATTTCCTTGGCACCTGCTGACAGGCCACCTCAACGGTCATCAGGGCTCTTCATCGGGTTCATCAGGCCGTGGATCCTCGTCCTCGTCGGGCTCGAACCGTGGCTCGTCAGGTGGCGGGTCTTCCAGGCGCTAAGCAAGGGCTTTCTCCCTTGCTCGGCGCCGGGCCGATAGAGCCAGGTCGGGGGAAGCTACCATCTCCCGGTGATCTTGCTTGGCCTAATCGTGGCTGCACCAAGTCCTTTGCTTGAACGGCTGCCGCTCTACAACACAACTCTATCAGCAAACGCGAAACGGAATTTCTTGACGAAGACGACGCCTTGCTTTCGCAACCTTATTTTTTTCAAGCCACTGTCTTTCCTTTTACCCACCCCAACTGGCTTTTTCCATCTCCTAACTATCTCCTGGCTTATTTCCTCTGTACTCCCCTCAGCCCCATCAATCGGGCCGGTTGGAGGTTGGTGTTTTACTCCTAACCCCATAACCGGACATGATGCACAAGCAGGTGTGGTTAACGCCGCATATTTCTTGTGCCATTATGTTGGTGTTTTCTAGGTCTCTTTGATTTCTCTCCGGCATCAACGAGGACTAACAGGAAAACGGGGTTCAGGCAGCTGCGCCTAATTACTGCTTTTTGGCTGCATAGACCGGATTTATTTTGCATTTCACCCCTACACTCCTTTTTCTCTTACCCGACTCTCGCTGGCGAGTTCCTGCATGGCATCTTTATAGATAGGCGACGTCCAGACGTACCATTAGAATAGCCAATGACAAACTCTACGATAAACCCTACCACCTTATCAAACGGTTCAAATGGAAATAAGTGCTATAAGTCACCTGGAGGACTCGGGGAGCAGCTGTGGAGAGAAGAGAGATTTTAATGAGGGTCAAGTTATTAATAATCATCAAGTTTGATATAGATTCAGCAAGCACCAGATTCAAAGGATTGTATGAAAAGTGTGTGTAACATGCGTCCAAAGACATGTCCTCGTAACTCAAACCACCAAACTTCCCGCTCAAGACAAAAGCTGAGGCTCGTAACCTGATAGTCGCCTCGTCAACCTCGGCACGCCCAGCCGCGCTGAAGCGGTCCAACTAGTTGGGCGGCAGGGGCGAGGCGGCAGGCTTCCAGCCCGACGACCAGGCGAACTCGCTAAAGCCCGAGACCATGACGCCGTTCTGCAGGTAGACGCGCAGGTTGGTGCCGCCGACGGTGAGGGCGGCGACGCGCGAGCCGGGCACGCTGGCCTGGTTGAAGGCGCCGTCGTACCAGCCGCTGCCGCCGTCCCAGGCCTTCTCGCGCACGCGGCCGTCGGCCGTGCCGTAGTAGACGCGGATGCGCGGCCCGTCCCACGACACGACGCCCAGCGGCGCGCGCGGCGGGCAGCCCGCAAAGGTCAGCGCGCCCGTGTACCAGCCCTTGCCCGTGCCCCAGCACTTTTCGACCACCTTGAGGTCGGCGGACTGGAAGTAGACGCTGCGTGTGTGACGGCAGAGTGTCAGCTCGGTCTTGTCTCTTACAGTGATGAAAATAAACGGGAAAACAGGAGCGGGACAAAAGCTGCTCGTCATTACGTAAGGTTCATACCGGATCCCGAGCTTGCCGTCCTTGAACCACGTAGTGGCGGCGATGGAGGTGCCGGGCAGGGCGGCGCCGAGGCCGGCGCCCTTGGTCCAGCCCCCGCCCGGGCTGTCGTAGCAGTACTCCTGGATGTTGTTGTCCTCGCCCTGGACGTAGACGCGCAGGACGGCCTTGCCGTTCAGAAAGACGGCCGCGACGCCCGAGTAGGCCGCGACCCTGAACTTGCCGCTCACGGCGCCGCTGTACCAGCCCTTGCCCGAGTCGTAGCAGAACTCGGACACGGTGTTGTTGGCCGCGATGCCGTAGACGCGGATCTTGTCGAGCCCGAGCGACGTGGCCGCCAGCGGGCTGGTCAGCTTGACGGCGCCGATCTTGTTCTTGGCCTCGCCGCCGGTCCAGCGGTTTTCGTACTGCATCTCGCGCACGTCGCCGTCGTTGGAGAGCACGTACACCCGGAGGTGGCTGTCCTTGTTGACGCACGCCACGGGGCTGACCAGGGCGATCTGGTTGATGTTGGCGGCGGAGGTGGCGTCCATGGTGACGGAGAGGAGTGGAGGTGGAACCGATGGAGGAGATGTGGTGTTTTTTTGGGATGTGCTTGGATCGGTCGATGGCTTTATCTGAAGAAGATGGAGAGATGTTGTGCGTGATGCTCTGAGGTGTGAGTTGGATGGAAAGAAGGGAATGGGCGGCAGGTATTTATACACAAATCGACATAGGATCTCGTAGCCGGCCTGTTCAGTCTTCGCCATGTCACCGAAGGGGAACAGCATGACCCAAGAGCCTCCCTTCCCACTAGAGACATGGCTTGCGTCGACTTTCTTGTCTGGTTATGCCGAGGCTAGGCGAAACGAAGGTACGGCATTCCACGCGCCTCTGGGTCTGTAAACTTGCGTATAGCATCGCTGGCGGTCTGTATGCAACCATGTCGGCGAATCAGGGGTAGGAGGCTTGCACACGGCGGGTACCGCCTTCCAAAATCGGCATCCACCTGCCTCCAAGTCCAGCTTGCAGCCAGCTGAGCCCGAACCGAATGTCTCTCTTGCGGCACGGTGGCGCTCTTTTTTCCCGATCCATACGTACAAGCTATGTGAGCATGGCCAATCAAGAGCACCGGCTCAGGTGTGACGAAGCCCCGGGTCGGTCGTGCTCTCCCGTCCAGCCTCTCACCGATGGTGGGGATGCACAGACACAGACGTCCCGGTGCCGCAGTGGCGCCGACCTGGTCCCCGGCCTGGCTGGGAGGTGCCGAAGGGAGGATGGGTGGCTGGCTTGAACATGCCGCCTCCTATTGGCCCTCCGAGACTTGGGAGCACGGCTTCTTGCTCAAGATGCGCGCCGGTACGACACAAGGGTCTCTTGCTGCGATATCGCGGTAGTTTCGGCGGCCCACAGCCATGATATTCACTAACCGCCCTATTTAGTGCTGGCCTTGGGAGCCTGCCGCGGTATTGTCCGAGTTTGGTACAGAGATATGTAGCTGGACCTGTCTAGGGATCTCGATTTGCAGAAGATTTACGTGTGTGGACGACGACGATGATACATTCTGCAAGACACGTGCCTGAGTGAGCATGGCTCTCCCATCGCCAGGACATGTGTGGGCCGAAAAGCGCGCCCAAAAAGGAAGCTGATGGAGTACGGCATGGCCGCCGAAATGGGCCGCGGCGTCGGGGCTTCTTCGAGGTCGTGTAAGGCTGGGCGTGCCGGCCGATCTACCCTCGGGTAACCACGGCTGGCTTGGATGCCGGACACCACAGCTCATGTTTCTGAAGAGACGCAATCGTATTCCCGCCCGAAGAGGGGTAGCCGCCCCATCCAGGAAAGATGCGACGGTGCGTTTTCGCATGCCCGACTGCTGTGCGCTGTTGACCTGTAGCGAGTGTACAATACGACGCGCCCTACCTGCATTTTCTTGGTGCCACTACACGAAGAGACCCCTCATCGAGGATGTATAGGGCGCGGGCGAACAGCGTGAGCCTTTAGAGCAACACCAGAACTCTCGGGTCCGATTGGACACTCGCTGAGACATCGGGTGTTACTGTAGCACACTTGGTGGTTTACAACTAAGCCGAAAACACGATGGCTCGGAAGAGCAGATGTTGTGATGGACATGAGCGACGGCCTCGCTGGCAGCCAACGACAGGGGAACGTTGCATTGCGGCGGGAGCTTGGTCTCGGTGCCGCTCTCCGAGCAACGAGGTGGCCGGATAGGAGCTAGGATGAATTCGGATGCGATGTCAGGAGAGCGATGACCATGAATACCTTCGTAACACTAACGCAAAGAAGGTGGCGATAGATCGGGAATATCCGTAGGCTCAGGATCGGCCGATGGAGCGGGAGCATTTCGTAGGAACCAGCAGATGGCGCTAATCGCCAGATCAGACCAGCAACGCTAAACTAGCGGCTGGCGACGGAGTGACGGGCATAATGCAACACTGAGCGCGGCATGACGGGCACTGCCGGATGTCGGCCAGCCGCCGCACCAGTCGGATCGATGGGAGCGAGATGCGGGGAAATCTTGTCCTTGCGGAACAGTGCCGCCGGGCGCTGGCAGCCAAAAACCCACGCTCACAAAGATTGGTGAGACCGTCGCCGCCAGAAAGGGTCAAGTTCGTCGGCGTCACCATTTTTTTCTAAGACACCGGGGATCATTTGCAAAAAGAGGAGGACCGAGACGCAAACGCGAGAAAGAATAAGCCGAGACACACGACAGACGCAATGCACGGCAAGATCGCCCTCGAGGAGGCTTGGGCTATCGAGGAGAACTTCGAGGCCTATGACGTGTCCAAGCTGGCGCCCAAGGGCGTCATCGGCGGCGATCTCGTGGCCAACCTGCTCGACGTGCACGGCGAGCGGCTGAGGCAGATGGACGAAAACGGCATCGACATGATGGTGCTCTCGCTCTCGTCGCCGGGCGTCCAGGGCGTGGCCGACCCGCGCAGAGCGGAGGCGCTGGCGACGCTGGCCAACGACAGGCTCGAGGCCGAGGTCGGACGCAACCCGCGGCGCTTCGCGGGGTTGGCGTCGGTCAGCATGCACGACCCGGCGCAGGCGGCTGGGGAGCTGCGGCGCTGCTTCGCCACCGCCCAAGGGGACAAGGCGGCCAAGGGCTTCGTGGGCGTCGTCCTGAATGACTACCAGACCGGCCCCGCCGAGGACCGGAGCCAGATGATCTTCTTCGACGGGCCAGAGTACGACGTCTTCTGGGCCGCGGCCGAGGAGCTCGACGTGCCGGTTTATATACACCCGCGCGAGGCCACGCCGCTCATTATGGACCAGATGTGGAAGGGCAGGCCTTGGCTGGCGTTCTCCGCCTTGGGATATGCGCACAGGGTGGGGATGCACCTTCTTGGAATCGTGACCAACGGGGTGCTGGATCGGTTCCCGCGCCTCAAGATAGTCGTTGGCCACATGGGAGAACACATGTAGGTCGTCACCATATTCTCCCTCACTCATCCGGGCCAAGAACCGGAAAGAAACCTCCCAAGCGGCTAACGGGGCGGGTCGCAAATGCTCTCAACAGTCCATATGACCTCTACCGGATCGATCACAAGCTCAACCGGGCGCGGTTCCCGCAGATGCCCATGGCCAAGGACAAGCTGGTGCGCGACTACTTCGGCACGCAGCTCTTCATCACGACGTCGGGGCACTTCTCGACGCCGGCGCTGACGTGCGCGATGCAAGAGGTGGGCGCGAGGGCCGTCATGTTCGCCGTCGACTACCCGTTCGAGAGCATCCCCAACGGGTGCGTCTGGTTCGACGAGCACGTGTCGCGGGCCGTCAGCGCGGGCGACCTCGTCGACGTGGGGCGCAACAACGCGCTCTCCGTGTTCTCGCGGCTCGCCGACCCGGGCGGCCCCCACGGCGCCAAGTCCATGAGCCCCCGGGAGTGCCGTGTTGGCGGGCTCGGGCTGCGTGACGGGGACGAGGGCGAGGTCGAGTACGGGCTGTACAACAGGAGCTGGAGCAAGCGGCTGGAGATGAAGGAGTGACTCTGTTCACTGGCCATTTCGAAGCCCGGGTGCTTGCTTTTCTGCGACGGTGAAGCTGGTGGCTCGCGTCGATTGGCAAAACGCCAAATCGACAAGGTCGAGCTGGCTGATGGCTGGTTGGTAGTGTATTTAGAGCGTGCCAGGGGCTTGAGATGAGGCTCTTTTTTTCGCTTGTGCCATAAATCTCTCTGGCCCATGCATAAGCGGACCCGCCAGCAAGCAAAATAAGTTATTTTCTTACCGACTGTTGGCGGCATCCACAACTTAATGTTAAAATGCTGGGCGCTCTGTACGTGCCCGAGCCCACATCAAGTTTGGGGTCTACCAACAATCAATATTGACAGCGCGATGGAGTTAATCAGCGGGGCCAGTGCCTTGGGTAATGCGACCTACATCGTACGAGGGTCGATGGCGGGTTGCAGGTACGCCCATGGGTCCGCACGACTGTTTGGGCCCTCCTGGCGACGGGGTAGGCACACGCGAGCACGCCGAGATATCCACAGTATGTCGGCGAGTCCCTGAAGCCGCAGTCTTGGCCCGCCTGGCCCACATAGCAAGACCCTCACAAACGCGAAAAAAGGTCGTTGCGCCGGCGCATAGAAGGAAGGAGTGCATGAGATTGGATGGTACGATGCACATCTTGGCAGGCACAACGGCCACCATTGGTTGTGTGCACGCAGGTGCAGGGGAAAGAAGGGTGTTGTGGCAAGGCCACCCATCATCTGTCGCTTGGGATCATACCGGGCGAATTAGATTGGGGACGTAGGGCTCGCCGTTCCGGAGGATCATGTCACCCTCGGTTACGATTGAGAAGACAGAAAAGAAGGGGAAAAAAAGTGCAAGGGGTGAGCATCCGGAGAACGGCTGTTACTCAGCCGCCGACTGGATATTATGCCGCTTATTTTATGCGTGTTTGTTGCGATGACAGCTTTTGGCAACCAAATTTTGGAAAGTGTTGGCGCTGTTGGGTGATCGATGGATCGGTCCAGTGGGTGACGGTGCGCTGCCCGCGCCGAAACTCTGCCCGATCGGATCCGAATGCTCGCTACGTGTTGGTCCTAGCAAAACACGTTTTTTTTTCTCCTTGGGTCGGGTTGACCTGCCCTGCAAGTATTGAGTAATGGCAACGGGCACGCGGACTGGCGCGTGCGGTGGATGTGACGATCCACGCGACACGCGATAGGCACGCCTGGGCGAATCCTCCGGGTGGGACGCTACCATGTTCTCTCAACCAATGGTTGGTGGCTAATGGCGTGACTGCACCTTCCTTTTTTTCAGCCCGATCGATTAGGTAACCAGCGCGCTCCACACGCTCCCGACGCCGTCTCTTCCTGGCTCCCAGCCCAAAAATCCAAAAGTTCACACGCGGCTCACGACCACTGGCCTTGTGCTGCCCGAGAGAGGTGTGGGGTTTCTAGAGGGGCCCCTGTTGGCGCTATTCAGGGGCCAGGTTGCAACCTCTACGTCGTTCTCGACTTCTCACTCGCAGAAGCCTGCGATGCCAAGAAGACGGCCCTCTCATGTCGGTGTTTTTTTCTTACGCCGGCGAGCCGCCGCTTTGTTCGCTCACACAGGGGCGGCCTTCGCCAGCGCGCCTTGGCGAGCCCCTCTCCTCTGCAGCACGAGGAAGAAAGGGAAATTTGCGCGCTTTGAGCGACCGGTTTTGGCAAAGTCGTAAGTGGACCAGCAATTCTGGATCTGCCTCGCTGGTGTTCTTGTCCAAAAATATCGCGCTAACGCTGCCCCAGGTGGCTCACACGGGGTGCTGCCCGTCCATTTGCTGGACGAGGAGAGCCTCGTATCTCGCCTGTCTTCTTGGCCTTCACTGGATGGACGCCCACGAGGGGGAATTGCCAGCTTCTAGCCCCCGCCGGTTTGCATGAAAACGGCTAGCTGCTCAAGGAGAGAGGCATCGTGATGCTCGTCTCTCTCACAAAGGGTCACTCCGCGCCATTTGGCTTGGGCGCTGGACAGCTTTTTTCGACAAAGAGAGCAAGCGAGCCGGGCAAAGACAAAGAAAAAGAGAAAGACGAATAACGCTGCTCTTGCCGAGACACCTCTCGGTGCCGCTATCATGACGGCGAATCTCGCTTTAGAGCAAATTATTGTGCCAAGGACTCCGAGTTGGAGGGGCACCACACCGGCCAAAATGACGGGAAAGAGCATGGCATCGACGGGGAAACATCAGTGCGCGGTCAGCGCTCGGTGCGGCAGGAGATGACGGCGCAAATCTGACCCTGGGCAGGCAGGCAAGCCAGCCTTAGGGCCGGGTAAGGGAGTGCGCACGGGGATGGCCGACAACGCACAGGAGTTACATCCCCTCCTCCCCGTCCGTTGCCCCTGGTAATGTACCCCATTGTGCGTGGTGCCTGCATGGTGTGGCACCCCAACGCAGACCTATAAGTCGAGGGTCTCGCCGTTGTTTGGTCTCGCTCCTTCCTCTTTCTTCCCCTCACACACAAGCCGACCTTTGTCTCTCGCTATACAGCACCCAGATCAATTTTTGATCAGTCCTTCGTTTGGTATTGCCATTCCGCCTGCTTTGCGGTATCATACACACATAATGTCTCTCAAGACCGCCTCTCTTCTCACCTTCGCGGCCCTCGCGCCACTGGCCGTGGCCGTTCCCACCTCCTCCGTCCTGGAGGCCAGGGACATGCCCAGGCCGCGTTTCGGCAGCGTGCCCTACGGCACCCGCCTCGGTCTTGGTGTCTCGCCCTGCACTACGCCGGGCAAGATCGCCCTGACCTTTGACGACGGCCCGAGCCACCTGACCAAGACCATCGTCGACACGCTGCAGACCGAGGGCGTTAAGGCCACCTTCTTCATCGTTGGCAAGAACGGAGACTTCGCCGGCCTGACCCGTCCTGAGTATCACGACCTCGTCAAGTTCATGCACAAGGAGGGCCACCAGCTGGCGTCGCACACCTTCACCCACCCTGATCTTGCCACCCTCAGCCGCGCCGAGGTCACCGAGGAGCTGGTTAAGAACGAGGCCGTCTTCGCCGACGTCCTTGGCTTTGTTCCGACCTACTTCCGTCCCCCCTACACCAGCTGCGACGAGCAGTGCTACTCGGTTCTGAGCGAGCTGGGCTACCACGTTGTCGACTACAACCTCGACACTCTCGACTGGGACGTTAAGAGCGACTCCAACGCCATCTTCACCCAGGCCATGTCATCGGCCGACCCCAAGGCCAACTCGTACATCTCGCTGTCGCACGACGTTCAGGAGTTCACCGCCAACGGCTTCGTCAAGCGCATGATCGACCAGGCCCGCGCCAAGGGGCTTCAGTTCGTCACCGTTGGCGAGTGCCTGGGCGACCCGGCCGCCAACTGGTACCGTGACCCCGTCACCGGCGAGCCCATTGGCAGCGTCAAGCCCCCGGTGTCTTCCACGACGTCGACCGAGTCCCCCCGCGGCAGTCCCACCACCGGCGGCTCTGGTTCTGCCACCACCACTCTTCCTCCCATCACGACCCCGACTACGAGCACCAAGCCTCCCCACTATGGCAACAACACCATCGTGACCGCCACCCACACCTCGTACACCACCTACTGCCCGCCCGTGGACACTCCCAGCGGCTTCGTGCCCCTGCCGCCTGCGCCCACGGGCACCACCAAGCACCAGATCCCGGGCCCCAAGACCACCATCCTGCCCGTCTGCCCTGGTGGTTGCAGCAAGCCCACCACGTCTGCTCCCTTCCCCATCGACAGCGGCAAGCCCACCGGCGGCCACCAGCACGGCACCGGCTCCGTCAAGCCACCCACGGGGACCGGCGCCATCGTCAGGCCCCCCACCGACACCGGCCTCCCCAAGCCTCCGCCAGTCACCGCCGGCGCCGGCCGCATCGCCGTCGCCAACGTCGCTGCTGCGTCGCTCTTCGCGGCCGTTGCCTGGCTGGCCCTGTAAAATGGGCGCAGCAATGGAAGTCTTGTTTTGTCTCTTTTGTGACTCGTTGGATATGTGACTGAAGCTATGGCATCCTGGTTTTGTGTAATTTGTTGGATACCTGAACATAGATGTCAATACCCCTAATTTTCATTTTTATTTTTGAAATTTGTGGCCGCTTGATATAAAGTGATTTTTTGTTGATCTTGTTCCCTTGTGCTTGGGACGCAGTCTCGCCTCCCACGCTGAACGATGGCGGCGTTGCCGTTGGTTGGTTTCACATCCGCTTGGTCCCATTGTCTCTTTCTGGCTCCTCCTCCGCTCCCTTCCTCTTTGTCGTGAGGCCACCACCCTGGCTTGGCACCGAGACCACTTCTGTTCCTGCATGAGCACGAAAGGCTTAATTGGCGCCAGATGCTACCCCGGAAATTGTGCAGGGCCGAGCTGAATGAGGGGACCGATGCGCTAAACCCCAAGCCACATCCTCCGGCCGACCAGAAGAGGACTGGGCGGATCTTCCTTTTGCTTACTTTGACTTGGCGTGTTTCATTTTTCTCACATTTTTCTTTTCCTTTTTTCTTCTTCATTTTTCTTTCTTTCTTCCAATCCTAGCCCTGCTATCACCTTGCCTTTCGGCCCTTCTCTTCGAATGATGCCGGGCTAGCGTGATTTTTTTCTTTCCTTTACAGGGGGCGAGACAAGGGAGCGCCACCACTCGCGCAACAAACCGCGCCCACGTTTCCGGGATATAGCCTCGTGCCTGCACGTGACAATCTCGGAGCCAAGCGGACAAATTGAGCGCATCTGCCAAGCGGCGGCCGAATATCGTCATCCAAGATTCGAAACCCATTCCCCTCGTCTGTGCCTTGCAGAGCTCGACATATGATGGTTGCATCGATTGGGCTTCCGCATGCGGCCAAGACCACTAGCGTCAAATCCAACGCGTGGGATTAATGACGGCAGATTCGTGGATTATTCTCCGTGCTCTTTAGATGGCTGTAGTTACCTTACCTATGAGCCTACTTGTCGCCGAGGCCTGTTCGTTTTTTTTTTTTTTTTTTTTTTTTTTTTTCCCCCCCNCAGGGGCGCAACGAAGCAAAAACTACCCGTCAAAATTCCTCGAGATCAGCCAACTGGCACTAGCTCCTCGGCGGCCGCCCATCTTTTCAAGGCGTAATTGAACACTTTGAACTCCACGACTACCGATCGAGCCGTGCCGCTCCCTCAATTGTGCGGAAGCAAGGAACCATTATGTTCCTAGAATTGCGGCAGCCTCATCACAAGTGGCAGAACTGGAATCATGATAAGGGAATCGGTGATACAAAGATCCTCCTGGCCCCTTAATAGCATGTCCATCCACTATCCTCTCGGTAGAGCACCGAGGTCGTGTCGTCACCTCGCCGCTTGTCGATCTAATAGCTATCGGCCCCATCAAAGGCGACGTACGACGCTCGTTAAGGCGGTGGCGGCACGGGGCCACTGTCTATGCCGATTGTAAGCAGGCTGTCGGTGCCGTCGTCCTCCGAGTCCGGGTTCGGGTCCGGCGGACGGACCCTTTCTCGCTGAACTGCTGCACTGTGAGGGCTTTACGCCACTCTCCCGGCACCGCCGACGTCACCGGCTCCTGGACTCTTCCTGCGCAGCTGCCCCTGCCGTCGTTGGGCTTGTCGGCGTACACCACAGCGTAGACGACACCCTTGTCCGGAAGGTCGACGCGTATTGCGGCGTCGCTGGGAGAGGAGGGATGGTGTTAACGATGGACCGGCCGAGAAAGCGGAGGGGCCGACATGCTCGCGCTTGTGGACATTGGCGGGGCCGCCGCCAGTATTGTGGCCCGGCTGGTGAGCGCAGGCTCTGCGTCGCCGCGGCCACGGGCTAATCGGGACTGGTGGACTTTGCGGCCAGGAGGAGGCCATCCTGCCGGTCACCCGCGTCACCTCGCTGACAAAAATGGAAGCCAGGACGCCGAGATGGTCGGCCATGCCATTGGTCCGTACAACGGGGTCGGCCCCGCCGGTCCCAGGGAGTAAAGGGACAAATCCGTAAGTGTGGTGTGGAGCGATTTAGGGGGCTTCTGGGCGGGAAACTGCGGAACAGCTGGAAACGAGCGCCCGGCTCGAGGGATGTGGACGCCAAGAGGAGACAACACGCCGGTACAGATCACGAATCTACCGGTTTTGCGCGATATCAACTGCCACAGTTCTATAGAGTAAGCTGGAGCAGACTCAGGGATGTGTTTGTTTCGCCAGTCCATTCTTGTCGCCGGTAGCGACGAGCGCGGACATTACGTGCGCACCCGCCAGGGACGAGGTATTCGGGAGGACGGTCCCGGCCGGCGGGAGCCTGCAGCATTGGGAATCGGCTCCAAGTCCCCGACGCATCGGAGTCAGATATCCATCGATGAAAAGGGAGCCCTGTCCAAAATAAGCCCGCTGTCGGCTGGTCATCAAGGCAAAGGCACGTCCGTCGGGCTCTTTGGAGAACAAAGCTGAGGCCACATGGGCGTTATGCTCTCCGGGCACGATGGGACGTCCACGGTTCGATTATCCAAGAAAAGCCTGATGGCTATCGCCTCCAACGCCGCGCGGACGCATTCAGTAATTATCCATACGGCAGCTGGGCACGTTGACCTGTGCTTACCGCGCGACGAGTCAAAATAAACGTTGCCGGTGACAGCCTTCCGTCGATTCAGCCTCAAGTGACGAGCACGGATCGCCGCACCAGAGACAAGAGTATCACGGTCAACAAATATACCTACCGATCCAGCAGGTTTACCCTTCCATCGCTCGCCCAGGCGCGGGTTGGCCGTAAAATATTCTGGGGCGTACCCTGGCTGTTGGAATCTGTCTAGCAAAATTTGTAATGATGTCTAATCTGGTGATGCCATGGCTATTCCGGGGATGAAATATCACAGTGATGCAAATCGTGTTAACAGCAAAAAAGGCTCTCATCTCCGAGCACTCTAGGAGATTCCCAAGGCGGCCCGGTCATGGCGACGTTCCGGAAGTAGTTCAAGAAAATATCGTTATACCATGCTTGCCATAACTCCCACATTTTTAGCCGCCAGCGGATGAATTTCTTTGGATACATTCCGATTTATGTCTCTGTTTTTATACATTCTCATCATCATAAACCATAAACGCGATCGCCATCCCAGATCTAAGTGATAGCTTTCACAAGCAGCAACTCCACTCCCGTGGTGCTTTAGGAACGGCGTCTGGCGTCCTTGTCGCGGCGGCGACGGATGGGAGCCCTGTCGGTTCTAGGCCTCTCACGTTCTCGAACTGCGCCAATTGAAGTTAACTACCACTCGGTCAGCACAATAGCTACACGTTCGAAGCTACTCGGCGGTGGAGAGTGAGGTCCTTCACATTATTTACTGGCAGCACAGGCTCTCTCCCATATATCATTAAACATATCGCCAATCCCATCGAAGGATGTCACCTCAGCTGGAGGGTCTGCGTCCAAGTCCGGAGGAAGTAGAGTTGGAGTCTTGTACGAGGGTGTGGGAGCATCGCTTGGTGCGGGGTACTTGGCTGGCGGCTGCGGCGGACTGCCCGATACTCGTTCCACGGCCACCTTGCTGGCCAACTGTTCGTCCGGGGCCTGGGGCAGGCGAGCTTGCTTGTCCTCCGAGTGCAGACCGAGCACAATCCACTCGTGTCTCTCGGCCTTTGTGAGATATTTCTTCAAGGGGATATGGTGGTGGCCGTGAGTCGAAGGGAGGATGAGCCTATATAAGGTGGATGAGATGGGTTTTCAGCGTCAAACACCATTATGTCAGGCACTGGGACAGGTGAGGTGATAATTGCGTGTGTGCTGTACCTGGTTTGCTGAAGACGCTGGGATACGTCATGCCAGGCTATTACTGGGTCTGTGTCTGCCCATGCACCTATCCCCAACAGGGAGGTTTGGCGGTCGCAGGACATGTGTGTAGGATATTCCTGCTCGATTTTTCTGTTGGAAGGGACTTTTGGCTGGATGCCGACTGTCTAATTCTCGAGGACAATAGAAAACGGAGGAGAGACGAGAGACGAGGGGGTGCGGAAAATAAAAAGGGACACATAGGCGGAAAGAGCGACCTTTTGGATATCCGTCCAAAAGGACGCAAAGACCGCTTCCTGATCAACACACACGGCCCATGAGTAATCCAAAACTACCATGTCCACAGGGCGACCTGTCGTTTGCAAGATCCCGCAGGAACTTGTGGAAATCCCCGGACGTGTTTGGTTGCCAAGCCTCCGAGACCACACCGCTGGGTCTGGGCGAGTGCTGGCAAGGGAAGACAGGCATCCAATAATGCAGAGTGAACAGCATGTTGGTTGTCCTAGCTCAGCGGATCACGCGTCACTAGGCTTTGCTGACTGCGTGGCGTCGGATCTAAACTTCAATATCCAGGATGCCTGGGATGGCAGCCAATAATAACGCCGTCCACAAATCTCAGTTTAGGAGGGTCAGCGGTGATGCACCTAGACAGAACGGGTCTTGAATCCCTGTCTTAATGTGCGTGATTTTTGTCCGCACGCGACAGCTTGAGGGCGAGGACGGGACGAACCGCTTTTACGAGGAAGGCTCCGAATTCTCCCCCGCCGCGGGCCGAGGCCTAGGGGTCTCGTTGAATACATATAACAAGATCTTCACACGATACGTTGAACGGCGGCCGCTTTCTTTCCAGGCCTCAAAGTCACCGGGCAAGCACCCCGTCTTGATCGTTTTACTGTGGTGGGGAAGCGTTTATCCTGTTGTACTGCGTCGAGGCGGAGGCGGATGATGCTCGGTCCCATCTTACTACCAAACTGGGGATAGTTAACAACATGCAAGATTTCTCGCCTACGCCCGGGCACCGCGTAGAAGCGCCCGACCCGTTCCCAAGCTATCGGGTCGTCATCCTTGGTAATGGAATGCAATGCACGGTGAGTGGCCCCGAAATAGCGGTGAGGCCATGGCAGGTTTTGGGGTCGGAGGAGATGTCGTTTGAGGCCAAGTTTCCTCAACTTGGGGCCAATAAAAGGACACGCATCGGGTGGAGAAAGGTGCGTAATTAACTAATGGAGAAAGCAGTGACGTGTTGGTCGGACTCCTGATGGCGGGAATGAAAGGTGATTGAAGCACAGTTTGGGCCCGACCGCCCGCGCGCTCGCGGCACGGTTACACCCACCTGCTTGGCCGGTAATTAGAATCTGATTAAGAAAAGATGAGCAGGAAGAGATCTACCCAAGTCCCCGGGAGGCGAGAGGTCTCCCTCATGTGGGTGCTTGGACGGACAGTAGTGCCAAATAGTTAATTATTATTTGCATCGAAAAGCAAACAGCGAGAGATAAGAGAAGAGGGGTGTCCGGATCCTTCCAAGACACCTGGCGATTCGCATGATTTTCTGTTTTCTTGTTTCAGGTGATATTGTGGTTTTAGCCGGAATGCGTGGTGGACATATCGTCCGGACCGGTCCAATAATGATATCACCAGCATCTTGACCTTGACACCCATAATTGCGTGCCACACCATCCCACTGCCGTCCCAGGCGGGATAGAGATGCGCCAAGACAATATTTCCACTTTAACCTTGATCTCGCTTAACCACGGCTGTTCAGGGCCAGTGAGGCTTCTCAGAAAGGAGGGGAAGCCATCGTGATATCAAGTGAAAATAAACCTAGGACAAATGGTCTCGGGATATAAATACGCCTGGAAGTCGCCATACGTAGCCGCTGTCTCGCTTCCTTGCTTCTCAATCCATCTCCGACACACGCTGCGCGCTGGGCTCCTTTTTCTTAGAAGCAATGCGTGTCTCCTCCCCGACAGCCAGTCTAGCGGCTGCTTTGTCTGCCCTACTCCCGACACGAGTCTTCGCGATTCCAGGTGATGCCACCTTCACCGACGGCAAGCTAGCCAGCGGCACATGCTCTTTCTCCAACTATAGCTTCCCGCCCGGCATCTACGGCTCAGGGCTCGGCCCTGCGAACTGGGCTGGAGGATCCAAGTGTGGTGCATGCCTGCTGGTCACGGGACCTAGGGGAAGCACCAAGGTCATGATTGTGGACAGCTGCCCGTCGTGCAGCGGCAGTCGTCTCAACCTCTTCTCGGATGCCTTCAAGCAGATTGGTGACCCCAACGATGGCATCATCCCTATCAACTACGAGCCTGTCTCGTGCGGGATAGCGAAGCCCCTGAGGCTGCGGAACAAGTCTGGAACCTCGAAGTGGTAGTAAGTGGACCCCTTTGTTGCCTTGCGGACGCTTACCATCCCGACGCCCATCTCCGGATAAGACTTGTTTGACGATGTATTTCTTCCTATATGTAGCTTTTCTCTCCAAGTCCTTGACGCCAACTACCCGATCACGGCTCTCGACGTCAGCACGGATAACGGGCGGTCGTGGCAGTCGACGATACGCAAAGAGTACAATTACTTTGAGCGTGAAAAGTCGGCCGGATTCGAAAAGGATTTTGTCCACGTCCGCATCAGTTGCTCCAACAACCGCCAGGTTATCGTTCCCAACGTCAGTGCCGCCAACGAGGCCAAAACAGAAGCGCCTGTGAATTGCTGAAGCGGACAAAAGGGGCATGGCAAGGAATCATATTGACAATAGTTGTAACTCCAAATCAAAAGCCTTTTGGGATAAGTGAAGGGAATAAAAAGGGGTGTGTTGATAACAATGAATCTTTTCCAATACCGCAGTCATGCTTTTACGGATAGCAGTGTGTTGTCAACGTCTGACATCTTCTGCTTCCCCTTTATTTGACCCAGCTCACCAGGACGGACCTCCACCCTCAACACCAGCCAGTCGCACAGGAATTTGCCAATACCAGCGCCGATAAAAAGGCAGAGGATAATGTACCCATTAAAGTACATGGCAAGAAGCATGGTGATGTATGCGACTCCAAACGTGATGGCATGTATGAAAGCTCTTGCAAGCTGCTGGAACGGGCTGGCTCGCATGATGACAGTCTTGCTCGTACTTGCCACCAGGGACGAGAGAGTGGAGGATGTTGGCAGTGCTGAGCTTCCTTCTCTCGCTGCCATGCTCCGTTCCATTTGACTGGCAATAAAGTCGTCGTACTCCCTGCCTGCTCGTCGACAACACTCGAGCAGTACAGTGAGCAGTATGGCACCGATGCAGGAGGCGGCCATCATGCCGTCGTTGCGGATGTACCATTCTGGCGTCAGGAAGCCTGACAGCCACAGCGAGTCAGCGCTAAAGTGATTCCCAAACAAAGGAACATCCAGGAGGGCTTACATGATCCGACCGTGTTCCAGTTCCACATATTCTGCACGCAAACACTATTAGCGAGAAGTCTGAAAGAGAAACAAAGAGGGAAGCTAGCGCCGTTCTTACGGACGTGACGCAGTCCTCGGCCATTGGACCAGGAACTTGGTTAGGGCTCATGTTCTAGATTTTTTCGTAATAACGTGGTGAAGTTTGTTGATAATTGTCAGTGAAACAGTGCGATAACAGGCAAATATTTTTTAACGGGGTAAAACTATGTCGTCAAAACATGGCTGTCAGAACAAAAGGCGGCGGAAAACGTCTTTAATATCAGCGATTCCCATCCATGACGGTGGCCATTCATCGGGCCCACCATGCCTCACGCCTAGAAGCCCCAAAAATGAATTTGCGGCCCTTCCGCGGGCCGGAAACCCCAGCAGCTCTCCGCTTTGTGGAGAATCATGGCGAATTAGGAAATTCTCGGATGCTGACATCGCCTTGGGGTCGGGGGCGGATAAGTCGCCGGCTTGGCCACCTTGTTCCAGGAAAGTAGCGGGACTGGATGCTCCGAGCGTTCGGCTTCCCGATACCGGCGATAACACGCAATCGTCGGTCGCGTAGAGCACGGGTTGGCGTGGCCGGGGCCGTTTACGACAGCCAAAATCATTCAAAAGTCATAATTATGTCATCTCGGTAAGGGGCATTCTTGCCCATAGTTATCACTTCCACATTACATACCGAGATATTGCCATTTCGCTAGTTGCCAATCTGGTTTATAAAGTGACCCTAGTTCCGACCTTGCCTTCGGGCGTTTGGGAGCCAAACGTTTCGTGAAATCATGTCTTTCGAAGTTCATAAGATTTTATCTCACATAAAGAAAACATGACGTGTCGCTTGGTACAAGCCCAAATGGCATGTTTATACATAGTTTGCCCTATGAGATCTGCGAAATATTTATACTTCGTGAATTTCGAATTAGACGGGCCACTATTCCGGAGTTAAATCTCTAGCAACTTTCCAAGGCTACCTCCAAAAGGACGCCATGAATTTAACTTTCGAACTGACTTTCATAGATATCTAGTGCCTCACAACAACACAATTCCATCTCCGTTTGCTGATAGGCCTCGAGCAACCTCCGAAAAGTCGTAAAGACTTGCCATTCACCGGAGATTGGACGTAGCTCTCCGCATGTAAACGCTGGCTTCGCCCTGGTTTTCAAACAGACAGTTGAATACCCATCATCATCTTCTTCTAGCATTCTTTGCTCCAATAACACATCCAATTCAGCTTCCGCATCTCCCCTATTCACAAACACAAGCCCGCAAAGCCAACACACCAGCAGCATCATGACTTCATCCCAGCGTGGCACACACGAGGCCGTCATGGACAGGATGCGGCGCAGCAACAGAGGGATGCAGACGCTTTACGAAGCACAGCTCTGGGACCAAGATTTTTCGACCGTCCAGACGCTGCAGGACTGGATCCAGAAGCTCGAGGGGCTGCGAGGCCTGTACAAGACGGCCGCGCACCGGAGCCGCCGTGAGCGGGCCGAGGCCAAGCACTTTTTTATGCTGACGGACCTGCTGCAGACGGCCTTGTTCTACCTCTCCCCCCTGGCCGCAAACACCCGGAACGAGGCGCTCAGCGCCCTGGACAGGTGCGCCGGCGTCAGCTCCTGCGAGCGCAACCGGCGCTATCTCGACGTGCGCCTGCTGAACGCCCGGGCCCAGGCCCACGAGGTCGTCCGGAAGCTCAGGGACGACACGCACTTCCCCAGGGACCTCGCCGCGGCCGTCGACGAGACGGCGGTGCAGGGCGGCCACCTGTTGGGCGCCTGCCTCGTGAGGATGATGCCCTACTACGGCTACGACGGGCTCTCGAGGAGCTACTTCTTCTCGCCCGCCGTCAGCAGGTGCCGCTTCCCGCCCCCCAACAAGGCCGGCCGGCACCTCTTCACCGTGGTCCCGGACCTCATCGACCACACCGTCTTCTTCCGGCTCCATCGTCTCGACGAGGAGGCGCTGGCCAAGATCCTCCAGACCATGCTCTTCGTGCCGGCCTCGCAGCCGCCCCACGCAGTCGACGACGTGAGCGTCTCGACGGCGGAGCGGCGGCTACGGGAAGAGCATAGGCAGATCAGGTACCTCGAGGAGCAGCGCGACTGCCCGCTTGCCCGCCGCGACGTGCCGTTCCCGGAGCCTCCGCGCCTGAGAGACGTATCTCCGGAGAGCGCCAACCCCGCACAGCCCAGCCCTCACCGTTTCAACTTCCGCGAGTATGCTCTCAGGAGGCTGAACCCTGCGAGCTCGTCCGCCATGACGGAGATCCGGCTTAGGGATCATCTTCTGAGAAGGTTGCGTGCCGTGATCACGGAGGATGTGAGGAGGGAATAGCTCCAAGGGCAATCTCCTTGGCGGCGATACGGTTCGGTTCCGACGTTGCCTGCGTTGTTCTGCTTGGGGCTTCGGCATGTGCGTTCAGCTTTGTACTGTCTGGCTTGTACTTTTTTTCTTGATACAATCCATTCCGAATCTTTTTCCTTTTATTACTGTTGTTATAAATCATTCATCTTAAAGTATTTTATTTCACATCCATATATTTTCTTCCTATATCTGGGGCTTTTTTGGGGCCTTTTTTTTTATCATAATTGCGTGAAAAGGAAAGTCCAACTAGATCACCCTCGATCATTATTACTCTCATCGGTACCTTGATGGATATTCCTCCCTTTGGTCGGTCTATCATCGGGATTACCGAACCGAAAGTGTGGACATGAGTGATTCGGGATATCATGCCAAAGTCGACGTCGACTGGACCCGTATGCAGGTTGAAGCGAATGAGACATCCTCCTTTGACCCCGCGTGGCCCAGTGGCCAAGAACCCCGACACATCCAATGCAACCCACCTCATGCGTGTGACCGAAGCAGGAAGGTCCGCACATATTATCTCACGTGCCCGCACCCGCGTTCTTCCGTGGTCTGTCATCCGGCAGTTGCTACGATTGTATTACACAGCTGGATGAAGAGCTGCTTCTTTGTTGCGCGACGAGCTCTTCCACATAGGCAATTTATAGCGCGGCTGGCGACCTCGTCCACATCTTCCCTTGCGATGCCGGCACATCTATCCTGCCACGGTTGGCTTTTGTGTGTCCGTTCCGTTCTCCGTCCGGGGGCTGTCCACTTTCGGACCGGGGTTGCAGCAGTGCGCTACAAAGAGGGGCGACCCGTGGCCAAAAAAAAGCGCGAAGAGGGCTCATGTGGTATCGTGATGAGGGGCCCAGGGTCAGTTGGGCAGCTCGGGGCCTGGTATAAGACCCTCGGGATGTCACAACAAACCACGCTCGACCAGACTCCTCACAGAGAAGCAGAGGCGTCTTTCTCTCTCCCTCCTCTCTCGGCGTAGGATCCTGTTAGGACATACAGTAGACGGCGGGCGTTGAGTCACCCCTCGGAAGACATGAGGCTCACATCCATCCCGTGGCTGGCCGCCTTGCTGGCAAGATCATCGCTGGCCCTACCCCTGAACGATGCGGTAGACGCGCTCCCCGTGTCGGCGCCGTCGTCGGCGAGCCTGCCGCGGCTGGCCATCTACTACCAGACGACACACGACGCCGTCACGGGCCGGCCGATCTCGATGCTGCCCCTGATCACGGAGAAGCAGATCGCGCTGACGCACCTGATCGTTTGCACACTCCACGTGCGCGCCAACCGCGACGTCTACCTCAACGACTTCCCGCCCGACCACCCGCGGTTCGCCACCGTGTGGGCGGAGGCGGCCATCCTGCGCGCGTCGGGCGTCCGCGTGGTGGGCATGGTGGGCGGAGCGGCCGAGGGCTCGTTCGCCGACGACACGCTGGACGCACCCAACGGCAGCCCGCTGTTCGAGCGCGCGTACGGCCAGCTGCGCGACGCGATCCGACGCTTTGGCCTGCAGGGGCTCGACGTGGACGTGGAGCAGCCCATGTCGCAGCGCGGCATCGAGCGGCTGGTGCGCCGGCTGCGCGCCGACTTCGGGCCGCACTTCACCATCACGATGGCGCCCGTGGCGTCGGCGCTGACGACGGCCGCGTGGCCCAACCTGAGCGGCTTCAGCTACCGGGAGCTGGAGGACGCGACCCAGGGCGGCGAGGTCGAGTTCTACAACGCCCAGTTCTACAACGGCTTCGGCGACATGGCCAGCACCGAAGGTTTCGACTCGGTCGTCGCTGCCGGCTACGACCCGCGCCGCATCGTGGCGGGCCAGGTCACGACGCCCGAGAACGGCGCGCAGTGGACGCCGTTCGACGAGCTGGCCCGGACCATGGGCGAGCTCCGGCGCAAGTACGGCGAGATCGGAGGGATCATGGGTTGGGAGTACTTCAACGGCAAGCCGGGGGGTGAGGCGAAGCCTTGGGAGTGGGCGCAGCAGATCACGGCAATCCTGCGGCCCAACATGCCGGTGGGGCTCAGGGTGACGAGGGAGGACGCCGCGCGGTTGGACGCTGCATGGGCCACGAGCGTGGCCGGCCGCGGCACTGGAAACACTTCCGTCGCCGGGGCGGACGACCTGAAGCCGGATGTCGACTACTGGGCCATGGTGTCGGAGTGACGTTGGCGGCTCGTTGTATCACCCAAGCATTAGATGATGTATTTCATAAACTTGGCCAGATTCGGATGTGCCCTTTGGGTAAGGTCCCTTGCATTGTTTGGTTACACTCAGAGATTGCTCTTTCTTATACAGCTCCTAGCATGAAATGACGCAGCGGAGATAAAGGCTAGCAGTATAAATCATGCCGCGCTCCTTCCAGCGCAGCCGTTTCGGGGAAACGAACCATTTTGGCATTTACCTGCATTGACCCCCCGCTAGACCTGACGTGCATGGTAGCTTCACAGTCGGGTGCTGCTAAGCAAAGCCCTCTGGAGCACAGGTGAAGTTGTATCCAACTGGCCCAACACACTCCCCAAGGGGCTGTGTTGTATCAGCTCCGGGAACCTAGGGCGAAAGCGACGAGGCGAGCGTCTTAGTAAACACGATTTTATAGCATACCACAGCCTAGGGCGGATGCGTTACCTTGTGCACAACCGAGAAAGGGTCCCAGTGCTCGTCCGTGTGCGGCGTGTATTCGATCGCATTGATGAGCGGGTTGACCGCCTCGGTCCCGAAGAGCATCGAGAAGAAGGCGTATGTCATGTCCATCCCTGTGATATTAATGGGAATCGTCAGACACGGACTCGGCCGGGGGAGGCAGCACACATCGATAGGGGCAAAGCAATGAAAACCTACCGGCTGCTACCCCAGAGCTGCTCCAAATATTCCCATCTTGAACCCAGCGAGCCGAGGGAACCCACTTGACACCGTTGCCGTTTGACGTAGCCCACGCCCACGCTGCCTTGTTGGTGGTTGCACGGCGCCCATCGAGGAGGCCGGACTTGGCCACGCTGGCAGAGCCGGTGCACACGGTCAGCAGGTACTTGAGCGAGGGGTAGCGCTCGCGCACAAAGTCCTCGATGACGGTGTCGTTGTTCTCCTCCAGGACCCTATTGCCGGTGCCGCCAGGGACCAGGATGATGTCCAGGGGTGGCGCATCGGCAAACGAGTGAGTGGCCAAGAGGGACGGAGCCTGTGCCGGGTAGAGCGCCGGAGGGAGGTCGGGGTTCGGCGGCGGCGGGTTCTTCCGGGGCGGCGAGCGGCCCGAGACAGGGCCCGGCTCTTTCCAGATGAAGTAAGTCGTGATGTTGAATCGGACGGAGAGCTGTGGGTGGTTTGTGGTGTCAATGATCTGGCAAGATAGGACTGCCGTTGGATGCAGTAATAACTGGAAGTAAGGTTCAGGGGCTTACACCTTGAATGATGTCGGAGGGTCCTATGACATCAATGGGCTGGAAGCCAGGGAACAGAATCTAGAGCCAGCCGATTAGCACTTCCTCTCTATCCAGTGAGAGTCAAGCATAGGCTGGCTCACAAATCCAATGGCGAGGTTCTGCGTAGGATCATAGTCCGGAGACTGGGCTGAAGTGACCGCCCCAAGTCCGAGGACTGTGAGGATAGGGACACTGAGGTCAAAGAGGCGCTGCAAGTGCATTGTCCGTAGCAAAGACTCGAAGGAAGTCTAGGGTGTTGATTCTGCTGGATGAAGCCGGGGAGACAGATTCTGGAATGGATGGCCCGCCTTCCTTTTATACCCGTGAGAATGACAGTAGCCAAGATATCATAGACAGCTCCAAGGACGTCATCCTAGCGGAGTTCGGCCTCGGGATCCAAGACACCGCTCTGCCTCCATGCCCGTCGTAGTCCAAAAAGGCAGGAGGAGCCATTTCAAGGTGACGCTTAGGATTGAAGACACACGCAAAGACAAGCGATAGGTGGTAAAAGGGACGCCAAGCCGGCTGGCGAATATGCATCTTGTTTACTTAGGTCTTGATCGCCAGGCGATCCAGTCAGGAGCCTCGGAAAGAAGGAGGGGAGGCTCGCACTCTATCCTGCAAGTGTCGGACTGCGAAGATGCGGGCCAGGCGTGAGCGAGTTTGCGCAACTTAATCGTGACAGCAGAAGCAACAAGGGATTTGTCAATTATAAGCACCGGGCAAAAGAAAGCCCGGGTTTTGTTGAGGCTCGGACGTTAAGTGAGGGCAGGCGCCAATTCTTACGCCGAGCTTTGGTGCTGATCACTCCCATGACGGGAGGTCAATGAAAGAACTCAGGGGCTTAGGGCGGAGGGTTAGGGCACGACTAGGCGCACTAGAGGCTAGGCACGTGCTGCCTGCCCCTCCAACCTCCTGACAGGGTGCTGCACGATGGACCAGAGCGGCTTGAAAAATACGCTGCAGATATCATCACAGGGCGACGGACCAGGCAGCCTCTGCGGCCTCACCTAAAAGCCATTGGGCCCTCGCAATGGAGTCATCGGTTCGGCCACGTCTTTCTAAACGCTCAGCCAGCAGCCGCGACTTGCAGATCGCGCGATTGCCAACGCCATGATCAGCGCCGCATTTGGACGTGGTGCGGCCGTCGCCTCAACCAGGCCCGCCTTCTCTCAGAGGGCACTCCTCTCCAGGCAAGCCGCCGCCACCGCCTCCCTGACGCCCGTCCGCACAATGGCCTGCCGGTCCTCCTCCTCCTCCTCCCCCTCCCCCGCCGACGTGCCGTTCGAAAAGATCCCCTCGACCTCGATCCGCGTGCTGCGCACTGTCCCGTCGGTGCGGCGCTGGCGGCGCCCGCACACGCTGGACCAGCGCTCCGTGGCGCTGGTGCCGACCATGGGCGCGCTGCACCGCGGCCACGAGTCGCTGGTGCGGCTAGCCGCGCGCGACAACCACCACGTCGTCGTGTCCATCTACGTCAACCCGGCCCAGTTCGGCCCGCGCGAGGACCTGGCCTCGTACCCCAAGACCTGGGCCGCCGACTGCGCCGTGCTGCGCCGCCTCGACGCCGAGCTCGCCGACGACGGCGCCAACCTCGGCCGCGTCAGCGCCGTCTTCGCCCCGTCCACGGCCGACATGTACCCGTCGGGGTTCCCCGGGCAGGAGCCGGACTCGACGGGGAGCTTCGTCACCATCACGCCCGTCGGCGGCCTGCTCGAGGGCCGGAGCCGCCCGACCTTCTTCCGCGGCGTCGCCACCGTGTGCCTCAAGCTCTTCAGCATCGTGCAGCCGGACCGCGTCTACTTTGGCCAAAAGGACGTGCAGCAGACCGTCGTCGTCCGCCGCATGGTCCGCGACCTGTGCCTCGACAACACCGAAGTCGTCGTCGGCCCCACCGAGCGCGAAGCCGACGGCCTCGCCCTCAGCTCCCGCAACGTCTACCTGGGCTCCAGAAGGCGCGCGCACGCCACCGTCCTGCACCGCGCCCTGCGCGCCGCCGAGCGGGCCTGCGTCGAGAGCGGGAGACTGGACCGCGCCGCCGTGCTGGGCGCCGCACACGACGTGGTGCGCGATGCGCTGGCCGCGCAGATGGCGCTCCCGCCGAGCCGCCGCGTCGTCTTCGAGCTCGACTACATCTCGCTCGCCGACCCGGACACGATGGAAGAGCTGGACGTGGTCAACCCGGCCAGGGGCGGCATCTTGAGCGGCGCCATCAAGATGCTGCCCGTCGAGGAGCCCCAGGAGGGAGAAGACCTCGGTCACAGCGGAGGTCCCGCCGTGCGACTGATCGACAACATCATCCTGAACCCTACACAAGCTTAGGGCCCATCGCATTTGCACATGAAAATTCGGCGTTTCGGGGTGGCAAGTGTTTATATACGATAGTAGCATTTAGACCTAGAGTTGAACCCAATCAGATTGGATACCTATCCACTATCAAGTTGAGACGGCTCCGACAAAATTTGATCGGTAAATGTAGATCCGCCGTGCATAGATTTGACTTTGCGTTTCTAAATGGCTGCATCCCTCGTCATGGTTCTATCATACCCTATCTTAGACACACCATGGCACCGTACAACACATCCGTTATATATACATGATTCAAGACCTCACAGCCTAGCCCGGTTCTCAAGCTTCCTCCGCTTCCTCTCTTCCTTGACCGAACGAGCCAGCCCGGCCGCCTCCTCGGACGTGAGCCTCGGCGGTGCGGCGCCCTTCCTCCCTTCGGCCCCGACGACCTCGCGGAAGAGCTTCTGGCCGATGAGGTCCGTCAGCCGCACGACCCGCGTGCTGACCGTGGCGCCGTCGCGGCGGTTCTTGCCCTCGCGCCTGCTGGACGCGATCTTCTCGATAAAGTCCCACAGCCGACCAGACGCCGCCAGCTCGCCCGTCTTGGGGTCCCGCGAGGGCGTCCACTCGGCCGATAGCCGCAGCCGGGGCTTGACCTTGGGATCCTTGGACTTTACCACCTGTATGATGCCTTCCTCTTCGAACCGCTGGTACGAATTCTTCAGCGTCTCCTTATTGACGGCCTCGAAGTAAGACAGGTCGCCCTGATGATAAAGGTCTTTGCCAAGCTACAAGCAAGAATCCCGCGTTAGTGCACAAAGTCTTGATAGAGAGGAGAAAAAAACGCCAAGGTCACAAGTAATAACACATACCAGCTGTGCGCTGTTTTGCGCCATGGTCACCTCGATCCAGATATCCGGTGCCATTCCGAGCGGGGGCGCAAGTCCCATCAGAGAAACGGCCGCGAGCCACGTCGACTCTATAAAAGGCCAGATAAGGAAGCAGTAAAAGTCATAGTTTTCTCGTCCGGCCTGGCGTTCCTTGTCCGACAGGCCGACCTTCTCGACCTTGCCGTCGGCACTGCGGTGCAGGGAAATGACGCCCTCGGCCTCGAGGCCCCTGAGGGTCTTGTCCAGGCTGACAGCCAGCCCCTCGCCCGAGAAGATGAACTCGCCGCGGAAGAGGGAGGAGAGGAAGAGGACGTGGTCGTGCAGCTCCGCATAGGATATGTCCTGGATGTCGGGTCCGCCACCGCGCTTGACGCGCGTGTACATGGCCGCGCTGATGAGGGCCTCAGAGATGAAGAGGTGGATGGTCATGTTGCGGTAGAAGGAGAGCTGGAAGCGGTCGACGGCGTAGTACACGGGCTCGGTCAGGCCATCGACGGTGCCGACCAGATCGCGGCCCAGCACCTCGAGGCCACGCTCGATGACCTCGACGACGGAGGCGCTCCCGAAGTGGGCGACGCGACCGCCCTTTGCTCTGACGCGCGCCGTCAGCCACTGCACACGCCGGATCAGTTCCGTCTTGCTGCAGCCGCGGCCGCGCAGCGTGAGCAGAACGGTGCCGATCAGGGCGGTGGGCATAACGACGGACACGTCGTTGATGTCTGCCAGCACCCGGTAGCCCAGAGTGCGCAGCAGCTTTTGCCGCACGGCCGGTGTGACTTTACTTTCCAGGTCCGGTGCCTCCAGGGTTTTGGGAATGCCGACCAGCCGATTCAGCTGCTCGTCGATGAAACCACGCAAGCTCCACGGCTCGTGGAACCGCACGTCGACTCTGCCGAGGCGAAGCGAGAGAACGGAAGAGCCGCCGCTGAGGAAACCAGCCAGGTTCTCCTTCTCCTTTGGGACACCGAGCAGCTCGGTGACGTAGCCCTCGGTCTCAATGACCTTATCGTACTGCGTGCTCACGGGACAGACGATGGCGTCTTTGGTCCTGCCAGAGAGCACGCTGTCGACGACGAAGTTGAGAATGCCGAATTTGGGCGACAGGAGCTTGCCGGTCCGGGAGCGACCTCCCTCGATGAAACACTCAAAGTTGTAGCCGCCTTGCAGCAAGGTATCGATGTAGGCCTGGACAAGGGTGGTATACAGTAGGTCATCGCCAAAAGAGCGACGAATCCACATGGCCCCGGCGTGCTGTAGGAAGCTCCCAACCCCAGGGATGTTGAGGTTGTCCCCGGCGACGACGATCGGCAGCGCCAGGCCAAGGCGATAGCATATCAGCTGGAGCGACACGTAGTCGACGTGGGACCGGTGGCAGGGCAGGAATATGATGCTCTGCTTCTTGCGCTCGGCCTCCTCGGCGACCTTGCGCAGTCGCAGGACCTCCTCGCTCGACACGTGGATGCCCTGGTGGTAGGCGCGGGTGAGGAGCTGCGTGCAGAGGTAGTACGCGCCCCTGATGAAGGCCTTGCTCTCGAACTTGCAGATCATGTCGTCCACCCACTTCTCCGCCACCTGCTGCAAGCCGACCTCGAGCTCCGTGCGTCGCTGGGCCCGGCGCAGCTCATAGTCGCGGTCCCCTTTGCGAAAGAAGCCCTCGTTCTCTTCGTTGGCGAGCCGCTTTTCTGCCAGCTGTGATATCCGCGCGCGCAGCAGGGGTGCCGACAGGACTCGACTCGTCATTTGCTCCGAAAACCCCTGGTAAAATATGGGCTGGCCGATTGCATGGTCGTAGGCGCGCCAGCCTGTGCCCGACACGTAGAGGGAGACCTCGCGGAGAAACCTGCCGGTGGGCGTTTGAAGCATCAGTCAGCACAGGCGATGGCAAGAAGACACACAGGGATGCGACGCGCGTGAGCGCTTTCCCCTCCGGCAGCCAGAGATGCACAAAACTTACTGCAGCGGTTCGGACCGGAAGCTCGCCATGTGCTTCATGAGGGCCTCTTCGCGGGCGGACGAGGGTGTCTCGACATATCCGCTGGGCTGCAGGGTGATAGAGTCGCCAAGGATCTTCAAGTCGGGAGCCGAGTCCCGGCCGTCGTCGTCGCCGCTCGCCATGGCTTCGGCGCCGTCAAGGGGCCGATCGGGGGGTTCGTGTTGTTGGTGGCGCGCCGGCTTCGGGTAGCCGCGGCTGTCGGCTTTCCCAGCAAGACCACCTCGATGCTATGCTGCCCAATTGCGCACGTCGGACGGGGCTATCATGGCGCGGAGGCAGGCCAGACGTGGGATTATGTATGTTTCGCTCTGGCGGTGGATCCGTCCCATTACCGTCGTTTTGTCAGTCGTCTTTTGACCGGGCAAGCGTTTCTTTGGTTTGGCCGTTGACCAACTGACATCGGGTGAAGATGTGCCATTGACCGAATTCGCTGGGCTGATGCAGTCACCTGGTCTGCCGAGGCTTCCAAAGGCATGTGAGGATCCCTGTCCTCCGCCAACTGCCGTGGGGAAGCTCCACAAATGTCGGAGTTTATGTGCCCCACGCGAATTGAGTGAAGCAAACCAAAAGCCCGGATTTAGTGCCAACCGATGATAAAACCCAGGATCCATGCCCAGCACGCAACGATCGGGCGAAACTTCACCATGGCAGCATCGGCCCGCGCAGAGGCCGTGACGAGGTCGCTCCTGGCCCGGGCGCACTCCCCGTCGGCCGTCGACCGCATCTACAGCGACAAGATCCAGCACCGGCCCTTGCGCCTGCGCGCCAACTCGCCCACGCCCGCCGCCAACGCCCGCGAGGCCCGACGTCGGGCGCGCCGCCAGCAGGACAAGGACCGCCGCAAGGCCGTCAAGCCGGCACCTCTGTCCGCTCGCGAGCGGCGGCGCCTGCGCCTGCACGATGCGCCGCAGGGGGGTGCCGGGCGCAGGTACGCCACCTTCGAGCCGCTGCACGCGCTGTGGCTGGGCTACGTGCGCGAGGTCCTCGGCGACGCGGACCTGCTCATCGGCGGACCCGCTGCGGCCGCCAAGCTGACGAGCGCCGACTTCCACGGCGCCGACGTCGAGGTCGTACGGAGCTCGTGCCCCAGCCGCGTGGGGATCAGGGGCATCGTGGTGAAGGACGCCAAGTACGTCTTTGAGGTGGTCACGAGGAAGAACGCGCTCAAGGTGATCCCCAAGGAGGGCACCGTTTTCAGGGTCGAGGTGCCCGTCAGCTCGGATGGTCCTGGTGGTGGTGTCGCTACCGCAGAGGGAAGTGCGGGGACGACGGCGGCGGAGGACCGGAAACTCATCTTCGAGATCCATGGCGACCAGTTCAAGCTCCGTTCTGCCGACCGCGCAAACAAGAAGTTCAAGGCACACTATTTGCCGAATCTCTAAGCCGGTCGGCAGTTCTCCCAGTTCGCCGCGTGTTGGTTCGAAGAGCCTTCGTATAGATCACATCAGAGCACATCCAAGTCAACGAAGCGGAGCATAGCCATTTCAGCGGATCTCCGCGAGTCTGGTCTCGCTGACGAGTGTGAGTGCCGCGTGCTCCATATGCGCAGCGCAAGCAGCCAGGTATCGCACTGGGCGCTTTCGAAACGAATCACGGAATAATCAAGCAATCCAAGGTTCCAAGCAGACCAGTATGTATCCCCTGGCCAGACTTTATACTGCCCCGCTAACCAGCCCGTTGCCAGAGTCAGCAGACTACTCCCACAGCATCTTTTCATGTCAAAGCATATCCGGCACCATGTAGGTCTTCGAGATCAGGAGTCGGATGGCCTAACGGCAACATTACTCGGTGGATACAGAGTTGCAGCCAGACTTGCCTTGACCAACGTGTACGAGCCTGAACCTACCTAAACACCTAGGTTGTTGTAAATACAGTGATGCCTCAATACACTTCCCAGAGGCTGACCTTGCCATCTTTGGCTCCCGCAGCCAGCCAGTGCGCGTTCCTCGCATGGTGGATTCTCTTGTCCTTGACGGTGATGTCGCTGATCCTCCGCACCATGCTCGAGTCACCTCCCGCCTGCTGCTGAGGAGCTGTGCCGTCCTTGTCCCCCACGGGAGAGAAGGCAAGGGCGTAGCAGCCGACCTGGTGCCACTTGAGCACGGCCAGCTCCTTCATCGTCTTGCACGAGTAGACGCGCACGCGCGAGTCCCAGCCCGCGGTCGCGAATATGCGGCCGTCCGACCGGACACGCAAACCCTGCTGTCCGGCGTGCTTGGTGTTGGCTGTCCGGATGGGCTCTGTCACGATCCGCCGCGGTTCCTTCTTCTTTACCCTGGAAGGCTCTGGCGTGTCTGGCGATCTTGCCCCGGAGCTCTGTAGTGCGGCTGCGAGCAGCGAGATGCCGCCCGGAGCAGGCCGATTGGCGCTTCCAGGAGCGCTCGAGGGGGCGTTCTCGGTGGATATGGTCGGCGTGTCAGAGGTTTCATTGGTTTCGGTGGTCTCAGTGTCTTCGTGGATATCCATTGGCGGTGCTGCTTCTGCCTCTGCAGCATCGGCGGTCTGAGGCAAAGGGTGTTTTGCGATGACGGCGTCGGCGCTCGAGGTTAGGAAATAGTCCCTGCTTGGTGGCAGGTCCAGCGAAAGAATCGGTTGGGAGTGGGCCTTTGCCTTGTATAGCACATTCCAGTCGCCACCGTCGAGCTGGGCGACAGCAGCCGTGCCGGTCTCGTAGGTCACGACGAGCGTGAGCGCGGCGTGTGTGTAGAACAGCTCCAGGGCCATGACCATCCCGTCCTTGTCGCCCAGTTTGACGGTGTACTCGCGTCGTTGCGTTGGGAGGTGGTAGATATCGATCTTGAATGGCCAGGAAGTTGTCAGCGAGGGTAACAAGTCAAAGTCCCAGGACATGAACAATTTCAAGTTGGACCGAAAAACGGGCTAGACACGTATTGCACTTACCGCTTCGAGGGCCAGTGTGTTTGGGACGGCGACCAATGCCTCTGGGTGTGGTGGCGCCGAAGTGGACTGCGCGACTTCGCAAAGCGAGAAGGTGCAGAAGTTCATGGTGTTGACCTCCAGCATGTGCAATATCCATGGCCGCGGCCTCGGCTCCGGAGACGGATCGAGAGGAAGTGCACAGCTCAGTGATGCCTCATCCGCTTCGGCAAGCTTCCACACGATGAGCTTGTTGTCCCGGCCATGTCTAGTCCAGGCAAACGCGCCAAAGCAGGATATTGTCTCAGTGAGAAGTCCGGAATGAGGATTGTTGAGAACTATCCGACCGACAGCTAGGATGTCTAGGTACATACGTGATCAACCTCTGATGGCCCCATTCGCGGACCCCGAGCATCACGTCCTCGTGGGCTCTCCAGACAGCCCTTGGACGCATGATGGTGAGGTCCCAGACGGCGACGAAGCCTTCAGCGTCGCCGGTGACGAGCCGCTCGCCGCCTCGTATAAAGACGGCAGCGTGGATCTGGGCCTTGTGTCCGCGGAGGATGGCCCGGGGCTGTGCCGGGACCCCGCTTCCTGCCACGGCGGAGGACTGGGACATGGCAGCCCTATGTACCTATATATACAGAAACGTTTCTGTCGATGACCCCGGCTAGGCCGGTTGAAGTTTCCCTGCCGGCCCCCGGCGTCACCAGGGTTGGCAGGTCGCAGAGATTGCGTCTAGGCCCGGCCAGCGCTGTCAACGTGCCTGATTTCGATGGAGCTTCGAAGGTGCGAAAGCAAACAGCCCCCGGCGCTTGGCGAAGTCTTTGATGTGTCGCTGTGGGGCGGGCGCGGCAAGACTTGCGCCAAACGATGGTGCCTGGCTGGCTGGCAAGTTGGCAAGTCGGCGCGAGTTAGATGATGGATGGTGGGTGGCGTCGTCTCTGCCTTCCCATGGGGCTGTGTCCAGAATTACGGGCTGCAACGCTGCGCGGCTCGACCTCCCTCCTCTGGTACTGACAGCGCTAATCACCTGGGGCGAGCCAAACAAGCCAAGCCAAGCCCAAGACCGGGCTCAATGTCGATCTCTCGGGAATCTCGATGTCACACGTGCCACAAAACAAGGACAAAACAAGCCTTTAGAAGAGCTGCACCGCGCCACGGATTTTTGCAGCGAATGGATCATTAATGTATCTGGCGACTACTTCAGAAAATGTCCAACTGCGGGCATCTACTCGCCGGATCAGACCAACAAATTGATTTGATGGGACGACGTCGCGATTCGCCCCATCCAATGCAGTCTGGCGGGGTTGTAACCAACCGCTACGGTTGCAATGGGAAAAGGAAAGAAAAAAAAATTGTCGCCTCTCATTCTTGTTTTTTTTTTTTATTTTTTACCTGACACATTTGTCCCTTTCTTTCGCTTTCGCCTGGTCTCTTGTTTCTCCCTCCCCCTGCGGCCGTTCCGCCGTGTCTCATCGTCGCCGCCAGCTTTCATCCGACGTGATCGAGCCATTTCGGGTGAGCGTGCTGTTTCAGTGGCCCACGACTGCGGCGCTTCCGCGTAACAACCACCTGGAAATCCGACTCCATATCTACCCTTGGGCTCCTCCCTGGCCCGCTCAGCTGTCCCGCCCCTGATTCTTGCCGCAAGATTGCCTGGACGGAAGGTTTCGGCTAGGATCCGACTGTGATTTTCGCTAGGGGTGAAAAAAAAAAAGAAGAGCGGCAGCTCCAGCTGTCAGCCAGACGATGTTAAACATCGCCTTGCGTGCCCGTGCTGAACTGCCATTGTCGTTACGTCCGTTCGGTGACACGTCTCGAATCCAGCAGTGGTGTCGCTGGCAACCCATCAATCAGCACAGCAGTGCAGTCACACCCAAAAATAAAGCTTAACTTTCGCGCCTCGGTAGGTTGTTCCCACGCCCGCCAGGCGTTGGAACCGTTGCTGGCGTCAAGTAACATAAATCGGCCAGACATCCAAACAAGAGGCCTCTTGAGATGAGACCGTTCCAAGGGCAACCCGGGCGTAGGTGGAGCCTCCAGAGCTCCCCGGCTGAACCTGCACATGGCACACGTTCGGAAGCAGGTACAGCCATGCTTGGCAGGGGCATCCCGTCCTGGGCGCAGGGACCCTTGACAGGCTGGTAAGGTTTGTGACGTTGATGTAGATATGTGATTTGCAGCAAGAGCACTGAAGAGTGTACATACATGACGCTGAACCTCCCAGCCCCGGAGTGATAATCCTGAGTTACGTTCGGTGCCGGCTTTGGTGCTGATCTGCTGTCCGTGAAGCTTTCGCTTTCGTACCTGCTTGTCACGCTGCCGAAGGGAAACAAAAAGAAGAGTCTTGAGGCTCGCATAAACCAAGTCGAACAAACGATTGGGAACGAGGCAAGGGAAAGAAGACAAATGAAGAAAAGACAAAAAGACAAGAAGAACAAAAAAAAAAAAAGGCTCGTGACCTCGCATCGCTCCACGCTGGTGTGAAGGGAAAAAAGAAAATAAGAAACCGACAACGAAAAGGCTGTGTCTCGGCGACTGACGTGCATTCCACTGCGGGGACCAGGTTGGTACGACGCACATACCTTAGCACGCTTGGGTACAGCCCAGGTCAGATAGGTATCAGATGGCTTCGCAGACTGGTGCGACGGCTCGGCGAGTAAATACCCGATTCCGGGCGTGTCGGCTATCTGGGCAGCTGAGGCAACGTTGGATCTGCGCCCTCCCGAGGTAGAGTGCTCAGCCGTTTTGGCTTTGTGGTGCCATCACTGCAGCTAGCGGGAGGGCGGCTAGATCTGCTCTCAGACACGTCGCACGGTGGCGCCAAAAGATAGTGTGGCCTTTTTGTCCCGACGGTGCTCCCGACAGCGAGACCATGTGGCCCGGCATTGCAGAGGCGCGGTGAAGGGCCGGGCCAGTTACATGTAGAGGAGGCAGAGGTGAATGCTGTAACCCGCCGAGTAGCAGCATCTGCCCTGTTCGGTGACCGCCCGGCCGCGGGACGTCCCCGGAGACGGATCCCCAGCCACCCCCAGGCAGGGCCCACGATCGAGTGTGGATTTAACCTAGCGTCAACGGGATCGTCGAGTCACGTTCCTTGGACACCTGGTAGGCGGCGAACCACCCTGTGCTCAGATGGCCCTGACGGAACAGCAGGTCAACCCGAGGGATCCCGACCGCCACCCTCAGACCAAAAAGGGTCAGTCGAGACGGGCGAGCCGGCTGCCCGCTGGGGTGTTCGCCGCACCAGCTTGGCAAAACCCCTGCATCTCCCCCACGTCGCGTTGCCATACCGGGAGTTTTTTCTTTTTGAAGCCCCTTCTGGCGCGAGCGTGTGGAGGGAGGGATTCGAGGGAAGGATGCAATAAAAATGGGCGCACACAGACCGATTAAAAAAAAAAAAAAAAAAAAAAAAGGAAAAAAGAAAATGACCAAGTGCGCACGTACCTCTCAAAGCTGCTGTCGATAATTAGTGCAGGCACTCTGCATCTACGGCTATTCGCCACGCCAACAAATGACAGCAGCAGGTGGCAACGGCAAAGATCAGATACGACACCCATCGGAGTTGCACCCTGATAGCGCCTAGCCAGCATCACCCGGCCAGCCTCCAGCTTCAGCCGGCCAAGCAACGGCCCAGCTGCCTGGACGGACGGATCGATATTGTTGGTCCCGAGTCGCAGAGCGGGGGCACGCGCTTTCCCCAAGCTCAGTTTAAAACGGGACCGACCTCTCTGGTTGGCTTGAGCCCCTGGCGGATCTGCGGGAGCTACGACGTCTTGGCTGGGCCGGAAAGGGAAAGGCCATCCCACGCCGGCAAGGGTCTCGCGTCGAGAACGAGCGCACTTCTTTCCTCCTTCGCCGGCGGATTTGCCCCAAACGTCGATGTCATTGAACGATATTTTGACAGTTTGCGGGTTAGTCTCCTCTTTTTGCTTCGAGCCTTTTCCCGATTCTTTCTTCTCTCTTTTCCCCGTCCTGCAGCCTTTTGGTATTGATACCACTGGGTTCCCACCCACGGACTTTCCTGTTTGCCTGGCTTGCCCAGTCTCTCTCCCTTCGATCCGGCTCTCGCTTGACTCGAGGGTCACCACCCGCTCGAAGCACAGCTTCGAGACCAGACGTCTCTTTTGCATGGTGCTGCCTTACGAGACATCATCACAGGAAGGTAAGAATTTTGGTCGGGCACACAATATTTGACGACCTGTGTGCCACGAGGAACACACTGCCATGCGCATTTTTTTTCCCTCCTTCCTCCGTACCTACCTACCTGCCTCCCATCCTGACTGCACCTATCTCTCTTTCCCGCCACCGCCTTCCCCCAATTCTGCCCCCAGCCTAGCCTCAAGGGTCGAGATCGGTGTGCCGCGCGCACCAGCTTGGCCCTTGTTCCCGATTTGGCAGAGGCCAACGCCACAGCTCCAAGCTGGCCAATCTCCACCCGTCCATCTTCCTTGTTCTCCGTCAAGGTCTCACACCACCACACCACCACACCACAACCACCTTTCCCTCTTGACGCTAAAAGGGCAAGCGCAGCGGACCGGCCAGCTGCGTTGCACCAGCCCAAGCACCCTCGCATCCGCGTCTGCAAACCCGCGCACTCGCCTTTCTGCTTTCCCATGCCTGCCCACCAGCCAAAGATTTGCTCATACTGAGCTCGATCGGCGCTCGTGGATTCGCGCCACAGCAGCCCACCATTGCTGCTTCTCCCACACCCGATATGCCCTCCGCTTTCCGCTGCTAGGCTGCTGGCTGACACAACTTCTCCCGGGCCCAGACGGCTACTCTTTTTTTTCAACTCTACGAGACCCGTGTCCCGTGCTGAGGGGCCCGCAGATCCTTCCAGGGGACTTGTCTCAACTACCTAGTACCTAAGTACCTGGTAGATAGAGCCTGCTTCCGGCGTTGGCACCGGCTGGCGCCAACCGATCCCACTTTGGGAGTTTGCGCAATCCTTTAATCGGCCGAGAACGGTCGACCCTTCGCTTTGGCAAGTTTTTCTCCTCTGCGTCGGGCGCCTAGTCTGGGCCGAGGTAGCAGGCGAGAGGCTTTTGATCCCTCGAGGGACGGTAGCCCTGCCCGTTGCTGGGGTCTGGGAGACATTGTCGGGCATATTTGAGCCCAGGTTGCTCAAGGCGGAAAGATGTTGACGGCGGATAAGGTCCGCGAGCAGCACCATCACCGCCACAGCTCCTCCGAGCCGTCACTACCGCCGTCGTCAAGCCGACAACAGCCGCAAGAGCCATCGCAGTATGCTTTGTTGTCTTCCCCTACTGGAAACCCATCACATTCCTCTTCCATGAACGACTTCGTCGAGGTCCCGCCAGCGAAACGTCAGAGGACCTCGCCTGGCGCCGGCAGCATGTCTCTTGCTCCCGCCGAGGGCGCCGCCGAGGCTCCCCTGCCGACACTTCCGCCGGGAGCCAGCGGCAGTGATTCCAACTCGAAGCCCAACATGAGCCCCGCCGCCGGCAACAAGTCGCCCGCGAATGCTCGCGCATCCATGAACAGCGCCACGACGGCGGATGCGCCCTCGCCCGTCGCAGCACCTGGATCGACCTCGGCGAGCAAGCCGAGGCGCGTGCGGACAGGGTGTCTGACGTGTAGGGAGCGTCACCTGAAATGCGACGAGGGAACGCCCGACTGTCTCAACTGTCGCAAAAGCCGCAGGGAGTGTCGGCGTGGCGTACGACTGAACTTTATCGACGTTCAAGTCAAGAAGCCGGCCTACGTCCCGCCCAAGACCACCGAGTGGAAAGGTAAGTTTGTGGCTAGGGCTGTGGTGTGATGACGTGTCTGATATTTCGCAGCATGAGGCTAATATAGCATCCCGGCGTACGCGATAGTGCGCTTCATCGACGAATCGAGGTTGATCGCATCCGAATACGTGGGTGGCTTGGAGAGGTACGGTCCCGCCGAATCGCCTTCGCGCGTCGCCGAGCCGGAGTCGGCTGCTTTGCGGCCGCACATGTCAATGGAGGCGCCCAGCATGCCGACGGCGTCGATGCCTGCCGAGACGAACACCCCCATGGCCATGGCCAACTACGCGCCATCGCCGGGAGTGCCGTCAATGGACCGGAGGTTCAGCGAGATTCAGCTTCCCATGGCCGACTCTCGCAGGGGCAGCGTGGCGTCGATCCAGATGCCGTCAGCCAGGGCCACGCCCCATGGCAGCATCGATATGGGAGCCAACAGCAGCGGCTTCAACTTGGCAGCTCTCCAGGACAAGTGTAGCGTGAAGAACGAGTCGGTTCCCCCCCGCGCGCACAACTACAAGGCCAGTGACGTCTCTAGCGTGGCATCGTCACTGGTCCCTCAAGGCCACGGCCCGCCGTCGGGCGGATCCGCAAGCGATGACCAGGACAACAACCAGCATAAGCAGTCTGATGGACTGATGACGCCGCCCTCGGAGAACGCGGCGACGGGCGAGCGTGACTATCTCAACTCGCCCGAGGAGGTTCGGTACATGCAGGTGTTTATCGAGGAGGTGGGTGTGTGGATGGACAGCTTCGACAAAGACAAGCACTTCAGCCGGGTGATCCCCTACGTGGGCTTGAAGTCGCCCATGCTCCTCAACGCCTTCCTCGCCTGCGGCGCCAAGCAGTTGACGCTCGTCAACCCGACCGAGACCCAGCACGACCACCGCGCTCTGTGCTACTACGACACGGCCACGACGCAACTCCTGCGCAGCCTCTCGAACCCCGACCGAAACATGGGCGAGTGCGCCACGACAGCCGTCGTCCTGAACGTATACGAGATCATGAGCGACAAGCCGGCCAAGCGCATGAACCACATCGCGGGCGCGCGGGCGCTCATCAGGGAGTGCGGATGGAACGCCAAGAGCAAGGGCATCGGATCCGCGTGCTTCTGGCTCAACATCGGCATGGAGGTGCTGAGCTGCCTCTCTTTCAACTGGCAGACGGCGTGGCACCCGGACGACTGGGGCCTGGACATGACCTTCTTCAACGACATCGAGGAGAACGGCGGCAGCGGCGCCGCGGATCCGGACGAGAGCGGCGGCATCGGACGGCCCGAGGACGATCAGGAGTGGGTGCACCGCATCTTCTACATCGTGGCCAAGATCGCGAGCTTCCGGGCCAACATCCCGCGGTTCCAGGAGCCGTCGCCGTACGACGAGCAGGTGCGGCTGCAGAGCCGGCTCACCGAGTGGAAGCGACTCAAGGCGCTGTGCGACGCTTGGTGCAACAGCTGCCCGCGCTCGATGCGGCCCTTTGGCTACCTGCCGCCCTCGCAGACGCAGACAGGGTCTGCGTTTCCGAATGTCTGGTAAGTCAGACTAAAGTCCCGAACCCCCTGACTTGGATGCCTCCAAGCCCCCGGTTCACCCGACGACGCCAGCCGCCTGGTGTCTGGCGCCGGGTGTAACGATACACCGCTGGTGAGGGCTTCTTGTTGACTAATTTGTTGTCTCGCAGGCTCATCAAGCGCGCCGCCGTCGTCGGCCGGCTGTTCTACCACACGGCCATGTGCCTCCTTGCTCAGATCAACCCGGTCAACCCGCGGGACTCGGACGATAACAAGGCGGCGCAGCTGCACCACGCCCATCAGGTGTGCGGCATCGTGGCCCACACAAAGGACAATGGCATCGCGTCGGTCGCCATCCGCAGCCTTGCCATCTCCGCCGCCGTGCTGCGCGACCGCCGCGAGCAGGAGGAGGCGGTTGTCATACTGGAGCGCATCAAGCGCGAGACGGGCTGGCGTCTCGGCAAGGTCTACGGCGAGCTCGGCAGGGAGTGGGGCTGGGTGCCCGATCCGACCCTGGCACCTGCTGCTTCTGCTTCTGCTGCCGCTCCGGCTGCTGCAGTCGCCGGTAATGCGAGTGACGGCTCCTCTGCGGCGCCGGCGTCAACTGCACTTGCGAACCCTGTGTCCTCACCCGGCCACACCGGCTCGCCCAGGAGCCAGAACGCTGGCGCCCCTGCGGTCTTGCAGCCTCCCAGGCTCCAGCAGCCCCGACCCCAGCCGCCCAAGAGGCGCCCGTCTGGACCCGTCGGCTCCGCCATGCAGGCAGGCATGCCGAGCAGGGGCTCGTCGCCGTTGCCGCAGCACCAAGCGCAAGCGGCCTCGACGTTTTCTGGAGGAAGCCGGCAGTTCTTTTCGTCCAACCCTTCCCCGCAGATGCAACACCAGCAGCATTTGCAGGCCCAGCAACAGTACCAGCAGGCCCAACAGGTCCAACGACAGCAACATCAGCAGGCTCAGCAGGCTCAGCAGCAAGCGCAGCAGCAGCAGCGCACCCCTCAGCAGCCTACACCGCCGCTACCGGTTTCATCGAGGCCTCTCGTCAACCCTCTTCTGATCCGAGCTGATTTCAGCCTGCCCGACCACCCGTACCAGAACTGGTACCAGCCGCCGAACGCTACCAGCCAGTTCAGCTCAAACGGTTTCTGGACGGGCTAGACGCTGACGCACCAGGGTGGCCAGGCTCGACAGTTTTGTTGAGCAACCCCATGCACTTTCTACGTGCCAGGCCCCTTGCGCTCTCTCGTCACTTCGACCGTTTCCAAAAAATTTCAACCTCTCCCCTCTACGACATTCAAGCCTCCCTCTCCCCTTGACGACATTCAACTCTTCTCTGTACATTATTGCGGCCAAGTTGGCCTCACATCCTGCGATACAAACGGAACAGCCCCCTTTTCGTGTGGGCCACCGCTTCGTCCGAAATAGGACGGCGCTGTACACTTATAGAACTCATGACATGGCGGCGTCTCGGGAAAGGGTTTTCTTTGATGGAGCAAGGTGCACGGATTTCTGGGGTCCTGGGCTATATCTTTCATTTGGGTGGCCAGCACGCTTTTTTTTTTTTTTTTTTTGCCCCATATGGGCAGTACGTCGTTGATGGGTTTTCTCTGCATCTTGGCCGGGCGGCTACTTGCTTTACCTTACGTACCTAGGTAATACGCGATGAATTTGACGAAATCAATCAAGTCTTGCACGGTGACGCCGTTCACTGCGTTCGATGGATGCCAGTAAACATGACTATGCTCGTAAGATCAAGGTGTTTGTAGTTCTTGCCGCCTGCTCTCTGCCCGCTTGGGTCAGCGGCTAGCTTTGGGGCTGCGATTTATCTAGGTCTATGGTATCCGGGTATAAAAATGCAAATCCTCAGCCATTCCTTTTCTGCCAACGCATTTTTGTCCGGGATTAAGTCTCCGTCTTCCCCCAACGAATCCCCGACCAACTCAGATGAATGTGCGGCTACTTGGTCTTCTCCTCGCCGGAGCCGCCATCGACACCGGGCCCTGGAGTAACAGCAGCAGCAGCAGCAGGCAGCAGGTTCGCAGGCGCCAGCACGATGCCGTACTTCTCGTAAGGGAAGTTCTCGAGCGAAGACATGTACTCTCCCCATCCGTCGCCGACCTCTCCCGGCGTGTCGGCGTCGGCCTCAACGTCCGCGGTCACCGTCAGCCCCGCCAGCACCTCGGCGTGCCGGCCGCGGAACTCGCGCTCCAGCAGCGGGTGCGGGCACCAGACCACGCGCATGCCGGCGCGCCTGCCGGCCTCGACGCCGAGGACGCTGTCCTCGAGCACCAGACACTCCTCGGGCGCGATGGGGCGCTCGCTGTAGCCGTCGGCGGCCAGCGAGTCGTTGAGCGTCTTCAGCGCCACCTCGTAGATGTCCGGCAGCGGCTTGCCGCGGCCCGCGGGCACGCGGGCGTCGTCGCCCGTCACGCGGTGGTGGGGCGCGAAGACGCCCATGAGACTGGAGGGCAGGTGGTCCGTCTTGAGGTGGAGGTTGGTCTTTGTCGACGAGGTCGCGAGGGCGAGGTGGACCTTGTGCGGGATGGCGGCGGCGCCGGGGCGCCTGCCGGTGAGCATGTCCCGGTCTTCGCAGCCCGCGTTGATTCCGAAGGTGGCAATTGGCGGGGCGGAGGAGGAGTAGACGCTGGTGGCCTGGAGATCGGCGAGCAGCTTCTCGACGCCGGGTAGAGGCGCGGAGTCCGGGAAGAGCTCGCGCTGGTGGGCGGCCACCTGGGCCACGTACTCTTCCTGGCTGATGGGTAGCTGAAACAGGTCTAAGAAGAGCTTGTTGGCCTCGACGGCCGGCCGGCCCTGCAGCTTGGCCTTGACGGACCACGGCAGGTTGGGCCGTCCGTACCGCGCCAGGACGCGGTTGACGCACTCGGTGTAACTGTCCTCCGTGTCCAGGAGGAGGCCGTCCATGTCGAAGATGCAGGCCCTCACGGGCGGGAAGCTGGAGGTGCGTGGCATCGGGAGGTTAGTGGGACGGGGTTGTTTTGATGGGGTGATGGGGATGGGGGGCAGGTGGGTGAGCCCTCGACACCACGCATGTGGCCTATGTACATACTCCGTTCTCGGAGCCATCGCGCTGTGCGGAGTACTCTGCAAGTGTCGGTGGCTATGGGTATTCCCTGTTGCTCTTTTGACACGATATTCAGGCGAGATGTTGTCTTTCCTTGGTGGGCGAGATGTTGCTGCAGAAGGGTTTGCCTCGTTCGATGAAGCGCGGCGGGCTTGCAGTTCCAAGAGACGACGAAATCAGGTTCCAGTAACGGAGTTTGGCTCTTTTAAAGGAAATCTCTTTCCGCCTGCCCCACAAAACCAATTCCACCCTTCGTTCAGCCGTTCTGGGACCGTTTGTTGGGTAACTCTGCCTTGGATTCAAGTCTGGTGCCAACCGCTGCCTGAGCCCCAGCGGCTGGCTTTGTGCTCTCACATTGAGCCCCATATTGACGGATTGTTAGCATCTCCTTCTTCTCTGGGCCCAACGGCCAGGTTTAAATGAGGAAGGGTACTATCATTGTGGCGTAGTTGCCCGTTGTTGAAATCTGCTAGTTTATCCCGCAGCTGGCCTTATACGTGCCGTTTAAAGAGGCTCATCCTGGAGTTCATCCCACGTTGCGGGGCAACTTTGACGTTGGCAGGTGCCACCCCACATTGAAGCACAGGGTGGG
The DNA here is from genome assembly GCA_003049425.1 of Magnaporthiopsis incrustans. Taxonomy (NCBI): domain Eukaryota; kingdom Fungi; phylum Ascomycota; class Sordariomycetes; order Magnaporthales; family Magnaporthaceae; genus Magnaporthiopsis; species Magnaporthiopsis incrustans. The sequence goes on from PYSR01000063.1 coordinate 167,223, forward strand.
GGCATGTTTGTTCAGGGGACCCAGCTCTGATCAGACGTCACCGCAAAGCACAAAGCGCGACGTTCCACGCGTCTGCCTAAACCTCAACCTCGACCCCCGCCGCTATCACATGCGCCAAAGGAACTTGTAGACCAACTCAAGATGGCATCCAAACCAACAACCTCGCCAACAACCGCCTCGGCTGCGGCCAAGCAAGAGCCGACGGATCCGTTAGCGAAGCCAGAGACCCCCGCAGGTGACGATGCAGCCCCCGCCAGGTTCTCCCCTGAGCAGGAACAGGCAAGCTGAAGCTCACGCCCCCAGCCTCGGCCGGCCGAGCTAACAGACCACCCACAGGAGCTCCTGTCCGAGTCCAACGATCACAAGTCCCAAGCGAACGTGCTCTTCACGTCGAAAAAGTACGAGACGGCACTTTCCAAATACGACGAGGCCGTCGCCGTCTGCCCCAACTACCTCGACTTCGAGGTCGCCGTCCTGAAGTCCAACATAGCCGCCTGTTATCTCAAGCTCGGGGAGTGGAAGTCTGCCGCCGCCGCGGCGACCGAATCCCTCACCCGGCTGGACAGCCTCGAGCGGGCCGAGGCCGCCAAGGAGGAGAAGAAGGACGAAAAGGAGAAGGAGGAGGAGGAGGAGGAGGTAGAGGAGGAGATCGTCAGCAGCGGTGCCGCTGCCGCGGGCCCCGCCCCGCCTGCGGACGGGGAAGAGACGGCGAGGCGCCAGCGCGCCGCCGACGTGGCGCGCATCCGGGCAAAGGCGCTGATGCGGCGGGCGCGCGCGAGGAGCGAAGAGGGCGGCTGGTCGAACCTCGCGGGCGCCGAGGAGGACTACAAGACGCTGTCCGGCATGGCGAACCTCGGGCCGGCCGACAGGAAGGTCGTGCAGGCACAGCTGCGGGCCTTGCCGCCCCGGACCAAGGCGGCGCAGGAGAAGGAGATGGGTGAGATGTGGGGGAAGCTCAAAGAGGTGCGTTTTTGTTGTCTTTTGGTCTCTCTGTTGGCAGCCTCCAAATTGTTACTGACAAAAGCCTACTCGCAGCTTGGAAACGGCATTCTGAGCCCTTTCGGACTGAGCACAGACAACTTCAAAATGGTCCAGGACGAGAAAACCGGGGGCTACAGCATGAACTTCCAACCAAACGCCCCGCGATGAACAAGCTCATGCTCTGAAAGAGTCTTATATGCACTTCTCTCCCACCCCTGTGTTCCATTCCTTCATTCCGTTCCGGACCGTCCCCAAGACCTGCTCAGTTTGATTCTCTTGGCCGACGAAGCAATGCCCGTCAAATGCCTCTTGACGCCTCCCAGCATCGCATCTTGGCTCTCGACCGGAGACAGAGGGCTGCCTTTGGTATCCAGGCTGTGATCTGCCGGATGGCTGGTTGTGGGGCTTTCCACAGTCCTGGACCCCAAGTGGCTTGACCCGTCGCTTGCCTCGGCCTGAGGATTGTCCGAGCTGCCGCCGTCCGGGCTGTTGCTGCCAGCCCCGGAAACTAGGCTGGAGCCTAGGCCGCTGTCGGCCCGTGCTCCCCCGGCCAAGGGTTTCTCCTCTGCATCTTCCTCCAGCGCCATCGATGGCGGATCGCCTTTCTGCGGATCGCCGGAATCGCGGTAATGCCAGTGCAGAGACCAATTATGCCCAAACACCACAGCTCCTCCACAAGGCAGTTCGGCCTGCGTCTTCCGCTTCAGCTTCGCCCAGAACCGTGATGGAAACAGCGCTTGCACCGGATCGCGGTGTCTACTTGCCGGCCCAAGACCTCTTCTTGCGGCCCCTGTCGTTTCTCTGCAAGGACATGGGTTGAAGCACGACTCTTTACTGTACCATAGAAGCTTCTCGGACAGCCGACGAGGGTTGGAGTCCGGATCACCATCGACTCTCATAATCTCGTTCAGGTCAGAGACGGTGGCGGCCAGATAGCAGCTGCCCCGTGGCAGGGTTGACCATCGCGTGCAGGCCGCAGCCGCGGATTGAGCAGCTGGCCTCATCATGTCGCCGAACCCGCGTCCGAAGAGCGTGATGGCGTGGATGCCCCTCGTGAAGTCGACCCAGCCCTTGCCGACCGTGTCCAGCGTGGCCACACGAGGATACAGGGGATCCCTGTCGGCAAAGACTTCGCGAAAGTCCCAGCCTTCGAGGTTTCTCCGTGGCCACTCCGGCATCTGCATGCCATTCCGACGCTCCACGGCTGTCTGGTGATCGATCATCTTCTCCAGGATGCCGTACAGATGCTTTACCCTGTCTTGGAGGCAGTAGAATTTCGATGTTCTTGTGGCCGACAGCTGACCCTCGGAGGCTATTCCTTTGGACGTCTCGCTCTGTAGAATCTCGCTCCTCTCTGAATACAGCGGCAGCTGTAAATTTCGTTCGTTGATGAGCACCTCGATAGCCGAGTCTGCGTTGTTGGGTCCCTCGGCCTCGACGAAGCTGGACTTGTCGAACAGAAAGGCGCGCTTGAACTTGTCCTTTTGGCTGTGCTCAAGCGACGCTCGGAGCAGATGCAACAGCGCGCTGGCGCCGTTCACGAGCCACCCCCTCCTGGCTTGCTCATCCCAGAGGATGACGTACTTGCCCGCAACCCACTTCAGCTTGGGGATGTAGCCATCGCGAGAGACATGAATCGGCTTCTCCCTCGTCCCCAGAGCAAAAGTCATAGTTCCGTGGATGAGCTGCCCTCCCGAGATCTGGGCGCGCTCCAGCACACATCCCGCGTGGGCGGGGGGCAGCAGGGAGCGGCCTATGTTGTACTCGGCGTCAGGGCCCCCGACATCGTATGTGACTTCGGAGCACCAGCCCACAATGTGTCGCGCCGTCTCCATCTCTCCCATGGTCAGCTGCTGCTCGTGCTCGCCCTCCCAGTCGAGATACGAGACGCGAGTGTCATCGCCTGGTGCGACGAGATGCCAGACCACAATGTTCCCACGCCGCAAAGTGGGCACGAGCATGGCCGAGAAGCCCTTTATAAAGACCTTTGAGTCGAACAGGTCGAGCCTGGAGCTCCCGGCAAGGGCGGCCATCATGTCCAACGAAATCTCCAGCCCCAATCCAGGCTCTGGTCTGCGAGGGACGGGGAAGCCCTTGACCACAGCCAGTTTCCTGAACAGCCCATGCCAGCACTGGCCATGAGAATTGTTGATGGTTGGTAGCTCCGTGTAGCCAAAGGAGATCTTGCAGTCGACCTTCGGCCCTGCGTCCCAGTAGGTGTGACTGGCTTTAACGTGCGCAACGCTGTAGGCCGTCTGCGGCTGATCCATATAAAGTGAGGAGCGCAGCGCGGCGCCGAGCCATGCAAATATCTGGGCGACTTGTACGATCGACTCTGGCGTCCCCTGGACCGCCGAAACAAGCCTTGTTATTGGATCCCATTCGAGTTCGGCCTCGAATCTTGTAGCGCCTCGCAAAACGCCTGTTATTGCGCAGTTTCTGTTAGTACTCCCTGCCTCCTGGAAATGCCATGGGGAAAAAAAAAGTATAAAGTTATAACGCACCTTGGACACTCGCACGACCCCTAAGCAAGTCTTGGATCATGGCCAGCACGTCAAGGCCTATACCCGGCCAGGTTTGGGCGAGGTATTGCGCCACGGTGGTCGCCTGGGCATCAATGCTCGAACCCGTTACAGTGACAGCGTTGGATATCGCATCTTCGGGCGGCTCGGCGTATCCCTGTTCTGCCAGAAAGGTGAAGGGCTCCCAGTTGACGGCGAACGTGGCCACGCAGACGTCGGGTGGCCGCTGCCGACTTATTCTGCGCCAAATGGGGGAGAGCGTCGAGGTCATAGTCTCGCGTATCTTGTTCATGGTATCGTCTTGGGCCAGGGAGGCTTCCGCGCGGACGTTGGCGAGGAGAAAACGGTAGGCGTTGGAGCCAACTATCAGTCTGGTGTACTCGTCTATCTCCTGGATGACCCCATCCTCGTCGAACTCCTCCTGTGGATCAACTTCGTCAAGGCCGTCCGCTACTGCCCCAAGCTGCTCGCCGTCTGGAGTCCCATGAGCATCATCAAGCCAACCACGGACGAGCTCCGACGAGGAAGGCAGGTCATTTGCCCTTACCCTGGCAGCCGCGTCGTCTGCTGCCATCCCATGATATCGATCCCGTACAGCCGCCGTGATGGCACTATTTGGAGATGTTGATAAGCAACAGCCAGTTGACATCGGATGATGTGAGGGGCGCGAGACACTTACTGGCGCTTCCTAAGGACAAAATACATGATGTTGAGGTACATCCTCGGGCCTCTTGTATATCCGAACTCCAACGCAAAATACCTGAGCAGCCCTGGGAGGACGTGCAAGATGCGAAGTATGGTCTCCCTGGTAACAGGACCGGAGCGCGTGATCAGGCTGTGGAACAGGTCGTCGGCGAGCTCGCCAATGCAGCTATCGATCCGGCTGTCAGAGAGACTGCCCGCGTCCGAGTACAGCGTCGCGGCGTCGTCGTTGAAAGTCTGGCTCCGGCTGTCTTCCCGCCACGGCCGCTTGGAGTCGTGGATGGCCAAGTCGGTGAGTGGAGAGGCGGCATACTGATCCTCCAAAATCCTTGCATGCAGAGCGCCACCAGTTTCCACCGAGCCATAGCCCGAATCCGACGGCGCTGGAGGCAAAGTGCCCACTCCTCGAGTTGTGGGCGGTGACGGGCCATTGGGCCTCGGAGGAACTTGGTAGTCGTCAAAGCCAGCAATAGACGAAGGAAGCGTCTCCAGAGCGGAGGGCCTCCCTCTAATACAGCCTAGTTCGAGAAGCGTGAGGTCGAAGTGGGACACAGAACACTGTAAGCAGTATATTAGTCTATCGTTCCTCCCACCAGCAGCGCGTGATTTCCTAGGGTGATTCATCATGTTACCTGGCTCTTTTTCCTGTGGCAATCATGGCAAGCTCCAAGATGGCTGAGGAAATTTTGCAGGACCAAGCCAACGGGTCTAGGATTTATGTCCTTCTCCATGCCAAGTATCATGTTGTATAACTGTTGCGTTTCCGGTGTTGGGAGGACGACTTGAGGAAATGGCCGCGCCGTTCCATCTTGATCGGGATGCCACTCCTGCTCTAGCCTGTTCAGTTGGTGGTCTTTTTGCATGCTTCTGTCTTGCCCTGGAGCCGTTGATTCGGCCTCTGCCGTCGGAAATAATACGTTCAATATCTTCTCGGTTCCGGCCTGGTTCGAAAGTGGGACCGGGTTCATCTCGGGCGTCCCGGTAGGAGCCTGCGCTTGCGGCAACGCCCGGCTATTGCCCGCCTGTTGGGCCATCTGTGGCATCGGCTGCTCAATCGCCCTCGAGTCTGTTGGCGAGCTTGGGTGCGAGATGATAAGCCTGACCGGTTCGGTCTGCCAGGAAGGCCTTGGCTCACCGGGGCCCATGGTCCGCTCCACTACCCTTATGGCCCTGCCCCCTGATGCATCGCCATAGACCGGAGCGGCGGCTTTGGTGTCGAAAATGTCCTCGCTTGCATGTCTCTTCAGCTGCGCTTCTGTGTTTTCTGACAAGGCTTTCTCCTCGATGCCTGCTCTGGTAAAAACAATGTCGGAAGTGCTTGCGCTCGAGCGAGAGCGTTTTACACGCCGCTGAACACTTTTGTCCTTTTCCGTGAGCGTCAAGGATTTGTATTGACCCCAGCAATTCAATCGATACCGGTAGCTTGCTGGCCTGGGTAGAAGAAGTTGGGCAAACGGTTAGCTGTACACCTAGGTAGGCAGGAAGGTATTGATTAACTGGGTTCGCGGGGCTAAATTTTAACTCACTGGGCGTCGAACCCGTACACTCTTTTCATATGCTCAGCTACATTGGCAATTGTCATATTTTGGCAGATATAAAGGTCGATAATAATGTTTTTAAGCAGGGGCCACCGTTCGTCGCGAGGAATGGCGCGGTCCATGGCGGGATCTGGGAGTTCTGCCATTGTGGCTGGACGGACAGGTGCGAGGAGCGGGAAGGATCGCAACGCAACACAAACGTGAGATGGCGCTTGTTGAATCGGGAAATGGAGAGATGGAGAAGGTTGCTGCTGTGTGACGACCTATTATGAATGCCTCTGCTCCCCGAGCGGGCGGCGAAGGTTTTCTCTTGCAAGGTGAAGAGATGCGAGGGTCTTATGCGACCGTGCTCGGTGCTCCCACGAGGGTGCGTTGCGGAGTCGTGACGTTACCTTTCGCGCTGCGAGGGAGAATCTCCTTGATGTATTGGAGGTGCAAGAAAGGGGCTGGGCTAGGTGAGCGGGGTCGGTGCCCGGTCAGTTTGAACCTTCGCACTTGACCTTTGATTCCAGTGCCCCAAAACGCCTGGCAGTCTGCCTCTTAGCCACACAGCCTGCACACTGCATCTCTAGGCACTCCTGCTAGCAGGGATCTCTCGGTTCGTCCTGCTACATATGTATTCAACCTTACTAGACATTACCCAATCCCAGCCTACCGCCCTGCATCGATACGAGCCTCGACGGCGATCACCACGACACAATCCGCTCAGTTCTTGCATAGCGTACAACTGTGGTCAATCATTATTTAATTAGCGAATTTGGTATCGGCAACGGCAACTTGCGTCGTGCTACCGAGGGTATCTATCCTTCTCAATCTACCTCTCGGGCGATAGAAACAAACGAACATGGCCGGGGTAGGGAGAAGACGTGGCGACGGCGATAAAAAAAAACGCCCCGAGGTCCAGAAAGAACAGAGCATGAAGAAAGCAATAATACAAAGAAGTGAAATATGGGGGAGAGAAGATGTTGGTCGACTAGCTCCTCAGTGGCCAGTTCGAGTCTTCCTCCCGCCTGACGTGGACCTCGTTCCTGACCCAGATCCCTCGGCGGTCGCCACCAGCCCTGGCCGCTGCCGCTGCGCCGCCTATGCTCCGGTCATAGAGGCCTAGTATCGCGTCCACACTGTCGTCTCGCCACCTGTAGTTGCCCACATTGTTCATGCTGTGGCCGCTGCTGGCCGTGTGCGCTGTCGCGGGCCTGGCCACGCTATCCTCGTGCCGGCAGTGCCAGGCGCCGCCGCCGTGAGGGCGGCTCTGGCAGTTGACGTTGCTGCTGAAGCTGCGCATGTGTACCGTCGATGGCCTTCCCGGCATGCTCGGGGGCTTGTGCTCGCCGAGCTCCCTGGCCCTCTCCCGGTCCAGAAAGGCCCCGAAGCTCTCCTCGTCCCTAGGAGCGTAGAAGGACCCGGAGTCGCGGGCAGACGCGCTGGACTCGAGGTCGACCGGCTTCGACATGGCGGCAGCGGCGGCCGCCAACACTCTAGCATCCAGCATGGCGGCCGCCCTGGCCTCGGGATCGTTGTCCAGGTTTGGGGGTGAGGCTGAGTGGCCCATGCCGGCACCTGTGGCTGCCGGGCCGGCCACAACCTTCTTCTGGTCCATCATCGTAAATCGCGGCAGCCGGTCATCGCTAACGGCGCTTGCCTGACCACGGTTGTCGTACTCGGTCGTCAATCCGTGGCGTTTCTTCATGTACAGCGGCCGTAACGTAGGAATTCCGACGCAGAACATGGCAACCGCGATCTCCGCGCCGGCCCAGCCAAAGTATGGGACGAAGTTTACTAAAGAGACGTCAGCTACGCATTGGCGAGCTTATGAAGCGTAGAGGGGGCCAGACTAACTTGTGTAGTTGGAAACGTCGAGGCGGGAGAGCACAATCGTCCTTACTATGCCGCAGATGCCGGCACTGAGCATCAATCTAATGTTAGCCGGAATATCTGGGACACGCCGAGGAAAGAATCAGATCAGGGTGCATACATGACACCGAGGCTCATCCCGCTCGCGAGCATGATCTTCTCTCGCTGTGGCATGCGTAAAGACCAGATGAACAGCCATGGGAATATGGCGAAGAAGAAGTCGCATATGCTCGACCAAACTCCAAGCCCGACACTCACGGGCTGGATCTGGATGTTCCACGTCCCGGGTGTCCTCATGGGATCCCAGCTGGCCTTGACGGGCGTGGTCTGGTTCCAGAGCATGATGGTGAGGGCGATCGAGGTGCCGACGGTGACGACGATGAGGAACCAGAGTGCGATTTTATGCCACCGGATCTGGACGACGCGCAGGAGGAACAGACCCATGGACAGCTTGGCCATGGCATTGCCGGTGATTGCGAAGGTGTTGGCGATATAGGTCCATAATATGGCGTCGCTCGCATCGGCCGGGGCGAGGATCCAGAAACTGCGACCAAGGCCGTAGTGCACTCCCACCTGGATGGAGCAGGTGAAAACGAGCAGAAAGACGCCGGTCCATGCGTACATGTGATCCTCCGCTCCAACGAACTTGATTATGCGAATGCGCGTGTATAGACGCGCGACGACCAGCGCCAGCGACAGAGCCGTCAACGCCCACATGGCGCATGCCAGTTGGATTCCCGGATGGGCTGTCATGGTGGCCGCTGCGCCGCGGGCGACACGCCCTCGCTTGGTCCTTTGGAGTCTCGCCCTTCGTTTTCCCCCGCGTTCGGCCTCAGTATCTCGCGTGTCTCTCGGAGTCTATCAACGCACGGCCTCGGCGTTCCTCGGACTGGGTGGCATCGGATCGGGCCGATCGGTGGTATGCGGACGGTTGGCCGATGACGGAGGAGAGTGGCACCAACCACTTGGCTTGGCGGGGTGGGTAAACACTGTCAAATGTCTCGGCAGGACGCGTGACAGACGCTATGTGATACAACGGTAGGCGGAACGGGCAAACGAGCGAAAGAGGGGAAGGGAGAGAGGAGGCAGGCGGCCATTTGTTTGTATGACAGGCAAGATGCGAAGGTTTTCTAGCATTCGAAGGAGGCAGCGCCGTGAACCGGAGAGCCGGTACTTGGCCAGACCGGCAAGGCAACAGTTAGCGAGCGAACCAGATGGCGGAGGGGGCGCACCAAGCGCTTGCTCACATCGCCCCTGGTTGCCCCGCGGCCTGTTCCCTCACGCCCGTTGTGATTGGAACTGCCTTGCCACGGCCTTGCCATTCTTGGGGGTGCACCCGTCGCCCAGAGTGCCATCCCAACATCCCGACTGAGCAGCCCCTCGTCACTTGGCGGGGCGGTCAAGGGCTGTAGATGAACGGCACAGAGGAAGCACCAATGCGACGCCTCTCTGGGCATCGGCGCGTGACTAGCAGATGAGGGGCGCTCGCGAGAATGAGCTGAGAGCGGCTGAGGCGGGCGGCCGCAGCAGCAGGTCAACATGCCGCCATGGGTCGCGGCCGCCGATGGCGAAGAAAAAGGCCGACCAGTGGAGGGGAAAGATTGGAGTCTTGCGGAGGAGGGCGGCGATTGGTCCGAAATGCCATCGCGTCTAGCCAATCGGGGGCCGCGATGCACTTGGCGGTACGGCGCCTCTATCAGCTCGGCCCTGCCGGCGGCGGCTATTGGCCAGAGCATGTTGACCTTGGGCGAGGGGATAAGCGCCTCGGTCCTCACTATCGACCAAAGGAAATGGGCAGGGACCAGATGCTTTATTAGAGCCGAGGAAACTGGCAGGTCTATGCGGACTGCGACAGATAGGCCTGCCAGGGAGGCTTGATGGCGTCGGCCGTTGGCTGATACGGCGCGGCCAATGAGATGACAAAGCTGGTCTCGTAATCAAAGCGCATTTGAAGGCGACGTCGGCGGCGGCGATGCCATGAGGGGTTGAGGACTGTGCAGAGCCGGAGAGCAGTTGCTAGCACCGATGACGGGATCAATCATCGGCCCTTGCGAATTACTCGCTCGCACGAGTCTGCGGCTGGAGCAAATGTGGCTGCTGGTGGCGCACCATCACATGACTTACTTCTAGGTCCGCGCACGGGCATCCTCGGCAGGATGCACCTAGGAGCGGGCTCAGCAGATCACCGCATCGCGTGGTCAGATGAGTGCGAAAAAGGCATGCACGAAGCCCAAAATAAAACGTGCGCCTTTGCAGCCTGCTGCACCTGGCAAAGGAGCGACTTGCACCACGTATAGCTTGAGATTTGCTATTAAAATTGTATTTACAGATATTATTACGCGTAAAGTATTCTCATATCTTCTTTCTACCTCTCATTGAATAGATTCGCATGTGCTTTTATGCTGGGAGCGTGGGGCAAGGAAAATTTGGGATTAGGGTCCCAGGTGCACGTTTTATTCTGGGCCTCGTGGCATGGTCGTCACCTGACACCTGCGCAACCGTTGGACGACGCTTTGCCCAGACGAACGCCCGCTCTCGCCATTGCGATAGCATAGCTGGATATTCCCAGTGAACGTGCATACCCAGATGTTCAAAGATGCGGGCAGGCCGAAACCCGGAATACCCCCCTGGAAGCTGTTTGTTGGTTAAAAGAAAAAATAGCTCAAAAGAACACAACCCCTCCCTGCGTGCATGGGACTGACTCGCTCCCCTGACCGGGGAACGAACCCGTTCGAGTCTTGATGAATACTGGATTTGTCTGGGGTGTGACGACAAAGGTGGCGCTAGGAGTCACAGTAGGTGATAAGCCCCCTGAAGAGACCGGGGGAGCGACGGCGGGGACTCCTACTGGGTCAAAAACCAAAAAGAGCGAGCCAGGCCCGCGTTTTTCACGAATGCTAGGGAGCGAGCATGGCAGCTGCCGGAATCCGGATCACGAATTTAGAGCTGCAAATCACGATTGACTTTGACATGGGAAAATAACCTTAGGTAGGTAGCCGCTCAAGCGGCGCGAGTCGTGATGCCGACAATGAGCCGCAAGTGCCAGGGAATCGGCTCGCGCTGTGAGCCCTGGAGATTGAAGTCTGGCGATCCCCTGATCCGTCGGCTGGGGCGGTTTGACGAGCGTATGTGACGAACAAGACAGGGCACCAAACACATGGATTGCAAATCATCCGCCTCAGGGTCCGCACCCAGCTTTTTGGTCTGACTCGTGTCATGGTAACGCCTGCATCGAGCATTGAATGCCGTGCTACCCCATCGGCGGCCCCGCGCCGTAGTGATCCACCACTTTTAAGCCGACGCCTCGATAGCAGTGATTGGATGAAGTTCTGACATCCAGAGAGACAAAGCAGAATACCGTGCTAAGGAGATCATGAGCTGGCTGACCTGAAGGTAGCAAGTACGCCCCTCGTCATCACCCCAGTCACGCTTCCATCCGAAAATGGAAGGAACGTCAAAATGCGATTCGCCAGGCTGACCTAGCGGGGAGCGGCGGGAAGCTAACTCGCTGCTGGTGTCTCGCCTCGGCTCGGGTCCTTAGGGCCGCCGCTACTGCTGCTGCCACAGACTGATAAGGCAAAACGTTCCAGGTCAGTGCGCTCCATCTAAATGTGGTACCTGCCAGACAAAGAACAAAGCCGCTCGCAATGCGAAAAGCACAGGGCTGTCTTCTTTAT
>PYSR01000064.1:0-176414 GCA_003049425.1 Magnaporthiopsis incrustans
GCGGGAGCCAGAGCGTGCTGGAAGGCATGTGGGATGGTTTGCCGGCGGGTCGACACGGGCCCGAAGGCGGCGGCGGTGGTGGCGGTGGCGGTGGCGTAGGCCCTCGGAGAGGTCGGCAACCGTCCACGGCCGGCGAGGGCGCTGGCGCCGGCGGCGGGAACCCGGCCTCTCCTTCGGACCCGCTCCACGCCGCGTTCGGCGGCCACCATCACCACCACGAGGGCGCGTCCTCGGCCTGGTTCATGCCCTTCAACATGGAGCCCCCAGAGATCGGGCACGAGCTCGGTGGCGGCATCGGCGGCCTCGACGGCCTGGCCAACATGTTTGGCGGAGCAGGCGGCGGCATGACGACGCCCGGAGGGGGTGTCGGCATGAACGGCCTGCATCACAACGGCCACTAGAGGCCGAGGCCCACATGCGCCCTTGCTGCGATTTTCCTCACGCAAGCACGGTCCGTCCACCTGCTCTGTTCCATCATTGCCTTTCTCTCTCTCGCTCTTTTTTTTTTCTTCTCGTCTCCGCCTTGCCGACACGAACGGGCCTACGATACACATCTCTTTTTCGATATTGCGGTTTTTATGTTTCGGATGATGGATGGATGGATGTATGGATGAAATTTGGAGCACTCAATCTGTCGAAACATCTACCTACCTACCGGCGCCGGGAGAGCGTCATGTTTCTCGGTACATGTTCGCGTCGGGGGTTTTTCTTGTTGGCTTCTGTACGGCAAACATATGGGACATTTTGGTCCTGGATACGACGGTGCCGTAGGGGAGGAGGGAAGGGGAGTACTTGAAATGTTTTCTGGGGATGGTCCACGCCCCCCGCGTTTGGGCATTGCTGGGGTGGTGCGGCGTATCACTGCCACCAGATCTCACTCGCTCGTGCTTTTAAAAAAGGGAATACTACTAAGGAGTTTCGGTGGTTGGGAATAGGTACCAGAAAGAAGACGAACAAACCAAACTGGGAAATGCTGCAAATGCCCAAACAAATTACCTGCCCGAGATCTATTTTATATCATTTCCTTACGAGGACCAACCCTCGAAACACATGCAGACCATACCATGTAACTCCGATACTGGTTTTGATGTCAACTAATGCGCTCCCTCTGCGTCCTTCGTGCTGCTGCCGCTGCTGCCGCCGCCGCTGCTGCTGCTGCTACCACTGCCGCTCTTTTCACGCGGCTTCCGGCTCCAGCCCGTGGAGAACAGCGGGCCCATGTCGAAGCGCGGCAGCGGGTGGGCCTCGGTGTTGATGACGATGCGGTCGAGGGGGAGGAGGTCGTTGGGCGAGAAGAGGAGGTAAAAGTACTTGAGCGTCTCGGCCAGCCAGAAGCTCTCCATGTTGTCGCGCGTGACGGGCGGCACCTTGTTTGCGTTCGACAGGCTCGTGAACCCGCCGGCCTCGGGCACGGCCGTGTGCTGCATGAAGGAGGAGAACATCTCCCAGCCCCAGTCGCGGTACTTGGCGTCGCCCGTGATGCGCCACATGTAGAAGAGGCTCTCGACCGTCTCGGGCCGCTGCAGGTTGTGCGAGTCGAACTCCTTGACGATGAAGTCCTTGCGCCACGGCGCGTCGGCCGGGTCGTCGCCGGACAGGCGGGCGGGCGGCGTGGCGCGGCGCGGGGCCGACTCGGCGGGCGGCGGGTCGGCGACGTTGAAGAAGGTGATCTCGGGCGCCAGCCCCGTGGCCATGTACTTGTACATGCCCCAGCACGTCTGCATCAGCTCGCGGGCCAGGCGCATGTCGGCCTCGTCCCGGCGCGTCCACGTCTTGAGCCGGCGCGCCTCGGCCTCGGTCAGGCCGCCCGTGGCGCCCAGGGCGATGGTCCCCGGCATGAAGCAGACGAGGTGGTCCATCTTGGGCGACAGCGGGCGCTCCAGGCCGTCGGGCCGCTCGCCGATGATGGTGAAGCCCGACGGCTCCGTGTACGTGACCAGGTGCTTGCGCACGCCGCGCAGGGCCTCGTGCCACATGTCGGCGTACAGCTGCTCCTTCTTGTTGGTCTGCAGGTACTGCTTGATCAGGTACTCGTAGTACGAGTCGCCCCTGCTGCCCAGCCGGATGTTCTCGCCCTGGAACCGGCCCGTGGCCGGGTTCACGAAGATGGGCACCAGCCCGTCCCAGCGGTTGAGGCCGTCCACCACCTCCATCACCCTCTCGGCCCTGTCCCAGAACAGCTTCTCACCCGTCAGCTTGGCCATGTACTTGAACTCGAGCTGCAGCGTCGTGGCCTCGGCCGTCGACGACGCGCCGCCGTCGGCGTGCGACGCGATGCCCTTGAACTTGGCCAGGTTGACGCTGGCCAGCGGGATGCCCGACGGCGTCTCGAAGGCCGACAGCAGCCGGTCCGCCAGGTCCTTGGCCTTCTCCAGGTACAGGTCCTCGCCCGGCGTGCCCGGGTCGTCCTCGGCCAGCGGCGCCATGTCGGGGAACTCGGTCGAGAGGTAGTGGGCCGACAGCAGGCCGCCGACCATGCGGATCGTGGTCTCGAACGTGTTGACGTCCTGGTCCTGGTCGTACGTCAGCGACTTGGAGATCCACTGCCGCGCGTGTCTCAGCTGCGTCGTCAGGTTCATGAGCATCATGGTGTCGAGCGAGTCCACGATGATCCAGCCCAGCCCGCTCTTGGCCATCTGCCGGCCCTTCTTGGAGACGGGGTAGAACTCGTCGTAGCCCCACGCATACCGCTCGTAGGCCGCCCAGCTCAGCTCGAACGCGTCCACCACGCGCGCCCTCCGTTCCGACCAGTCGACCTTGCCGCCCGCGGCCGTCGCCGCCTTGCTTCCTCCCTTGGCCGGCCACGACCAGTCCCGCAAGGGCGCCGTGACCTTTTCCCTGTGCCTGTCGAAGGCGCCGCCGAGGTAGAAGAGGCCGAGGACGGCCAGGAACAGGACCCCGACCCCTCGCTTCGTCCGGTATATGGGGCGGTTGCGGTGCGAAGGCGGGTATGCGTACGGCTTGTCCTTGTACATCGGGAGGGAGGCCCGGCGGGCTGGATCGAAGAAGCCGCCGACGCGGTCCTGGACGCCGCCGAACACGCCGCCGCCGTGGCGCTGGTTATGCTGGTGCTGCTGTTGTGCGCGCGAGGCGGCCCACAGGCGGTCTTCCAACTCTCGCTGCTGTGGGTTCCCAAACGACGACGGCACATGCTTGGGCACCGCGAACGACATGTCCTCTCGTGCCGGTGCCGTGTGCTGTTGTGCTGCGTGTTGGGCGATGCTTGCTCGGGAGCGGTGTCCTCAGTATATGGTTGCTGCTGCCCTGGGCCCGGCTCGCCCACTGCCTACCTATGCTGCTGACGACGTGGCCTCGGCTCCAGGGAGAGGGGGCAACTTGGTCAAGGGGCCTTTTTTTCCACCTTCCTTCTCCCCCCGGGTTCGAGTCAAGGCGGATCGAGCGAATGTTCAGCGCCCCAGAGAGCCTTGACCCGATTGATGACCCTGGTAGGTGTAGCCACAAGGGTTTGGCATCCAGGCCGGGGTAGGTGTGAGGCCGGTGGAGTTGCGATGGCGACAGGCACAGCGGCGAGGGCGACGACGGTGGCAATTCAGCTAAGGACAGCAACGTGAATAAAAGCGAGTCGAGTCGGGGCGGGCAGCGTTGGGCAGATTGGGACCGACTTAGGAACCACCTGGCCACTGAATCCTGATCCCTATTGATGGCCTATAAACAATAGGATAGGGCCGCAGCTACCCAATCCGTCGCCCTAGTGCCGCCCTGCCGCATCCTGGACTTTTTCTGCATGCGGGGCGCCCAGTCCTGCATGCTCTTGCTCTCAGGCCGCCACCTTATTTTTCACCCATGCATGCATCCATGCCAGAATGGAGATGGAGGATGGTATGACGTTGCCTTCAAATGCGCGTTGCGAGGAACAGGGCCAACGTGCCAGATAGGTCGCGAAGCAGTCACGCAACAGTCACGAGTGCAGATACTACTTACTTTACTTACTGTGCCAGGTACAGAAACGGAGAGCTCTCGGGAGTGGGCCTTGCAAGCTTGAGGCGAACAACCTCAACTCGAGCACGTGCCTACCACCTACCTCGTCAAGGCGAGGACATCCCGCCCCAATGTCCGCCAAGAAGAGCTCCGACTTCCGCGACTATCCCTTCCTCGACGCCGACGAGTTCGCCGAGGCCTGCCACCAGCTCGACAGGAGGTATCGACGCGCCGCCCTGGGCCCGCTCCGCAAGCAGTGGAAGCTCAACGTCATCTCCGCCCTCGACACCTCGTTTGTCCTGGGCCCCGAGTACAGCACCTACGTTCAGATAGTCCGCCCCATCGCCGCGGCCGAGCTCAGCCTGGACGACGCCGGCCTCTCGGCCCAGCTCGGCGGCTTCTCCCTCAGTGATGAAGAAGACGCCGCCGCGCACGTTGGCGCTGACCAGCACATGATGGACCTCGAAGACGCGGATTCGGTATGTTCCGCCGTCTTACAGCGCGTCGTGCCCTACAGCTAGCCTCGGCTGGGACTGAACTAAAAATCTTGACCTTTTTGGCGCCAGTCGGCCCTCCCCAGCCGGCCCGCCCCCGCAGAACTGGCGAGCGTCACCTATGAGGTCCACCTCCACCCAACCTACCGAGCACCGTGCCTGTGGTTTTCCCTGCGCGGGCTGCCCGCCGACGAGCCGGCGCTGGACCTGGACACGGTCTTTCGGCGCTTGGTCCCCGGCCAGTTCAAGGAACGGCTGCGGATGCAAGGGCCGGTCGGGGCCATCTCAGCAGATGTAAGCGAGTCTGGTTATGCAGCCTTCTTCCGAGTCTAGGGCCGGTCGGTCTATACTAACATGCTGCACCCTTCTTTTCTTTTTCTGTCTGTGCTTTCCCCACCCCTATTCAGCACCATCCCATAACAGGCGTGCCAACCTTCTTCATCCACCCATGCCTCCTTGGAGACGCAATGTCGGACTTTGACTGCTCCAGAGAAGACTACCTGATGGTCTGGTTGGGACTGGTGGGCGGCTGTGTTGGCCTCTGGGTGCCAACCGAGATGGCATCGGCGTAGCAACCCGGCGGTGGCTGTCTACCAAGGCGTGCGATCTAGACCGCTGGGTCGGTTCTCGTCTCCCTCGCCGAGTTGCACCCAGAGGCCGGAATGTCACACGTGCTCTGGCGTGAGCACGTCCGGTTCGAGCCGGAATGGTTCCGTTAACATCAAAGCTACTCGTCGTCGCTATCCTCCTCCATGGCGACATCGCTATCCTCCTCTTCCTCTTCCTCATCCCTGGTCCGTTTTTGGCCCCTGTTTTCGGCAGAATCGGCGTCTTTCATGGCGTGGTCGCCAGCCGACGGGGGCTTGGTGGGGA
The DNA here is from genome assembly GCA_003049425.1 of Magnaporthiopsis incrustans. Lineage (NCBI taxonomy): Eukaryota > Fungi > Ascomycota > Sordariomycetes > Magnaporthales > Magnaporthaceae > Magnaporthiopsis > Magnaporthiopsis incrustans. Next base: position 5,307 of record PYSR01000064.1, read on the forward strand.
GCCCGTGTGCGGCGGTCCCTGGCACGGGCGCGTTGAAAATGCTGTGCTGGAGTTCCGTGACTTGGACGTTTGTGGACGCTAACGGGTTGGCCAACTTGAAGGTGCCGTCCAGCTTGGCAATAGTGTTGGATTTTGTTTTGGCGTACTCGATTTTCTTCCGGGGCGGGCAGGTTTTGCTCCCGTCAGTCACACGCTCGCCCCAGCAGACGACAGCGTCGGCAGAACAAGAGATGGCGACGGCCGACTCACAAGCTTGCTTCCGAAAAAGTCGAAATCTTGTAGAGAGCGCATGGCCTGTGTGGATGCGTGTATGTCCCGGAACACGATGTGGGCCTGGCCACGCATCTTGGCCGTTTTGAGCGCGACGACATCAAGCACCGGCCCGTAGGTTGAGAACAGCATGTAAAGAGCCATGCGTATGTCCTGCTTCTGCAGTCCCCTCGACGAGGGCACATCTCGGACGTAGAGTCTGTTGTAGGTTGCCCGTACGATCTGGGGCGTCAGAGCTGCGTCTTCTCCCAATGCGGGGAGGCGTTGGCGGGCGCACTCACGTCTGGTTCGGGGCGACCTGCGAGACCTTAGCTGGCAGGCCGGCGCCGCGCGGGGCTGCGGCCGAGGCCGTGGCCGTGGCCATCGTGTATCCGAAGGTCTCTGGTCTCTGTCCGTGTGATAGTTTGGAGGCGCGAACGGGTGGGTGGCCGTCAGGGAGGTGCAGTCGTCGGCACGGCGCGGTGCGGTGGGACTGAAGAGAGGATTGGTCCCGCTCAATTCTGGTCGCGAGGTTTGCAGGAGACGAGGGTGGTCGTCGCGTCGAGGTCAAGTGCACGAGCTCAAGCACCAAGCTCTCCAATGCAAGCACGAAAAAGGCGGGACAGTGTCACAGCTAATGGCAGCTCCGGGCGGTGTGGGACGTCCAGTGGGGTGAAGCCGCCTGCGCGATGAATACCCCACTCGGTTACGTCGCCGGGCCAGTCGTTGCAGGCATTGACCGAAAGGCGGATTGTCGTCGTCACTTGCATGCGCCGACGACCAAAGGCCGGAATTTGCTCCCATCCACCACACTCCTATCTACTTAGGTACCTACCTAGGTGTTTTCCCGACCAGACCCAGCCTCCGAGAGGTCCAGCAAGGTGATAGTCGAGAGCTACTCCTATCACCCCCTGCCCGCCATGGCGCCGCCCGAAGTCCACCACCTCTTCCACAACCCCATCGCCGACCACTCCTTCTCGGCCGACCGCCAGACGCTGGCCATCGCGCGCGACTCGACCGTCGATCTCTACTCCAAGGTCGGCTCTACGTTCAAGCTCAAGGACGAGCTGAAGGCGCACGACAAGACCGTCACCAGCGTCGACATCGCCCCCAACTCCGGCCGCATCGTGTCGTGCTCGCAGGGTCAGTCGCTTGTTTCCCCTTTCGTTCCTCGTCGCTCGGCTGGTCTCCGGCTCACGCTCACGCCCCGTGCCCCGACACAGACCGCAATGCCTTGGTCTGGGAGCCATCCCCCACGGGCTACAAGCCGACGCTCGTGCTGCTGCGCATCAACCGGGCGGCCACGTTTGTGCGCTGGTCGCCGACAGAGACCAAGTTCGCCGTCGGGTCGGGCGACCGCGTGATCGCCATCTGCTACTTCGAGGAGGAGAACGACTGGTGGGTGTCCAAGCACCTCAAGAAGCCGATCCGCAGCACCATCACCACGGTGGCCTGGCACCCCAACTCGGTGCTGCTGGCGGCGGGCTCGACGGACGCGCACGCGCGCGTCTTCAGCAGCTTCGTCAAGGGCGTCGACACCAAGCCCGAGCCCAGCGCCTGGGGCGAGCGCCTGCCCTTCAACACGGTGTGCGGCGAGTACCTCAACAACTCGGCCGGCTGGGTCCACGCCGTCGCCTTCTCGCCCTCGGGCGACGCCCTGGCCTTTGCCGCCCACGACAGCTCCATCACCGTCGTCTACCCGGGCGGGCCCGACCAGCCCCCGCGCGCCCTCGTCAGCATCACCACCCAGCTGCTGCCCTTCATGGGCCTCATCTGGAACGGCGAGGCCGAGATCATCGCCGCCGGCTACGACAGCGAGGCCTTCCGCTTCCAGGGCGGGCCCCAGGGCTGGCACCTGAGCGGCACCCTCGAGGCCAAGGGCCGCCCCGCGGGCCTGTCCGACTCGGGCCGCGAGGAGTCGGCCCTCAACATGTTCCGCCAGATGGACCTGAGGGGCAAGGCCAAGGACGACACCCAGCTCAAGACGGTCCACCAGAACACCATCACCACCATCCGCCCCTACCAGGTATCCGCGTCTGGCCTGGTCAAGTTCAGTTGTAAGTCGGCGAGCTACATGAGAGCTTCTTACGCTGGAACAGACAGAAACTAACCTGCGTATCTGGCAGCGAGCGGCGTTGACGGGCGTGTCGTCATCTGGGACACGTAAGAACCATGTATTGTAGATGCTTTGAGCAGCGCCGTTGTGGCTAGACCAGGCACTTGCTCAACACTTCCGCCCAGATGTTTGTTGCATGAGCGTGACGGAACGAATATACGACGTGAATCCAACCCGGCCATTTCTATACCATTAAATATCTCTATTTTGAATCCAATGTTGAAAACGGATATTTCTGCATGCTCATCGCTGCAATACGTCTTTTCCAGCCAACCTTTTACTATCCTGAACTACCCACGCCCATCAGCTGCTCCTGGCGTTGTGGATGTCAAGCACCAAGATGTCGGTGGCGCCGACCTTGGCCAGCTCGTCCATGACGAGCGCAATCTTCTTCTTCTCCACCATGGCGCTGACGGCGACGGCGCCCTCCTGGTCGATGGCCGTGATTGTGGGGGCGCGCTTGCCCGGCGTGATGGCCTTGGCCTCGGCCAGCCTCGACCGCTCGATGTTGTACTGGCACAGCACGTACCTCTGGGCCGTGATGACGCCCCGGATGCGCGACGCTATCAGCTCGACCAGCTCCGGGTTGGTCGGGGACTTGGACTTGATCAGGATCGCCGACGACTCCACCACTGTGTCGATGGCCATGAGTCCTGCCGCCTTCATTGTCTCGCCGGATTCTATACACGATCGCGACGGTCAGGTTGGCCAAACCGGGGCAGAGAAAGACGTATGGGGGCAAGTTGATGGTTGGCGACAATGAACAAACGCACCGACAAGATCCACAATACCGTCGGCCACGCCCAGGGCGCAGGCGGCCTCGACGCTCCCGCTCAGCTCGATAATCTTGGTGCGGAGCTTTGCGGGCGCGGGCGCAGGTCCGGCGGCGGCGGCGGCCTGCTCCCGCTCCAGGTTCGCAAAGTACTGCGCGGCCAGGTGGACGAAGCTGGTGCCGATGTTCTTGCCGATCAGGTCCTGGGGCGAGGCGAAGGCGCCCTTTTGCGGCACCTGCACCTGCAGCTTGCAGGCGCCAAAGGCGAGGTCCAGCACCGTCTCGCAGCCGCTCTGCTGCTGCCCGTGGTCCGCGTCTCCTCCCTCCCCTTCTCCTCCGGCGGCGCGCACGCCGGCGTCGTGCTCCTTCACCTGGTCCTCGCCCGTGATGCCCAGGTCGACGCGCCCCTCGCCCACAAAGGTCGGGATGTCGGCGGCGGGCAAGAAGACGAGGGCGATGGGCAGGTTCTTGACCAGCGCGATGTCCAGCCGGTTCTCCCGCCTGAACTGGATGTCGGCCCCCTCGAGCAGGTTTAGGGACCGCGCCTGCAGTCGGCCCTCTGTCACGTGTGCGACGGTGGCCGTCGTCAGCGCATGGCCATCCGGGCCGTGATGTCTTCCCCAAGCATCCAGGAGCTGGATGCTATCTAGGGTCCGCGCATGCATGACTCACTCTTGGGCACCGCAAACAGGAGGCGGCCCTCGAGGCTTTTTTTTTTCGCTAGTGTTAGCGTGGCCGGTAACATAGTGGGAGCAGGCGCGACTCACTGGTTGACAAGATCCATGGCTGTATAAGATATTCGCAGACGCGCGCCAAGTAAGTGGTGATCTCTGCCGGTATCGGGGATGGGAGGCTTGCTCGAGCTTGCGCACAAGGTGGGTTGGTGGGTTGTGTTAATGGCGAGCTTATATCGAGACCGGGAGGTGGGGACCTATCGCGGCCCCACGCGCGGGCTACGGGTTGCCGTAACATGTCGAGGCTTTATGTGTCCAAGAAAGTTTCGGTTAAATCCGCAAAAAGGCAATATAATGGGCTCGTGTCAGTTTATAGGCTTCTTTTATTACTATCGTATATGCCTGGTACCTTCCTGGATAGCGAGTGGCCTGCTATTATGACTCCCTCCTATTACTCCTCCCGTTCCTCTTCCTATCCTTCTTAATCCCTGTGCTCTGCTGCTTTCCCTATCTCTTCTGTGATTTTTCCAAGCCGGCATCACCATCCATACGTTATGCATGGAGGTGACAGCCACGCCAAGCAGCTGGTCGTGGCACCCACGCAGACAGCCGCCGCCTAATCCTCACCCTCCGCCTCCAGCCTCTGCTGTGCAACCCACGTCAGGAACCAGGGCACGTCCTTGACCACCTGGCCCGGCACCGCCAGCGCCTGCACCCTCGCGGGCAACACCCCGCGCGCGTCCGACGCCGTGGCCATGAGCCACTCGATCTTCCCCGCCAGCCTCCGCACCCGCTCGACGCTGACGTACGCGCCCACCACGACCCCGCCGTCCCGACAAAACTCCAGCCTGGGCTGGTTCGGTTGCGTCCCTGCCTCCTGCTCCTGCTGATTTCCGTCCTCGCCGTCGGCGTCGTCGACGACGGGTATATTGACCACCACAAACTCGTCTCTGTCGCTGTCACCAGCAGCAGCGCCCGGGATGACAGCAGCCGTAACCTGCAGCACCGCAAACACGCGATCCTGCAGCAGGGGACGACCAATGCGATGTCTAACCTCTTCGGCAGTGAGCGTAAACTCTCCCCAGGCCGTCGTCCTCCCGCCCGTCGTCACCTCGGCTCCGACTCCGCCGGCGCTCTCCCACCTCGCGGCCCGCCGATGCGCCACCAACCCCGGCGTAAACGCCGCCTCCACCTCGGCATGCCGGTCCTTGAGGCCGTCGCGGAACTCGGCCCAGCTGGCTGATCCTGAGCCTGCGGTCGTGGTGGTGTCCTCGTGCACCGACCGTCGACCGATCCACGTCTCGGCCTGCACGCGCCGTTGCTCCGGCGCGCCGGGGATGCTCCCGAGCTCGGCGGCCGAGAATGCGCGCTGCAGCACCTCGACCGGCGCGTTGCTGCCTGCTAGCGTTTTGCGTCCCTTTCTCTTCCACGCCGTCGTCGTAGCCGGCTTGGCGCCCTCTCCTGGTTGTGGCGACGATGCCGAGTCGAGGAGCCGGACCGCCTCCTGCAGAATCGAGCGCAGAAGCGGCGCCAGCTCGCCCGCGCTGGCCGTGGTGGGTGGCAGCTGGCTTAGTTTGATGCCCCGGAGCCTGAGCAATGGCCCCAGCTCTTCATCTGCTGCCATTTTTTTTTTTTATTCTTTCGGTTAGAGGTGGTTTTTGTTTATTTCGCTTTAAATATATGTCAATGACGAGCCATAGTTGATTGCAGCTAACAGTACGGGCAAAGGTATTGTTCGTTTCGATGCCCAGAGGTGATTGTTGCATTGCGTTATCACAGGTCTTGATACAACATGTCCGAGGCAGGGCCGCCTTATAAGGCCACCACCGCACAGACATCGACCGTTCTGATCCCTGCCTGTCGCAGAGCCCAAGCCACTACCCCACCCCAACCTATCCTGCACTGGGCTACACGATAAGCATCTGGAGAAAGATGGAAAAATGGAAAAATAGATATTATGATTATTCAGGTTGCAAGGGTGTCAATCCAAAGAGCGAGAGGCGCTTGAGCCGGGCCAAATAGAGGCCAAAAAAGGCACGCTCCTCCTCCAAGCAGCCCAGCCGAGCCGTCTTGTCTACTAGGGTTATAAAATCTAGATATGTACACTGCAATGCTTCTCCTTTCCCTTCTGTTCCTCTATTGTTTCAAGGGGTCGTTGGTCTAGGTCGCGTCAAAACAGGTGCTCACGGCGCTCACCGCAGCCCCTTACTTGTCGCGCCTCTCCCAGTGGATGTTGGCAGGCTCCAGAGGGCGCGAGAAGAGCGAGGCGTAGTCGGTTCCGATCACCTTGTTGCTGCCGTCCACGTTGCGGAACTTGAACTCGCGCACAATCATGGCGGTGATGGTCTGGAGCTGCACGTTGGCAAACTGCTCGCCGATGCACCGGTGCCTTCCTGCACCGAACGGCAGGTAAGGAGACGCGGTGCCCTTGCTCACCAGGCCGTAGCCGTAGTCCACCTTCTCCTCGTCCTCGTCGGCGGCGGCGGCCAGGCGCGGTGCCAGGCGAGAGTCGGCCTCCCAGCGGTGCGGCTCCCACAGGTCCGGCTCCGGGAAGTAGGCAGGGTCGCTCGCCGAGTGGCCGGGGGCCGACATGAGGACGTGGTTCGGCGGGATCACGTACTTGGTGCCGGGGACGGGCATGGGCTGCTTGACGGCGCGCATGATGGAGTGGATGGGGGCGTGCAGGCGGAGCGTCTCTTTGATGATGGCCTGGTTGAGTGGCAGCTTGGCAAGGTCCTCGTAGGTGAGCGGCGGCAGGTCCGCGCCCAGCGCCCGCACCTGCTCCTGGTACAGTTCCTCCATGATGTCGGGGCGCGAGGCGAGGCGAAGCATGATCCAGGAGCTGGTCGACGACGACGAGTGCTGGCCGGCCATGAGCAGCGCGATCATCATGTGGGCGATCTCGTGGTCCGGGACGCGGGTGCCGTTCTTGTAGGTCGAGTTCATAAGGTGGTACATGATGTCTTGGGCCTCCGAGTCGGCGCCACGGGCGCGGCGGCGCTTGATGGTGTCCGAATAGATCTTGGCAACGGTGCGCTGGGCGTGGTCGCGGCGCCTGTTCCAGGGGAGCGGAGCCCAGTGCAGTTGGAAGTTTGCGGGGCTGAAGCCCATGTCGAGGTCGTGGTACAGCGAAGCGAGCGACTCGTCGAACTGGTCACGGATCTCCTTGCCCTGCAGGGCGTGCGAGGCGGTGAAGATGGTGATCTCGGCCATCTTGGGGCAGATGTTGACCACGCCCTGCTTGCCCTTGAAATCGGCCGACCTCTTGAGGTAGCCGCTGACCTCGTCCGAGATGATGGGCACGTACTGGCGGAAGGCCTCGGTTGTGAGGGCGACTTTCATGAACTACAACCCAGGGTAAGGCGGGAGAAGATCAGCAGGCGTTCATTTTGATGACCTGGTTCATTGTGGTCTTCCATCTCCAGCAACGCACCTTCTTCTGCTCCATGAGCTTGGCGTTAGGGCAGTCGTAGACGACATCCTTGCCAAAGACGGGGGTGGTCAAGACGCTGTAGATCTCCTCGGCGCAGACGTCGCGGAGCTTGCCGTTGAGGATGAACTCGTTGCCGTTGGTGCCCAGGTAGACGGTGGTTTTCTTGCCAAGGAGGATAAAGGTGAAGACGTCGCCGTACTGTTGCGAGGTTGATTTGTAGCCGTGTCAGCTCACGTCCAAAGCATCTTTCTTGCCAGTCAGGCCGGGCGAGGATACCGACCTTGTTCTTGCACTCCCTGAAGAAGCGGGGCGGGTCCATGCCGTAGGTGATGGTGCTGCCGATCCAGGGGAACAAGTGGAAGACCACGGGGGGCTTGGTGGGATCCCTGAACAGGACCTGGTTCAGGACGTTGACGAAGACGGAGAGGAAGACGGCGGTGGCGGCGACAGCCCCGACCTGCGACGCGGTGCCCAGCTGTGAGAACCGCTGGAGCAGGGGCTCCGCGATCTCTTGGAGAAGCCCCATCGCGCGCGGCGACGAGAGGGCGATAGGAAAAAGGACAACCGTTATGTGCTGGGAAGCAGATCAGGTGTGTCGGTTGGCGACTCGATGTCCTTGGTGATGGCGGTTGCGGTGGGAAAGGAGGCGAGGGCGAGGGTCTTTTATTGTCAATCAATCGCTGGAGACTGGCCCCTTGCTCCCAGTATTTTTTTTTTTTTTTGTCTTTATCGGGCCATCTCCTTTTTTTCCCCGTGTCAATTGATTGACATGGCATCCGACCAAACAAAACGGTCAATTTGGGCTTTTACGGCCCCGCCTTGGCCGGCGAATTGGAGCGTCCTGATTGGCTGGCATTCGTATTCGTGTTCGACTTGGATGCGAGGAAGTCACCGGCAGGTCGGAACACGTAGGCCAGGTACCTCCCGAATACGTCCATAATTTGCGGAGCCGGACACGACGCCGCGTTAGGCCACGGCCCAATCAACATCACGCCATGGCCGCACCGGAAAGGCCATGTTGGAAATTTGGCTGGGCTGCTTGGAAATCGATTGCCCATTGCGGCTCTCCACACCGCATCGCCAAGTGCTGTGGAATGGCCTCATCAGGCCATGCGCGGGCTGACGATGGCCCCTGTAAATGAGGCGTGCGTTCGACAGTCACCGAGGCAGACGCACGTGATGTTTTTTTTTCTTCTTCTTTTCGTCTTGATTTCTTTATATCTAAGGTAGCTACCTATATACAGCAACAAGCCTGAGCCATCTCTCCAGCACTGGCGGCTGGCGCAAGATCCAAAATGGGCCAGGGTGAAAATGAGCGAAAAGAGAGCGATGAGAGAAATGAAAATGCGTCTTAAATGTCAAAAGCGCGATCCCACATGTGGGAGGGTATTTCGCTGCCACCAAATGCTAAAAACAAGGACAAAAAGAAACTGCCGAGAGAGCGACGCCGCATGCGGATCTTGACAAGATGGACTGAGATGATAGGGAACCGAGAGAAGAAAAAACAATACTGCTCCCAACCCCGGTAAAAACTCCGGTGAAAATGCGTGCGTGCGGTCGTGGCCATCCGCCATTCACCACAACCCGCCGTCCCAGCCATACTCGCCATCGATATTGACCCATCGGCCTCCTTCGACGACCTCGTCCCAGCCCCCCGACATCATGACGGCCACGAGCCGACAGCCCATGGCGCTGACGGTGCAGATGACATAGTTGCTGGCCCGCGAGAGCACGGCCAGGTCCATCATGTACGCCCTCCCGATCAGGCTCCTCAGCCTCAGCGTGTCGGCCGACGGCGGCGGCGGCGGGGTCCTGGAGCCGCCCGGCCCCTTGCCCCCGGACGGGCGCCCGAGGTTCCAAAACACGGCCGAGAAGAAGCCGCCCTCCCAGCCCCAGGCCTCGTCCACAAACTTGTGCATCACCGTCCTGTCCGGGTTGACCTTTTGGATGGCCGTCTTGCTGGCCAGCTTGATCTGCTCCTGTGCCCTCGACGCGCCCGCGAAGCCTTCCGACTCGTACACGACGGGGTCGTCTGACGCCACCAGCACCAACGACGAGTGGTCTGGTGTCTGTTGAGGGCCCGCCCTGCCGCCGCGAGCATCGTCTAGTATCCTCCCTGTCCGCTCAGTGTACGCCTCCAGCGGTATATATGACTCGCCGTATTGGTATTCGAGTGGACGCCGGTCCCCGCGCCGCACGTGAACCCCAACCACCACGCCTCCGCCACGTATCTTGCCGGACAGTTCCTTCACCCGGCCGGACACATACCGCTCGTCTTGATCGTTGAGCCTGAACAAGGCGTCATGCCCTATGCGAGCCAGCTGGAACCGGTCCTTCTGCAGCCGTCCCTCCGAGGTCGCGTCGTCTCGACCTCCTTCGCGGGCCGGCAGGTCGGCGGCCAGCGTGGCCGTGAAGAAGTCCTCGGCAGTGGCCGGGGTCACCACCAGGTGGCGCGCCTGGTACGGGCAGGGCAGTATCTGATGGCGCGGAGGTGATCGGCAGCGGGGCCGCGGAGGAGGCTGGAAGATGGCCGTGTAGTCCCCGTATGCCCAGCGCGAGTCGTCGATGAAGAAGGCCCTTCCCTGTCGCTGGGCCAGCCCGTACGCCGTCCACATGGCCATGAGCGTCTTTCCCAGCCCGGCGTCGGCAGATTCGAGGACGAACGTTAGGCTGGCGTCGCAAACCTCGCCGTTCACAAGGTGCCCCTTGGCCTCGCCGACCATGCCACGATCCTCCTCAACAGCGGCCTGCTGGCTGGACGCTGACGAAGACGCCGTCTTGGCCTTTCCGAGTAGACCCGGCAGGATACCGACCCTCTCGGCCTCTCGGATGTCGACAAAGTAGGAGCTGGCGTCGGCGCGGCTGAAGGGGTTGTGGATCATGGACTGCTTAGCCTGCTGCTTTCGGAGCTCGTTGACCCGCGCCGAAACCTCGCGGCACTGGGCGGGCATCTCGGAATACTCCTTGAGCGAGAGAGGAAACCGATGGCCCGGCGGGATCGATACGGTCCAGCTGGCACCCCGTTTCCTGTCGTCCAGCACGATGGGGCTGGCGAAGTCGGGCAGGGAGTCCCAGGGCACCATCTCGTAGCGTTCGGCCCGCAGCGGCCCGGACACGTCGAGCCACGACATGACGGTCGAGTCTTTGACCCTGGCCAGCGCCGAGTAGAGCACGAGGGAGGTGAGAAAGACCCAGAAGACAGCCTTCAGGACGCGACTTGGCCGTGGTGCGCCCGACTTTCTGCGGCGCGGCGGCGGCACCAGCGTCGGGAGCCTGGGGGACGGCGGCGGCGAGGCGAAGACGAGATGGTTGAAGTTGAAGCGTGACGAGGTCGAGGACAGAGGGCCTTTGTCGCCCTGGTACGAGGCCGCCCTCCGCAGGTTGAGCCTCGGCGGCGCCATGATCATCTTGGAATGGGTAGCCCCGCTGAGGTCCAGTGTTGGAGGCATCTTGTCGGTGGCGGCGCAGGGCTGCCAAAAGATGCCATATAAGGCCGGGGGGAGGAAACAAAACAGAACAAACCCCAAAAGAGAAAGAGAGAAACGGCCCGGTTGCGCCGACGCCGGCTCCGGCCAAGGGTCAAGGAAAAAAGAGGGGAAGTGAAGAGAAGGGTGTGAAGAAAAAGAGACTAGCGGAAGTACGCCGCGACAGGGCAGGGCGACGGCAGAAGGTATTGTACTAAACGAAACAACTTTCCGACGAGTCAAGACGTAATCCGGGGGGTGAGGAGGAAAGAGAGGATTGCTCCCCCTCGCCTAGGAGCCGAAGTGAGAGCCCGGAGTGGCAGCACCTCAAAAGCCGCTACGGCGAGGTAAGGCAACTTTAGCGCCAGACGCAAGGGCCTTGAGGCGAAGGAAGGGAGCTCCCGAGGCTGGCTGGCTGGCTGGCTTGCTCGAGGCATATATGCATATCAATGCTTTTCCATCCTGCGCATCCCAATCTCCCTGCAGGGGGCGGCACAGACGGACGGACGGGTAAACCGTTTGCTCTGTGGTATGTACCTTGGCAGCATATACTTCAATGTTTTTTTTTTCGGGGGGTCGGTCAGACTGCGGCACCACTTAGTGCTATTTACAGAACGCAGTACAGACAAACGCCGGTGGGGGAGAGCAGACAGCAACGTCATCGCCAAGGGGTCGCTTGCCATATGAGAGGCAGGGGTGGAAAAAAAAGGGTAGATCCCTCGAGAGAAGAGCCGAGTCGGCGGTCGAAGGGGCCCTCTCGATGTCTCTGGGTAGAGCCAGGGAGAAGAGAACCCACCACCGCAGGGTTGGGCATTGCCAATCGCAACGGGGAGTGGAAAAACAAAAAAGAGAGGGAAACAAAAGGCCTCCACGGCTAGGAAATGAACCAATGCGTCGAGGGATGTTTGAGCCCGCCCTTCGCTGGGGGCGAAGGACCCCTTTGGTTGACCAGGCCAGGCAGCCAGGGCACACGAGACAGGTCACCAGACCGTCGCCAACCAGGGGACGGGTGTGAGTGTGTCGCGGTGAGCAAACTTCACCCGTCCCGGTTTTGGATGCGTCATTTTTTGGGGACCCAGCCGCCTCCCCGCCGGTCGATCAAGTCAGCAAGTGAGAGAAGAGAAGGGATCGACGAATGTGAGGGGTTCACATCCTCGTCTGAAAGAAAAAAAGATCAGAGAGGGAAAAGAGCTGGTGACAGGACGGAGACGGGACGATCGCCATCAGGGGCCCCTGCGATTCTGAAACGTAAGCGTGTGCTGAGCAAGTGGGGCCGGCCGTCGATCTCAGCTGGGGAAGGAAAAAAAAAAGGGTCCCACACGGGCGGGTGGGCGGCTGCCGATACCGATGACCGCCCTCAAGGAGAAGTTAAGGGGTGGGAGGGATTTCCGATTTCCGCAAAAGAACTGGCGTCTTGCCTGCCAGTGCTGCCCGCCTGCCTGCCTGCCTGCCGCACTACTGGAAAACCAAGCACCAAGCACACCCATTGCTCATTCCAATGGCTTGACAGGTCTCGTCAGTTTTCCGGGCAAACCTGCGAAGATCATGGAAGGGGACATATCCCATCCTCGGCCGTTTTCCCCGAGGCTGTTTTTTTTTTTCTTCCACCCCTTTTGGTGCCCCCAAGGAGCAACCCGGTTTCGGCAATGTGACCTGGTGAACCGATGCGCATGTGTACGCTGTACGCACACCCGTCCATCCATCCATCGTTCCGTCGGCCCATCCTCCCATTCCATACGCTAGCATTTTGTGCTATGCTGACACCGTCTCATAGCCCCCAAGTGGTTTCGGGTAATCTGGCCGCCGTGGTATTACCAACCTACCTGTAGGTCGGTACTTTTGCTTTTTGTTTTTTTTTTCCTCTGTTTGCCGGGCACGTTTGCCTCAGCGTACCCGTACCCGTCTCGTCTCATCCGACCAACGCGCATCCATCCCTCGAGACGCACCAGCGCGGCACCAATACAATATCTCGCGGTTATGCAGAGATAGTCGCTTGGTGTGTGTTTCAATGGATCGGCCGGGCGGCTCCCTCGCTTGGCATCGACCCGGAAACCTCCAGAGATTATCATCCCGTGCCTCATCCGAACTTAACCGGGCGAACAACCATCTGCAGGGTCCGAACAACCGTGTCAATCAATTTCCATGCCCGGAAGAGAGAATATGCACTCGTCGCGTCTTCGCTGGCTCAGGCTGGGGATGCCGTATGGGTAAATCTTGGCCTGCAACACAGGGAAGAGCCCGTCTACCTGTAATGATGCCATATATAAAACTATGATACCCTCCCCGCGCCACCCCTCTAGTCCACCTGCACACACTCGTCATCTAAACTAACTGGTCCTCCTCTCGTGGTCGTCAACATTATGCGGACTGCTCCCCGATACTAAGGGATATATATGATATAATACAGCTCTACTCGAAACTTGCGAGCAGTCCCTTCCCGGGAATCTCACCATTGCGAATGAGCAAAAACCGTGCGTTAAGACATCAGTCAGCCTGGTGACTGGAAGAAAGCAAGAGAGAGATAGAAAGAAAAGTTGCGTCGGGTATAAAACGGTCGCCCGCAAAATCATAGAGGAAAAAAAAAGGCCATATAGGAAAAAAAAGGAGAATCGGGGTACCAGGGGGGAGGAAAGAAAGGAAGAGAAAAAAAAAGGCAGGAAGGAGTCAAAACGAAAGGACGAAATGAAATAAACGTATCGTTCACAAGCCAGATCCAGAACTCCTCTTCGCCTGCAAGCCAAGCCCAACCCAGACATTTTCCTGAGCCCAAGATATTTTTGGTGTTTTGTCAGGTAGCCGCCCGCTTGGGGTATGACTGATGTGGCCACGCTGAATCAATGAAAAGACAACAGAGTATGCGGAAAGCGGAAAACAAAGAATCATGGATCATGATGAGCTTCACACATCCGTAGACACTGGCACTGGTGCGTGTCCCGCCGTCTTGGTCGTGACCGTAGCGATGGCGCCCTTTCGATCGTTTGCGATCCTGACACTGCCGCGAGTTCCTCGGACTATGTGCCCGCTTTCGACCCGATCCTGGATCTATAGTAGGCAGAAGGTGGGTCTGGTTAGTGACATGCTCTCTAAATCTGCCGCGCAGGCGCCTGCGAGGATGTTGGAGGAAACCAGCAAGATCTGGACACAAGAGGAGCGTACCATTTCATCGAGAATTCGGCTCATCTCGTCGACGCTTTTCGTTCCGAGTCCAAGACTAGACACCTGCCGAGCAATAGATGGGGGGCTTGGGTTCGAGTCCGTCTGGGAAGATGGCCTGGGCGGCTGAGAATCGATAACTTGTGAAGATCGGGCCTCGGCGCGAGAGTCGACCCTGTCGGCATTTTCTCTCGATCTGGCTGCACTGCGAAGGGCGGCCAGCATCCGGTCCTTGTCGTCCAGTCTCGCCCGCAGCTCGGCGATCTCGGCATCCTTTTCCTTGATCACGGCCGCGACGCTGTGGTCCTCCCCAACCATGATGCCCTTGTTGGGTCCCAGGACCGAGGCACGCGAGGAGCTTGTCCTCCGGGCCTGGAGCAGGCGCTTCTCCAGCGTCGAGATGTAACGGTTCTTGTCAGTTAGATCAGCCTGGAGTGCCCGGTTCTGGGCAGCCAGCGATGCAACCCCGTCGCCAAACTCCCCAACGCTGTCGTCTTCCTCCACCATGACTTCACCCGTGGCAGAAAGCCGTTGGCTGCTGGTTCGCCGGCCGACGGTGGACGAGGAAGACGTCATAGATGAGGTCCGCTCAAGCAGCGAGCCGCGGGGAGTCGTTGCCATCGACCTGACCGAGGCGAGCGATGCTCGAGAATGCATGCCCAAGGAGCTGTATGAGCCGCTGCTGTTCACGCCGATCGACTTGGAGCTCAAGATCAGCCGGTTGAGATGGTCGATCCTCTCCTTCAGAGCCGTGCGAGCGAGCTGCATTTCCAGCAACTGCTCCTCGTGTCGGTGCTCGGCTTGCTTCTCGCGTGCCCGCTCCTGCTCCACATCCCGAGCCTTCTCCTCCTCGGTCTCCTTCTTGCTGTTGTTTTTGGCCTGAGCATCGAGCTGACTCCGCAGCTCCAGGATTTCCATGCGGTACCTCTCCAGAAGGACCTTGGCGCCACCCTCGCCACCTGGTCCGAGTGCCTCCTCGGCCTTTTTGGCATGGCTGACGATATTGTTCTTGGCCCGTGCGGCAAACTTCAACGTGTTGATCGTTTCGTTGGTGTGTGTGTTGACCGTGGCCACGCTCCCTGCGGCTCCGATCTGGATCGTGCAGAGGATGCTCACGAGGGAGCCGCCCGAGAGGGCGCCCTGCAGCAGCCTGGTCAGTTTGCTGTCGCGGTAGGGAAGATGCTTCCCGTCCTTGTCCGAAGGCTTTCCGTCTTTGTCCTTGTGCTCTGACAGCTTCGAAATGACGGTACCGAGCGTCAGCAAGCTCTTGTTGATGTGCGAACCCTCGGTCCGTCGCTCTTTGCTCTCGGCCGCCTTCTCGGAGCCAGCGAGATCGATCAGGCTCAGGGTTGACACGCGGACTCCGCCCGGCGCAAGGCCGGAGCGTTTGTTGTCAGACGTTGCGCCCGGGGTGCGCTCGCGGCTCTCGACCACGATCTGGACGACGGCGTGGCTTCGCGAACTCCTGGCGTTGAACTGCGTGCTTGCCGTCCTACGTGCCTGGTCGCCACGAGCGATCACACGCAGCAGCTGCGTCGGACTCTGCACAATCTCCTCTTTCAAAGGGCTGGCGTAGACTCCACGCTTGCTGTCCTCACGCAGCTTGATCTCTTCTTGGCCGCCGGTCCCGCCAATGCCGCCCGCGGTGGACATGCTCAACAGATCATGTATCTTTTCGTTGTAGATCTCGAGGTAGCTGACGCGTAGTAGAAACTCCCTCGAGGGGGTCTCGCGGATGTACGAAAAGATGTCGGTAATGGCGAGCGGAATGACACCCGGCGACGAAGCGGTGCCCTGCATGGAGAAGGTCTTTCCCGTGCCAGTCATGCCGTATGCAAAGACTGTTCCGTGATAACCCTCCATGACTCTTCGTACCAGTCGTTTGGCAATGTGATCGTAGACCTTGGAGTTGTCTTCGTGCGTCGCAAAAACGTTATCTGCCGATTAAACTTTTAGTTAGCTGCCGAACCAGGCGACCAACAGAAAGCAGGGGAGAGAGAAGAAAACAAAATAAAAAAAAAAGGGGGGGGATACTTGGCCACGCATACCATAAAAATAATCACCCCCTTCCTTGCCGCGATATGATATCAGAGATTTCTTTGCCTCAACTATCCACTCGCCCTCGGTTTTTGAGTGTTCATGTGCGCCAGCGTCGGGCCGTACCCTCACGCTCACAACAACATTTCCCTTGCCCTCAAGCTTGGAAGACCTTCTGCTCGAGGTGCCCTCGGCTGGGCTGGCGGCCGGTTTTTGCTGAGAGCCATCTCCGAGATCGTCATACTGAGTTGCCGATGTGGAGTACGAATCCTGTGCCGAAGAGCTCCTGCTCTGAGGCGGGGATCCCACGCTGATCAAGCCATCTGAGCTTCGTGTTCCAGGCCCGCGCGCAACAGCTATGCCTTCGTTGCCGTTGAGGAGACTCGGGGTGCCGTTGACCTGGTAGCTTAGTGCTGCCTGGCTTTTTGCTTTCCGCGCGGCCCCAGACCCGCCGTTGGACAGTGGACTTGGTGGGAGGCTCGCCACACGACTCTCGCCGCGAGGGGGATGAGGGAACGAATTTATGCTGACGGTTTTCCGTATTGTTTTGGTCGGGCCGCCGCCCATCGAGGACACGGCGCGAGGCTGCGGAAGTGCCGTGGTGGGCGCGGGTGTTGACGGGGGTGGGAAGGTGGTCGAAGGGGCGCGCAGACCGGTCCTGGGCGTGCTCCTGCCAGAATGTGAGGCTGTCGCCATGCCGCCGGTGCTCTGTCGGGTCTTGTTCATGGGCAACGCCGGCAGGGCCGCGGTCGGAGGCCCATTCGAGGGCCGTGATGCCCTTGGGAGTGTAGCCGCCATGTTTTATGGGCGCCGGCGAGGAGAGTCGAGGACGCGGTAGTTTCGCGGGCGAGGCAGGAGCTGCGCAGACGTGCTGAGTTTTGTTGGCCCAGGCTCAGGGGGCAGATGCAACACTGGTCAAAGGCCCCATCAAAAATTCACCGAAGGGGATGGCTGGGATTATGCACCGGGCAGGTGGGCCGGTGAAGTGCACAGGGCCTCTCCAGTCCAAGCCTGCTCATGCGGCAGACGGGAACAACGGGAGGAGGGGCTGTGCTGTGGTGGACGTTTTGACCCGCCCTCTTGATTTCAGGGTTCTTGAAACGGTTTTCTGCGTCAGTATGGACGCGAGCGCAATGGGCGATCATATAAACAGAACGCCGTCTAGGATGGGCGGGTAGAAGGACATGCGACGAAGAAAAACCGAGGTCTGGTGCTGTGGGAGACACGGCAGTGGAGAGGAGGGAAGCAGGCGCATGACATTTGCTTTTGCGGAGCCGGCCCAGGGTCGGCAGAGGAAAGAAAGAAACAAAACAAGCCCAATGGCAGCAGAAACGATGGACCAGCACGGGGAAAGACTGGGCGAGGGTATGAGGCCGAATCCGTGAGGTTGAGGGGTCCTGTGAGCGAGATAGATAGGTGGCCAGGGACTCTGAACATACCTTGGTTGCGAAGCAGATCTCCGGTGTCCTGGGGATTGCTCTTGTGCCAACTCGCACGATCCTTCTTTGCCCTTGCTTTTCCTTCCAGATCTTTCTTCTTCACCCACACACACTCTCTCTCCCTTTCTCTCTCTTCCGTGACGTGTTCCGGCTCCTGCGCTCACCCTTGGTATTCCCCCTCTTTCCTACGCAGTCAATGTCGTCGCCGGGCGGCCGTGTCGACTTTTGCGTGGTGGTGGTCCGAGTTCACCCAAGGTGAAGTGAGGAATCTTGGGCTGTGCCACAAAGACGCGTTGGTGACCCGAAGAAACGACAACGAGCGAGGGTGTCCAGGGTGGGAGGGTGCCCGGGGTCGTCGACGTCTGACGAGGGTTCGGTGCCGACGCGCGCTACTGGGGCTGTCTGTCGACGACTGGGGTGGAGCGGACCAAGGATTGAAATTTGTGCTGCAAGTGCTGCTGCGGCGCAATGCGATCGATTGGCAAAGAAGGCACCACCAGAGCTACCACCTCGGTCACGGGTCAATGGGACCAGATTCGGCACGGGCTAGGTGGTGCTTTACGCGACGCCCTTTGTTCGGAAGGAGTGGCAGGGCGACCTTCGCTCGCAAGAGACAGAGAGATTGCGAGCGCAGGCACAGACGCTGCTCGCCCGCCAGGGAGACTCGGGCTTGTGGGAGGTGGCGTCGTTGGGTCTAGGAAGTGACGTCCCTTGCTCGGGTGCGACTTAGGACAGCCAGGGAGGGAGGGGCTGACGGGGGAGGAAGGGACGAATAAAAAAAAAATTAAAAAAAAAAAAAAAAAAGCCTGGGCCACAAGTGGATAGTGCGGCAGGCAACAAGACCGTTGTGAAGCTCGGGACGCACGAAACCGGCCCAACGCACGCGCCGCCCTGTGAACTCTGTAGCAGACAGACTGTTTTTGACGGACGGGAGGGAGCGTTGCGTGTGTCGAGGCTGGTCGCTGGAGAAATTCGAGCTGCCCGCAATTGAGCCGACTCGACCAGCAGAAGCACCCCTCCTGGTGATAGACACACTGATTGGACACGCCCCTACGAATCACAACTAATTACCTGACGGGCCTTGCTCCCTCGGGGCTTTGAATTCACCGAGAGGGGTGGCCCTTTCACCAACAGGCACAGACTAGGTAGGCCTTCCCTTACCGAGAGCAATTGAGCGAAAGGACCGGTGCAGATCCCTGGTTTACGTAGCATCCCTTTCGACAGCCTCGCTCTCCAGCCCTGCGGCATACTATCTTTTCCTTTTTGCTCTTCTCCCTTCATCCCGAAGGCGGGGGGAGAAAAAAAATAGGGAGAGAGGGGGGGNACAGTAGGTCCGTGAAGAAAAAGCGATGGCGGGTCAATTTGAGCCAGACGACATGGGAAATACCGAGGGATGCCAAGCAAGCCACTGAAGATTACCCCCGGCTAGCGTGCAGTGGGGTCGTCCCAAGGGGTGGTCACAAAGAGAGATGGGATCAATTAAAATGCGCACGGACTTATTGATTCGAATGGAAAGGGCAATGAAGGCACTTATACGGGGTGCTGGGACCCAGGGGAAGCGTTCGATATGGGTTCAAAGTCGGAACAGCGCTGATTTTCTCGGATTCGAACATCGAATCCCCGAGTGGCCTGGTCGAGTGATACGACTTGCGGCTAGGGAGGTACCTACCACTTATTCATGTCCGCCCATCAGACCGGCTGGCTTATGATGACTGACCTACCGCACGGCAACAAGCCGGCAGGCGAGACGTGTCTCTCGAGCACGGGCGAGCTGATGATGTTGTGTGAGGTGAGCGGCTTGTCACATGGAAGCACAGGCTAATGCAGTCAAAGGGCAGCGCATTATCTGTGGACGCCAACCGAGATAAAAAGTCAAAGACTAGAGCGGCAGGCGCGCCGTGGCACAGGAAACGAGCGAGCGAGGGGGCGCCAGACGTCAAAGGCTTGCCATGCAGCGACGCGGCGCAATTTAATCAGGCTTCCAAGGGTCGCATTGGCGGACGGGTTGCAATTTCCTTTCCGCGATAGCCTCGAGTCACGGCTGGGGACCTGCGCCCGCGCTAGCCATGGGTTCCCTTAGCCGATGCCAGGGGTCACAGGCGCACGGACGCACATGGCAAGAGCCGGGGTGGAACAGGGGTGGGTCAAGTGGGAATAAGGTACTGCCGTGGCTGCTTGCCCGTCTGCCGACCACCTGCCTGCCGTTTCTGCATTTCGCCTCGGGCTTCTGCTTCGCAGCACCTACCTAGCCCCGCGGGAGGGGCGGCGGCATGCAGCACATAGGTAAGGTACTTACATAATGCGCGGTGCAGAAGGAAGGCGCGGTTGGGTATGCCGGGTGCAACCCTGGGTTCCTGGGCCGTGCTCCCCTCGCCTTCCCTCGATAAGTGGGGTGCCACCAGACATGGCTGCGGGTATGTAGGCAGTGCTTTTGGGGCCACGGCCTTTGACAGCGCCGTTGCTAGCCCGGTGCATTGATGGCATCGACGCGACAAAACGGAGAGGCAAGGAAGATATGAGATAAGGTTCGGTGGACAGCCCACAGAGTAAATGCTATCGAAACCCCGCATCGCGGACGGAACCAAGATCCGACAGCCCGCTCACAGCACTCGCGTATGCATCGAGTATGCATTACCTAGGATGTTCCAGATGCTCGGTGCCTCTCCCGTTCCGTTCCATATGCAGCTTGATCCTGCCGTTCTTCCACCTGTACCGACCGGGTTACCTACCAACAGGTTGCCCCGCTTGCTCTTGACCACGATCGGCAGATGGGACCCAGTCGCGGCGGGAGACATTTTCCCGAAAAAAATCCAGCGAGGCGAAGAAACCGGGCCGGAGCACTCATCGTTTTCAGCATGGAGGACTGAGCGCTTCTGCCGCACCCGCCAGGCCGGTACCTGCCTAAAACAATGTGTGCTGTATACTGACCACTATGCGAGCTGATATTCAGAGTCCTGTGCCTGCCGGGCCTGAGCCAGGAAAAGGATGAGCACCCGCCCCTGACCTGCGCCATCCTCTGATATGAAACGGGCCAGCGTCGATCAGCCATCCGCATCATTCTAGACAGCTCTATGTCACACATGCTAGCTAGGTATGACCTCCGCACGTAGGCGCGCCCAATGGCCACACACACGGTCTAGCTTGTTTCCCGGTGTATATGTCAAACCTGGGGCCCCGCCGCCTTCAGATCCCGGTCCCGGGTTGAGGGGTCCGTGAGAGGCACGTCGCACCAAGCATGCATGCATGCTTCACGACGGCGACACAAGCCTCACGCCCCTCCCGACGCATCCCGTCTCGAACACCTCCACCAAGCCCGACCCGACCGCCTCGGCCAGGATCCAGTCGAACCTCAGGCCGGAAAACTCCTTCCACCGCCGCGTCCGTCCAGGAGTCACCCCAAACCGCACGCCGCCCCTTGCCTGCCGCACGCCACCGCCGCCGACGCCGCCGTCCCACCTCTGCCGGAGCGTGTCCTCGGGCGCCTCCCGGTTCGGCATCCGCGCGAGCAGCTCCGTCAGGTGCGCTAGCGCCGCCGCCACGAGCTTCAGGCCTACTCCCGCCCCGGGTATCGCGACCCGATACTCGGCGCCGGCCGCCGCGGACCCGCTTCCGGTTCCGCTGCTGCTGCTGAGCACATGCTCCCGCGAGCGGCCCTCGCCGCCCACGGCGTCGGCAGTCCCAGACGCCGCCCTCGCGACCGTGGCCAGCGAGATGAGCGTGCTCCGGTCCTCGGGCCGCGAAAAAACCGACGCCCCCGATGCGGTCTGGCCGCCAACCAGCCCGGTCAGGAACCCCGCGCGCACAAGCGCAGCCACGTGCGCCGGCGCCAGATGACTCCCCACGGGGACAGCGCCGACGGCGGCAGGGTTTTCCCGCAGCAGCCGCGTGAATCCCTCGCGCGCCGCGTCGTCCACGCCGCTGCCGCTGCAGTCCCGCAGCATGCGCTCCAGGTCGGCAGCCAGCACCAGCACCTCGCCCAGGGCGCCGCGCCCGGGCACGAGCACGCGGCGCAGCGCCCCCGCCCGTATCAGCTCGGCCGTCTCGCGCTCGACCATGGTCGGCGTCCAGTCCAGCACCGCCTGCAGGTGGGACGTTGACACCATGGGCGGGATGGCGGCGCGTCGCGTGAGCACCGCCGCGGACAGCGCGGCCGAGATGCCCCGCTCCGGGAGGGCCGAGAACATGGTGTCTCGCGCGTGCGCCATGGCCTGTGGGATGTCGCGCGGCGGCAGCTGGTCGCCGCCTGCGGGGATGGAGGTGGTTGAGTCCGCATCGGTATCAGCGCCCGCTCGTTTGTTGTTATTGCCAGACGGCTCGCCCGCCTTCCTCCTTGGAAGCTCCGCCGTCCATGATGAGACGAGGCCGCGAGCCGCCGATGCGGACTCTTCCCTTGGGCGCTGCTTCTGGATGCGATGTGAGGTTCCTAGAACGGGTTGGCGATTCATGGCGATGCCTGAGTTGGAACGAATGAAAGAAAATGCCCTTTTTACGATGTTGCGACGGGCAGGTCGACGGATGACAGATGGGTGATGATGCAGTGGCGGTGGTGGCACAGTTGCTCCGGCGTTCCGATGTCTGCCTGATATGAGCGAGACTCGGATGACTCAGCTCGGTCCACCAGCCAGCGCTCCCAGGCTCCTGTCGACGTGCATGCCTAGACGAAGAGTCAGACGAAGAATCAGAGTCGATGCAGCAGGCCGAAGAACGATCATCTGCGGACACCGCGCTTTTTATTAATATCGCCGCCCACCCGGGTGTCAAATATTCAACATTATCTCCCGGTCACAACAGGAAAACAAACAAAACCTCCCGATTCGCTGTGTTGACGGGGGACGCGGGCAGTGCGGGTGTGAAACAACAGGCGTAGAAGAGGGGGACAAATTCGAGGAAAACAGCAACGGAAATGCATAACTTTTTCCCACCACATCAGTGCGCCTAATAGACATTTTCAGAATAGGACAGCATGTCACCCGCTTGGCCTGCGAGTCATAGACAGTCAGCAGGATGAAAACAAAGCAAAACAAAGAAACGCATCCTCATCGTAGCAGCCCAGAAAGCCGCGCTCAAGAGGCCGCCGTCAGGACGTATGATGTCATGGCACTCATGCGCTCGCTGGTGAGCTTGAGGCCCATGCGGAGGAGCTCCTTCGCCACGTCTGATTCTTCTTTTTGGAGCCTGTCCCAGCCGTGTCGATCCATGAGCCAGACGACGCAGTCGCGCTCCACGACAGCTGTCGCCGTGCGATTCGTCTCGGAGAAGAAGGGAAGCTCGCCGCATGTCGTCCCGGCCACTATGCTCTCGCAGAGGTACCCCTGCGGAAGATCGTATTCCATGCGGATGATACCGCTCTCCATCAGATAGAACCCTGTCGCTGGTTCTCCCTGCCGGTACAGCACATCGCCAGACCGGTACTCTTTCCGCGTAAAGTAGCCAGAGGCCCGGAACCAAAAGTCCTCGTTCTTGTCGCTCAGGTCTTGGAATATCTGTAGCATCAGCCTCAGGGGCTCCCTGAAGCTCTGCCATTTGGACTGCCGCGTCTTGCTGGCGTCAACCAGCCGGGTCGCCGCCTCATACAGATGGCTTCGACGAGGGGAGCTGGCCAGCTGCTCCAGGGGCCCGGGCGACCTGTCGCTGACTGGAACCTCCAAGCTGTTTGCCCCAACCTGGGGTGGGGTTGCCTTTACTGCCTCCTGCTGTGCGTAGAGCGTCTTGAGCAGCTCGTTCTCGCACGCCTCGAGGGCCGAGTTCAGATCGGGCAGCATCGAGGCCTCATCTTCCCCTATACCCACCGCCCGCAGGTTGTGGCACAGAGCGCTGCTGCCATCCACACCACTCAGGATGAACTCTATCTCCTTCTTGCTGAGCAGCCGGTGGATAGTGGCGAAAGCCTCGCCAGCCGAGTAGTCGAGCCCGGTCACTTGATGGAGGTCCAGGATGAGGAACTTGATAGGCCTCTCCCGGAACGCTTCATCCGTGATCAGATCTCTAATCGTCTCCTCCACGCCGACAATGGTGCCGAAGAAGAGGTAGCCGGATAGCTTGACGACGTATATCTGACGCCCGACCTGGTGCAGGAAGTGCTGCTGCGAGGGATTCCGCCGCACTGTCGATCCGACTACTTCGCCCGACCAGCCAGCTCTGACGGCCGAGACCCGGGAAGTCTGGAAGATCATGGACACAAACGCCATCAGTATTCCGACCCCGATCCCAATGACGAAGTCGTAGATTCCCATGATGAGAACAATGGCGATGACCTGGCGGAAGCAAGAGATTAGCAAACAACAATCCCGTGCGGAGCGCAGACTTCAGGTCCGAGGAGCGGCGCCACATACAGTCAGATACTCGAGCCTCTTGAGTTTCTTCCGCGGACTCCACAAGGCCTCAAGGAGAAGCTCAAAGCCCAGGTCAAAGATCAAGCAGCCAACCATCATGATTGGGATGAAGCCGATGAGCTTTGGCCCAATGATCATGACACCACAAGTCAGGGCCGCGAGCTCAAACCCAGCCAGGCGGCTATCCGCCCCCGAGCGCATAAAGAAGATGGTGTTCGCGTAAACGAGGTAGTTCTGGATACTGCCGCAAAACCCTGACAGGAGGTTGGAGTAGCCGTGGAGCTTGAGCTCGTGGTTGAGGTCGACGTTGTCCTCGCCGGTCGATATCGCAAGGGCAGGGACGTTGATAGGCACGTGGAGGATGCCGAAGAAAGTAAGCGCAAACATGGCGGGAATAGTCTGCGCGACCGCATCCCACCGAACAGCAGTAAAGTCTACATTTGCAGGTGCCTCCTGTCAGTACTGGCTCCAGGCTTTCCGCCAGACGGTCGCCTGGCGAAATGAGATACCCATCAGGGTGATGGCTTCGGGGAGGAAGCAGCACTGACCGTATAGCGTATAGAAATACCACCAAGGCTCATCAGCAGCAGGGCCTTCAAAGATCCAGCCGCCGTGTCGTAAAGTGTCCACATCCAGAGTGTCGAGGGTAAAAACGAAAAAGTAGAAGACTAATGGGATGCTGCAGATGTAGAGGGGTAGGAAAAACTTGGACTGTATTGTCTTCTGGCAGTAGAAGAGGACCAGAGCCAGAGCCAGAGGTGTTGCCCAGAGAGGGATCGTGTCGGGCCTGGTCAGCTTTTGCAGAGTGTCAAGGTTGTATTCGAAGCTTCCGTCGATGCGAGCCGAGACTTCGAAACCGGTGGCGACGAGGAACCATCCCACACCACCGATGCAGCCGACGAGGATGTGCCTCGGGATGAAGCCGACAACGTACTATAAGAGTTTATCATTAGCTCATGGCCGATATTCCGCGTGAATTTCGGCGTAGATTGGGGAACCCCAAGAAACAAGTCACATACGCCAAATTTGAAGTGACCCATGAGATAAAATACGATGCCAGTGAGTACGGAGCTCAGGGCATATGCCACTATCGTGCTGGCAATTACTGCATTGTCGTCGCCATCCCCAATGTGTCCATGAATCGAATAGGCCATTGAGTGGAAAAACGGGACGACCTCGATCTGCCCATGACAGTGATTAGCACGGACCTTCGCTAAGAGCCAATCTTTCGAAGAGTCACGCTTACCAGTTCGGAGCCGATGCCGCCCTTGAAGATAGAGCCCACAGAAAATGTCAACTGCGACACGATGGTGCTGACGTAGAAGATGGAGATGCCAGCGGGTCCCAGGTTGGCAAATACCGGGTTGCCGAGAGGGAAAAGAATCATGCCTGGGAGGATTCATTGATGAAGCTATCAGCTTGGTCCAGAGAAAAGAAAGGACAATCCCCGGTTCGTCGACAGAGGGCTTGCTTGCGCATGCGAACTTACCGTAAGAGAGCGCATCGAGTATGTTGAGCAAGAGACCGACAACAACGGCAGGTAGACACGACACTGGGGCCACGACCAGAGTGTCCCACATCGATTTTTGGTCGAAAGAGGCCGGCTGATCACGAGCAGCACCGAAAAGTGCCGAGGCGGCACCAGCTACGCGACGGCCGGTGTTGGAGAGCGCGCCGAGCCAGGGTCTGGGCTGAGAGAACTTCTGGTCTTCCAGATCCGAGTCGAGACCGGGGTCGGACATGGCTGGGCTGGGCAGAGACCTCACGCGCAGGAGCGGCGTGTTCTCAGTCAAGGGGTCTGCTTCAACATCCTGCCGGTCCTGTTTTTGATGCGTCTCCCAATAATTGGGGTCGGCGGTGGTCGGGCCGACATGGAGGGTCCGTCCAGAGGCGGGGGTCTCGTCCGGGTCCGCAAGCGAACCCGAGATCTCGGGCGGCGATCGTCGCAGCATATTGGAGATGATAGAAGGACCGGCTACCTCAAAGTCCTCTTGCTCCAATGGACCGTCAGACGGCAGATCCGAGGCCTCCTGGGTGAAGCCCGAGTCTCTAGTCGGGCCGGTCTCGACGTCGTCCGACACCGAGTTGAGGGAGGGGTGTGATATGTCGCGCGGAGGACGATGCGAGTTGGACCTCTGGCGGTTCAAGAAAGTCGGGGCACCACGGCGGCTGCTCTGGTCGGACAGCAGATAAGACGCAAGCTCGGCCGTGTCCTCACGAACACTCCGTGCGTACTGAGCGCTGTCGACGGGGGCTGCGGCGGCGGAGGAGCCAAGATGGTGTCAGCGCGGAGCTCGTCGGCAATGCGCTGGAACGGCCGCAGGGTTTATGAAGTGGAAATGGGTTCGGAGATAGTATGGCAAGGAACGGAACTCACCAGGCTGGTCTCGCACGCTGCCGTGGATAAATGATCGGATTGGCTCCCGGTGGCTTGCGGTGAGGGACGACGACAGGCCGCGGGCATCTTGGGCTGACGTGCCGTTGGAGGTATCGCGAGCGGCAGGCTCCTGGGAATGGACCGATCCCGAGCTCCTCCCCCTCCATGTGGAGGAGAAGGGGGAGAAGCGCGAGACGGGCGAAGTCATGGGCACGAGAGAAACCTCGATGGGACGGGACGTTTCGCCATAGAGCGACCGAGATGGCGAGCTCAGAACAAAATCTGCCGCCGGCGTCGGAGGGGCGATGGACGGGACCCTTGATTTAGGGATTTTGGACGAGCTCGTGACCAGGGAGCCTGACCTGGCTTGAAAGGCTTGTTGACGGAGATGGGCTATACTCTAACGCACACCCGGCTGGGCCGCGGATGGACTGGCGTCTTCATCCCGTGTGGATTCGCAATTACTGGGGGGATGGGGACCTGGGCCTTGAACCTTGAAGGCGCCGCTTCCCATGCAGGAGCGGGGCGAAATGCGCCATCATATGTGCGACCAAGGGTCATTACATGGGTGGATGGCGAGCTGGATATCGTCGACGTTATTTCATTTTTTTTACTTTTCCCATCAGGTATCCCGCGTCGGGCGGTCCAGACCAATCTACCGGCCCGCTCAGAGACCCAATGCCCGCACTGTAGCGACACACCCCACAAGTGCCAAAAAGTGAAGAACTAGGTAGGGAGGTTGTCGCAGGCTCTCTCGCATTAGGGATATCGGGCACAATTCACTCTGTTCAATAGGTAAATAGGAAGGAGAGAAAAAAATCTGCATCTTTAATTATACATTTATTTGTTTCTCACTATCTAGGTACCTGTTTCGTAAGGTCGAGTATGCCTCAGTCTCTCTCACAGTGCGCTATTACTGTACGGCTGCATAAATGATGCACGCCACGCCT
Source organism: Magnaporthiopsis incrustans (assembly GCA_003049425.1). NCBI lineage: Eukaryota > Fungi > Ascomycota > Sordariomycetes > Magnaporthales > Magnaporthaceae > Magnaporthiopsis > Magnaporthiopsis incrustans. The sequence continues at coordinate 32,303 of PYSR01000064.1, forward strand.
TTCCCCTCTCGAGCTGCAGCTAACATACCCACCCATGCCCAGCCGGCTATCGCTCCGGTGGCATGCTTGCATGTCGACTCCCACACAGCCAAGAAGCAGCGCTTCCGATGTTCAGGCGGACCACGTAGCCGCTGTAGCTTGTTCAAACTACGTCCGTTGTTTCGTCAGGTCCCTTTTGCCCTAACTTCCTCTTCCCCGGAATAGCTATGCTGTGGAATGGTTGCCCGATGGCGGACTTGAGCAAGCCACATGTCGTTTGCGGCTGAAAGGTACCACCTACGTGATCCACCAAGCACATGGCGGAGCGTAACTAGGTACCTAGCGTAACCGCTCGGGTGAGTGGGGTTGGGTGGATACATCTAAGCGGAACCTACCGATTTCGGACCGTGGAAAAACGGCATGTGGCGGAGACATTTATGTAGGTCTACGGCATCAGTTGCCGAGACGCCCATCGCATGAGGGATGTGTACATTGGGTGGTTTGCGTTACGTGTACGTGGGGGTGATGCCAGGGGTGACTCGGGGTTAACTTGGGCACAATGGAGGGAGCACCGCCGGGACCCTGGAGATTTGGACCTCCCAGGCTATCACGGGCAGGTTTTGTACATATGTGCTTACTCGACGTGCTCAGTTCTTCTGATCTTGGAGACGAGCGGCAACTCCCACAGTTTAACCACCTCTGTCCCTAATTGAAAGAGAGCCAGTGTCGCAGATGATCCTTGGAACATGGAGACGGCACCAGCGGCTGGCCCCTAGATACATTAGGCAGTGATTTACACCACACAGTTTCTCAACAGGCTAGTACACGCCCAGGGACGTGTGTAACTCCAACATCGACGCGGCATGACAGACAAGACTACCTATTTGACAATGCACTGGGAATACTCAGCCCAGTTTCTGCAGATATCCTTGAGCAATCAGCCTCTCAACATCACCCTGTCGCACGTAGAACTGGCTGTTTTTGCTGAGCGTAATAGCTCTGCGTGTGTGAAACGCCAGCCCCGTGTCACGTCAGCTGGTGTTTCTCAGAAGGGCACCCCGGCGGCAAAGTCTCGTGCCGTTGCGAAGCAATGGCTTCAACGGCGAGCAAACGGTCACAAGGACATACCCGTATTCGGTCTGGATTTCCCCCGCGTCCTTCAGGACCCTAACGTCGATGAACAGGTCCCTAGGAGGCTCGAGGCTGCCCGTCAGGTCGATGTCGGTCCACTGGCCCTTGTACGCGGCCAGCAGGTCGCTGTACTGGCGCACATAGTCCTCCTCCTGCGGGCTGAGGCTGCTCGTGGGGCCCTCTGTGTTGGCGGCGCGCGCACCGCCGTCGGCGGCCGCGGCGTCTCTCAGCTGCTGGCCAGAGAGGTCCAGGACATCGGCGTCGCTCCAGACGAGGTCCTCGAGCTTGTCGGTGCGCGTGCGGTGGTAGGCCAGGAGGCAGCGCTTGTTGCGGCGCATGGAAAGGTGGTCGACCAGGAGGGCGCAGGCCGTGGCCTGGTCCGCGCTGGGGTCGAAGGAGCCGTTGAACGGCTCGAGGAGGCTGGCGACGTCCTTGTTGAGATCGCGCACCTCCCGCGTGGCCGCCCTGACCATTTCCGTCTGGTACGGAGGAAGGTGCGCCAGGTTCTGTGTCCGTTTGGCATGCTGTACCTGCTTGACCGTCAGGACGGTGCGCCTTACTACCGCGCACGAGCACACGTATATGGGTGGGTAGGCCGTAGATACACGCTGTATCTGGGGGCACCAAAGGGGCCAACAGGTAAAAAAAAGACGAACCAGTTTGTTTCCCAGGTCGCCGTACATCGTTGCCAGCCAAGAGGTAGGTATGCTCTACCTATGTCGGTCTTTACCCGGCCCGAGGTACATGTGTGCGGCGTCGTTCCTAAATCCTCCGGATCGTGACAGCTACTCCAGGGCCTTGCAAGCCCGAATCCCAAGCGAACCGGAATTTCAGGGCAGGTCCGTCGGCGGGAAGTAAACCATTTGCTGCGACGCGACGCGCGATGGACGACGGCGTTATGCACATGCACATGCAGACCACCAACCAATCCATAGCTGCAGATCCGCCAGGGCTCAGGGGCCCGCCCCCTCCATGCCCCACACATGTGAGCTTGTGGTCTAACACAATAATATCTTCTTTTACGTGCCGCCTCGACTTCAAAACGACACTGATTTTGGGTCTTCCATTCTCTACAAATACGCTCCTGTCATTATGATATTTTATACGCCACCAACAATTGGCTGCCAGTGCTTTTTTTGCTTTCATTTTTATGCTTGGACTTGATTTCTCTGTCTAATCTCCGAAAGGCCGAAGGCAGAGAGCTATGGGTGCTTCCTAGCTACATGGTCTATTTTATCTTGGCTTCCTTCCAGACCTCAAACGTGCACACCTGATGTCGATTGTTTACAGCTTCTGCATAGCGGCCTGTGTGGACGGAAGAAAAAAAAATGCGTTAGCGAAAGAAGGTTACGTAAATTACGGAGCGGCAGCAGGGCACACGTACAACGTCCGTGGACTGGACGTAGTCCTCGATCTCGGCGATCTCGTCTTGGAGCTCCTGGATGCCAACCTTGTCGTCCTCGACGACCAGGGTGATCTGCAGCTTGCTGACACCGTAGCCGACGGGAACGAGCTTGGAAGCGCCCCATACCAGGCCATCCTGCTCGATGGCGCGAACAGCCGCCTCCAGGGCCTTCATGTCGGTCTCGTCGTCTGTCCAGGTCCTTGTCATCAGCATCCGTGCGTCATGCCCACTATGCTATGAGTTCTCGCGCGTCCACATACCCCAGGGCTTGACGTCCAGGGTCACGATAGACTTGGCGATCGTCTTGGGCTTGTTCTCCTTCTTCTTCTTGTACTCAGCCAGACGCTCCTCGCGGATGCGCGCAGCCTCGGCATCCTCCTCCTCGTCGTCACTGCCAAACAGATCGACGTCGTCGTCGTCCTCGGCAGCCGGGGCCTTGGCGGGGTTCAGGGTGGCGGCGACCTCCTCCGGGCCGTACTCGGTGTATGGCTTGGCCGCATCGCCAGGGAGCGATGAGAACTCATCCTCGTACGAAGCGATGTGCTTGTACCAGCGAGCGGCGTTGGGGTACTTGTCAGCGCTCGGGGCCGAGCTCAGGGCCTTGAAGGTGACGACGTCGGCCTGGCTGGCGGACGTTCTGTGAAAGCTTTGTTAGAGCGTGGCGCTCATCGGCGTGCTTGAACACCCTCGGCGGACTACCAGTTCGTGACGGAAGCCATGCGGGTACGGGGTGCAGCCGGAAGAAAGAATCAGAGGTGCACATGGTGCTTGCTTGGTCGTCATTTGCAGGGTCTTAAGCTGCTCGGAAACACGGACCAATGTTTCTCGTCATGTGGATGAGTATGGGTGGATGGGTATGGGCGGCAGGGAGAGCGAAATTGGGCGTGGGAATTGTAGACGGTGCGGCAGGTGAAGAGCCGGTCGGGAAGAAGAAGGGCGCAAAACGTACCCGACAATGTAGGAACGGGTGGCCAGCCAGCTGTCGAGCGCTGGGGTGTTTGTTAGCAAACGAAACCATCATGATAAGCAAGACGGAGCGAAATGCGCAACTGGTATCGTCGCGCTTTGGAAAAGTAAAACATCACGGGTACTTACTGGCAAGGCCAGCATCGGTGAGGATGTCAACGAAACCCATGGTGATTGTTTGTAGGAAGAAGAAGGTAGAGGCAACTTGCTTTTTGGGAGGGTGAGGTTTTCTGGCGGGAAGGGAGAAAAAACAAGGAGAGGTGAGGTCGGGTTGGGAAGGTTGTAGGTGGGGTTGAGGGGGTTGGCCGGCGAGCTGGACTCTCTGCTGGTGGTAAGCCCGTTTTTTTTTTTTTTTTTCCCCTTCTCCCTCTCGGTCGCCGTCACAGCGATGAGGGGTTCAGGCTGAATTTCCAAAATTGCCCCTCCTCCATTGGGACAACGAAACTGAGATTTATGCATATGATAAGATAAGAAATCACAAGTGGGTACATTCCGGTCTGGCCGTCAGGTTGCTGGCCCGGCGTGACTAAACGAACCGAGGCGAGTGAGCTCGGCGAGAATTGCCACCAAGAAAAAAAGTGCCAATGCCATCGAGTAGCAAAGGATTGGAAAAAAAAAAGCACATTCGAATGAAGGGTTTGGAAACCTATCAGGGCTTGGTGTTTATTTACAATTTTGTTTCGTTTCTTTTTTGATTGGAATTTACTTCCCACCTGCGGCCCTGTCTTGGTTATCCAGTACTTGTCACCCCATTTCCCAGCTGCGCGGGTGGAGCTCCAACCAGACATCTCGAAGCTGCTCGAACTCTCGAAATACTTTACTTCGATTCTCAACAGCCGACGCCGGCACGCCATAATTGGTCCTGGTCGCCACCACGGTTGAATTTATATTTCGGTGACTGCTCTTCATGATCTCCGTTTTTGCCATCGTAGCCCTAGGAAAAACACTCCCTTGACGCGCCCACGAGCATTGAGATCGGATTCACGCATCATATCATCCGTATAATCCTGCCGACCCACTCGTCCTCCCGCCTAGAATAATACACCTACAACCTACCAGGCGCGATGCGCTAGATGAAATCCGCGCGCAAGCAAGCAGTGACGATGATAGCCAGTGCTGGAACCTCAAGTCGCCTTCACATGTTGACACCACGCTTCGTCGGACGGACTCCAGCTAGGGCCCTCCTCCGCCATGGGCAGCCGAGGCTTGCTGCGGTCGGGTCCGGCTTGCGACTCTCGTCTCCCGGCTCGGCTCTTCCCGTTGGCGCGTCCCTGGCATCACGGAGCCTACTGCCAGTAGTCCCCGTTCGATGCTATGCCAACGGACGCCCTCACCCCCCTGGCGGTACGCACCGCATGAACCTCGGGGCCGAGGAGGAGAAGCCTGCGCTGGAGCAGTATGGCGTCGACCTCACGGCGAAAGCAAGGGAGGGGAAGCTTGACCCTGTGATAGGCAGGGACCCCGAGATCCAGAGAACCATCCAGGTCCTGAGCCGCAGGACCAAGAACAGCCCCGTGCTCATAGGCAAGGCTGGGACGGGCAAGACGGCCATCCTCGAGGGCCTCGCCCTGCGCATCGTACGCGGCGATGTCCCCGAGAGCATCAAGAACAAACGCGTGATAAGTCTGGACTTGGGCTCGCTGATCGCCGGGGCCAAGTTCAGGGGCGATTTCGAGGAACGCCTTAAAAAGGTCCTCGCCGAAGTTCAGCAGTCCGAAGGCCAAATCATATTGTTCATCGACGAGCTGCACACTTTGCTCGGCCTCGGCAAGGCCGAGGGCTCTATCGACGCCTCAAACCTCCTGAAGCCTGCGCTATCACGGGGCGAACTCCAGTGCTGCGGCGCCACCACACTCAATGAATATCGCCTAATCGAAAAGGACGTGGCGTTGGCGCGACGGTTCCAACCCATCTTGGTCAACGAGCCCTCGGTCGAGGACACCATCAGCATCCTGCGCGGGATCAAGGACAAGTATGAGGTCCACCACGGCGTCCGCATCACCGACGGCGCCCTTGTGGCAGCCGCCACTTATTCCAACCGCTACATCACCGATCGTTTCCTTCCCGACAAGGCGATCGACCTGATGGACGAGGCCGCCTCGTCGCTGAGGCTGCAGCAGGAGAGCAAGCCAGAAGACATCATGCGCCTGGATCAGAAAATAATGACGCTACAGATAGAGCTGGAAAGCCTCCGGAAGGAAAAGGACGTGGCCAGCCTCGAACGGCGGGAAAAGCTGGAGGCGGACCTGAAGGCCCTGCAGGACGAGGTCCGCACGCTCAACGAGAAGTGGGACAAGGAACGGGCAGAGATCGAGACGATCAAGAAGACGCAGGCGGAGCTAGAGCAGGCCCGGGTCGACCTGGACCGGGCGCAGCGGGACGGCAACTTCGGGAGGGCGTCGGAGCTCCGGTTCGGCGTCATCCCCGCACTCGAGGCCAAGCTGCCCAAGGACGGCGAGTCCCCGCTCAAGAGCGAGAGCACGCTGATCCACGACTCTGTGACGGCCGACGACATCGCCGCCGTGGTCTCGCGCGCGACCGGGATCCCCGTCGCCAAGCTCACGTCGGGCCACATCGAGAAGCTGGTGCACATGGAGGACACGCTGCGCGAGTCGGTCCGGGGCCAGGACGAGGCGCTGGCCGCCGTGGCCAACGCGGTGCGGCTGCAGCGGGCCGGGCTGAGCGGCGAGAACCGGCCGCTCGCATCCTTCTTCTTCCTCGGCCCCACGGGCGTGGGCAAGACGGAGCTCTGCAAGAAGCTGGCCGGCTTCCTCTTCTCGACTGAGGCCGCCGTCGTGCGCTTCGACATGAGCGAGTTCCAGGAGAAGCACACCATCAGCCGCCTCATCGGCGCGCCCTCGGGCTACGTCGGCTACGAGGACGCGGGCCAGCTGACCGAGGCGGTGCGGCGCAAGCCCTACGCCGTCCTGCTGTTTGACGAGTTCGAAAAGGCCCACCGCGACATCTCGGCACTGCTGCTCCAGGTCCTGGACGAGGGCTACCTGACGGACGCGCAGGGCCACAAGGTCGACTTCCGCAACACCATCATCGTCCTGACCTCCAACCTCGGCGCCGACATCCTCGTCGGCGCGAACCCGCGCCACCCCTACACCGAGGCCGCCGACGGCACCATCAGCCCGGAGGTGAGGAGCGCCGTCATGGACGTCGTCTCGTCCGCCTACCCGCCCGAGTTCTTGAACCGCATCGACAGCTTCATCATCTTCAAGCGGCTGGCCCTGCCCGCGCTGCGGGACATTGTCGACATCCGGCTGCGCGAGCTGCAGGCCCGCCTCGCGGACCGGCGCATCACGCTCGAGGTGTCGGGCCAGGTCAGGGACTGGCTCGCCGAGCGGGGGTACGACCCCAAGTTTGGCGCGAGGCCGCTCAACCGCCTCATCACCACCGAGATCGCGAACCGGCTGGCCGACCGCATCATCAGGGGCGAGATCAAGACGGGCGATACCGCCACCGTCGAGATTGCAGATGACGCCACTTCGCTCAATGTGACGTGCTCGCCCTCGACACCACAAACGTGATGCGCCCCCGGTTGTCACGGCGATGCAGAGAGAGAGAGAGAGAAGCTCGTATAACACAAGCCTGGTTTGTTAACCGCCTCGCTTCGCGCAATATTTAACTTGTATATCAGAAAATCTGTACGTTACCAGACAGCCATGTTGCAACGATAAGAATGACTCTCATCTTAAACAACCACAACGCCAATCTGTACAGTAGGTAGTCTAGCCCAGCCTATGTATATAGGCAGTCTTTCGGCGTCTCCGCCCAACTCCTTCCAGTGCGCAGGGTCAACTGCCATTGAATAGAAAATGAACCTCAAAACTCGAGCCCTATAGGTCATGCTGCTTGCTGTCGCCCACAACCCCAACGAATCCCTGAGGTAGTGGTCGAGTGTTCGCTTGTGCAGGGACTGAGATTTCGCTAAAGGACAAACTAAGGGGCGTTCTATTCTGTCGTCGCTTGTCTGGTCGTCGGCCTGCAAATACATCTGGCATCAAATGAATAACAAGAAGTGATAGTCGCATTAAGGGCGCATTAACAGCATTCAGACATGAGACAGACCACACCGAGGTCCAGGCAAGCAGCAGTAAACAAGATGCGGCCCAAGCGGAAAGAGGGGCAACAGGTCGGACTTTGCAGGTAGCCTGCCTAATGGCCCCGGCACAGTTCTGAACCTGAGAGGTAGAAAAAAAGGGGCCGACCCGATGAAGCGCGAGATAATCAGTCGTGATTCAAATCGTACAAAGATTCCAATCTAGCACGCCCCTTTCTTTCTGAGAAAAAGAAGAACAAGTGACAAGACTTTCCCGAGCACATGAGGAAGGGCGCTTGATTTAAAGGAAAAAAAAAATAAAGAAAAAAAGAATCGAGAGTCATGGCAGTCGCTTGCCTCGGCGCGTATTCTAAAGGACAACCGCTGGCCACGTTGCGGCTGGGCTTAACGCTGAAGTGAGGAGAACTATTCGAATTGTATGACGGATACTTGGCGAGTTACAACCGAGCCTCAGGGAGGCGACTGTGGGAGAGGAAGGGGTCCGAGCTCTTCGTTCTTCTTTACTGGTGACCCGCCTTGCGGAGAGTCGTGGCAAGCCATTCGAGACCCTCGTAAAGACCGTCGCCAGACGTAGCGCAGGTCGATTGGATGTACTGCAGGGCGCGGTTAGAATACAGGGTAACCGACACTCGCGGGAGAAATTGGGCATTTGCATAAGGTTGAGGTTTGTACTTACCCAGGCACGTTGTCTCAAGCTGTGAAGGCCGAGCTTGTCTGTGATCTCGGCGGCGTTCATGGCATTCTGGATGCGGATAACTTGGGTCAGCACAACTTGCCTTTTCTGGGTACATACTAGAGCAAGGATAGGAACAGGGATGTGGCTGGTTCGGGGTATATGTAGCTTGGCTGGCGGAGGACATACAGGAAGATCTTGCTTGTTCGCAAAGACCAGGAGGATAGCCTCTCGGAGTTCATCCTCGTTGAGCATGCGCTGCAGCTCCTCGCGGGCCTCGACGATACGGTCACGATCGTTGGAGTCGACGACGAAGATGATACCCTGGGTGTTCTGGAAGTAATGTCTCCACAGAGGCCTGATCTTGTCCTGGCCACCAACATCCCACACGGTGAATTGGATGTTCTTGTACTCGACGGTCTCGACGTTGAAGCCTGGTCAAAATGAGTCGCGGTCAGTCTCAGATGGTGCCTTGGGCCGTGCCGTGTCGACGGGTGTGTGGGCGGGCCGCGACACAGGTGGCTGGGTATGCTCGGGGAGCCATGACAGAGCGTCAAGGGGGACAATGGCACGGGACGGCCACGGGTGAGACGATCGGGCCGGGTGGTAGGAAGGAGCAAGGTTAGGGGCCATACCGATAGTGGGAATCGTAGTCACGATCTCGCCGAGCTTCAGCTTGTAGAGAATAGTGGTCTTTCCGGCAGCGTCGAGACCGACCATGAGAATTCTCATCTCCTTCTTCCCCCAGAGCCGGTCAAACAGCTTGCTGATGCTGAGACCCATTTTGACGACGGGATGTGTTGCAAAGCGCGAGTGCTATGTGGAGATCAAATGGACGCCTTCTTGTCGGTCAGAAGGGACTGTGTTTTTCTATCTTCTCGGCGAGGCGGAGTCAGCACGTCGTCTTGGAGGGGAACGCGGCAGTCCGTTTCCAACAGACCGCAGCCACAGGTCGAGCGAGGTGTGCGTGCAGGCCGTCCGGGATCAAATCAAGACATGAGGTTTGCGCGTGCGGTGTCAGGTTGGAGATGGATCTTGGGCAGAGGGTAGGCCTGAAGATATAAGTGACGCGGAGGTAAAAGGACAGATATGCGGCCGATGGTGACGGACATCCAGGCAGACTACGCTGGATTGGCGCGCGCTGGGATCGCGGACAGGGCCAGACGAATGACAGCGGCCGAGGGTCGAGGAAGTGCAGGCCAGAGAAGGGGCCGGGCCGAGCGAGGCTAGGCGGCGGCGTTGACTGGGTGGGTGCGGGTGCGGGTGCGCGGAAGCGATGCGTGGACATGCGACAGACACAGCAGCACGAGGCAAGGCCGAGAGCTTCAAGGCCAGCAGCCCAACATTGACAAAGAAGCAAACGACGGCCGCGCGCGTGGAAAGGGCGCGGGAGGCGACAGCGGGTGGATGGAAAGGCTCACCTTGGGCGTGGTATGGGCAGACGCGATGGCGTTGTGTTCTCGTGGATGGTGATGTGCCCGTGTGCAAGGTCGAGTCGGTGTGTGGGAATTGGAGGTTGGAATGGAAGGTAGAGAGTAAGAAAGTGGATGTGGTCTCTTCGACCTGTCGGGGGCGGCGGTCCACAAGCCTCAGTGGACTGTAGGTGTGGGTAAGTGCAAGCGGACTTTTTTTTTTTTTTTTTTTTTTTTTATTAGATTCAGGTTCGATTTCGGCCCGCCCTGATTATTCCGCCAGTTTGACAGTGTCATGCACCTTCTGNAGGGCCTTGCAGCCTCAGGAAACCCCTACTGATCTGGGACTACAAAGGCCAGCTGACTGGCTTTCGACGGCCCAGGGCGTCTGTGCACAGCCTGTTCGGCTCCCCTACGGAGTGCATGCATGCTTGCTACAGGTCCAGACACATCGTAGATACCAGCGCCGAGTGGAGCCTGAACATGCCTGTCTCTGCACCCAAGATAATGAGGCGGCTGCGCTGACTGGGCCACGGCTCGCGCTCTTGTCCTGAACCCCACCAGCGCTGCTGCCCTTGACTCCCAGCACTAACCTCGGGTTGCTACCCGCAGCATACCGTGTTCTGTTGCCCTGGCGCTACAGGCAGCAGAGCTGTCTCCTGGCGCTGCTAGTAAGATTGACACACCTTTTGCGCTTGGCCTCGCCGAGTCATCCTCCAGACCCAGATAAAAAGCCGGGAAAGGGTTTCTTGCGGCGACGTGTTCGATACTTCGTCCGGGCCCTTCGAATGCGCCCGGGCATGGCGCAGTCGATATAATTTTGCCACCTGGTCTGTTCTTTTGAGCGGCGTTTTTCTTCCGGGGCGTGTGGCGCTGCCGAATTAGTGGCAGTCCCATTGCAGGGCAAAGCTCAGCAGGCAGGCAGGGGCTGCCAGCCAACAACCACCAGCCAGATAAGTTCCGTGTCAGACTGGCTGCATCCGAGAATGGGTCCGATCCGAACCATGCTGGCCGGGCCACAGGAACCTGACCCGGCGAGCACACCGACATGGATGAACAGTGCAGCGGGAGTCATAGAGCACCCTTGGCGCGTTTGGCTCACCTTGTCAAGGCCACTCACAAGACACGCGGCGTGTGTTAGAGCCACTTCACGATGTGGCTAGCACGCGACTTATGCACTAATCTGAACATGGTAACTGGGTCTTGTCTTTGCCTCCCATGGAATCATGTGATGCGCCGACCGATTTGTTCAGTGTGGCGCAGGCTCCACTCTGCACGGAGGCTCCCCAGCCACACCTGCGCCAATGCTGTGAGCTGTGAGCCTCAATTCCAGGGTGGAGAAGTGGTGGAGCCGGCTCGATGTCGCCAAGCTGTCCAACCTGGAACTGGAAGCTGTGCCTGAGGTTAGGGTGCGACTGCTTGCGAACGTGAAGAGCAGCACACCCAATCGACGACGAGCCTGAGCTCGCATGCTTCCCGGAGAGAGAGCAAGGAAACACGACGGTCACCAAGACGCGCACGGGACACACAGCAGAAGAGGACAACCATGAGGCTCTTCTCGATCCCCGGCCTGCTGGTTGCAGCCGGCCTGCTCCAGGCCGCTGCAGCGCACAACATCGCGCTCCCGGCCCACGGGCGCGAGTGCTTCCACGAGCAGCTGCACAAGGACGACAAGATGACCGTCACCTTCCAGGTCGGCGACAGGGAGTTTGGCAGTGCCGGAAATCTCGATATTGACTTCTGGGTATGATGGCTTCCGCCGGGCTGCCTATCTACCTACCTACCTACCTTTCTTCCCGCCCACGCCCACGCACTAACAACGAGGGTCGCCATGCCCCCCTCCCCACCAGATCACAAACCCTTCCGGCCAGTACGAGACGTTCGAAAAGTCGACGTCCAACGGTGACTTCTCCTTCACGGCCCACCACGACGGCCAGTACACGTACTGCTTCGGCAACGAGCACTGGGGCGCCACCAGCAAGGAGGTCTCGTTCAACGTGCACGGCATCGTCTACGTCTCCGAGGCCGACCAGCCGCACGACCCGCTCGAGGCCGCCGTCCGCCAGCTGTCGGAGCTGCTGGCCCAGGTCAAGGACGAGCAGAGCTACATCGTCGTGCGCGAGCGCACCCACCGCAACACGGCCGAGAGCACAAACAGCCGCGTCAAGTGGTGGAACCTGTTCGTCATCGGGGTCGTCATTGGCGAGTCTATCTTCCAGGTCTGGTGGCTGCGGAGGTTTTTCGAGGTCAAGAGGGTGGTATAGCGTGGCAACGTGTTTGGGGCTCGGGTGTTGTTGCTTTTCGTGTGAGGTGTACTGTGGGGCAGTTATCTACGGAACCTTGTTTGAAATATTCAAGTGTGTTTGCGGTCCATGACCTGAGCATGGTTTTCAAAAGGAATGGGGATCAAGGGCATAGACTCTCGAAATAAACAATTGATACATGTTGGAGGGAGCGAGGGTTGCTCTGTTGCTCGTTATGTGCATACACCCATCTACCTCAACGATCTCGTAGAGCGTCGCGTCTCTGCACTGCATACAGCCGTTTGAACCTTTCATGCCTGTTTGTAAAGTAGCCGGTAGGTTCAATGCTCTTGTACTTGGTCTCTGCTTTGCCTTAGTTTCCGGATGTCACATCGGTATGGCGACTGGTTGACCCTGCACCCACGAAAAAGATATTTCTCAACATTATTGCATCTATAAACAAACAACTCTGGAACGGAGGAAACCGTCACTTCTCGACACATTTCGTCATATAACAAATCCCAGATAGCAAAAATTGACAAATGGCATCCATCCCATCCACATATAACGCCATACAGTTCGCAACAGATTGGTTTCCCCTCGCCAGAGCAAAATAAACGTGGTGTTGACACCCGCAGAAAGGGGAAATCAAGTCCGACGCAAGACAAAAACCTTGCTCGTCCGGCACAAGTCAAAATCTTGCTGAGCCGCCAAGTTACCGTAATCCGCTCACAGTGACGGATCAGTGCCAGACACGCCATGGCCATCAAAGGTCTCGTCCAGGTTCCGGTCGACCGGAAGGTCAACGTCCTTGATGGGATGGAGCAGCATCGGCGGCAGGCACATGCGGCCCTCTCCACCCCGCATCTGGCCGACGGTGCCGCTGTCGTCCCTCTGCTGGTCCTCGCTCGTTTCGAACGAGGGGCCGCCGTCGTTGTTGACCTGGAGACCGAGCCAGCGCCGGTACAGGTTCGGCCCGAAGCCCGAGTTGTAGAACCACGTCATGCCCTTGAAGTTGTGCTCGCGCTGGCCAAAGACCGAGGTGCGCGAGCCGCCCGAGGCGCCGTTGCGGCCGCCGTTGAAGAGGCGCGCCATCAGCTCCGTCGGCCAGCGGCGGTCCACAAAGAGGGGGTGCGGTGCGTAGACGGCCTTGTAGCCGTGGTGGAGCGCCACCGTGGCCGGCCACATCTCAGGGAAGGCGTGGTGCTTCTTGAGCGCCGTCTCGCGGTGCATCGTGAGCAGCAGCCTCCTCGACATGCGTGCGGCCGAGATGATGGCGGCCCTGCGCGGTGGCTTGCCCCTGCCGTCCGTCTCGTTGTAGCCGGCAATGTCGTCGGCCAGCAGCCACGTCGTGCCCTCCGGGTCGAAGATGGGCGAGAGCGTGATCAGGTCCGCCTCCTCGCCCACTCCCCACTTGTACTTGTCTCGCTCGGCCGACGTGGGCGGTTCCGGGTCGTTCTCTTCCTCGAACCAGTCGCTGCGGTCCTCGGCACGCCTAGGGCCCCAGACACTCTGTTCCCCATGAACGGCCTCCTTGCCGCCGGGGCCCTTGCTGCCGCCCAGACCATTCCACATGTTGTCCGCCCCGGTCGTGCCCATCTCGGTCTGCACACGGGCCATGTGCTTGAAGTCATCCCAGGTTCCGTGCACCGAGGGCATGTAGAAGCGTGCGTTGCGTTCCCACAGGCCCTTCCTCGGCTGCTGCGATGCCCACTGCTCCAGGCGGGAGAAGAGGTCATAATGATGGCCCGTGTAGCGGATGTCCATCTCCCACTGCCAGAAGAAGTCGTACTCGGGGTGCGTGTGGGCAAAGTACTGCATGGCCATTTGCAAGCCGCGGTAGGCGCCATGCACAGGATGTTCAGGGCCCCTGGTGAAGAGGTCGGGGATGCCGTGGTACAGCGAGAGCATCTGGGTCTCGGTCCAAAGCGTCACCAGACCCCGGAACTCCTCTGGGATCGTGGCCTCGATCCTGACCCGGTACGCCTCGTCATCGGCCCAGATTGGATGCGCCACGTCGTTGCGCACCTGAACCAGGAGGTGAACATCATAGCGGCCCCCGGATGCGAGAGAGAGCTCCGTGATGAGAGATCGCAGGTTCATCTTGTCCTCCTCCTTGAACAGATACTCATCCCAGCATCGGATGACGACTGCCGTCCTGGACTCTTGTCCATGCTGCTGTGTGGCCGCCGGGGTATCTGTAGTTGAGTTCAAATGCTTCGACTGTGTGTCCGAGGCGGCGGCGGCGGCGGTGTCTTCCTTAGGGGCCAGGGCTCCGCCACGGCGGCGGCGGCTCTTCTTGTCGTCAGGGCGCTGGCCGACGTAGAAGCCACGGGGAGGCGCAGCCTTTGACTCAAACGGCTTGAAACGAGCAGAATTTGCCTCGTAGCAGCGGCGCTGGGCGTCAGCCCAGTTAACGGAGCGGTAGTCGACCTGTCGCGAGGATGCCCAGACGATCTGGGCACCCTCGCTGTCACCGTGCTCGCCGATACCCAGACCGCCATTGCGAGTAGAATAGCCGAACCCATAGGGGCCGTAGCGGCCGTAACGGTCGAAGCAAATGTCCTCGGGGAGGGACAGAAGCCCGTAGGATCCCATGATGTGGTCCGGGAACCCGCTAGGCCGCCCGTCAAAATAGCGGACGGGGGGCACCTTGACGGTTCCCTCAGCGTCCAGGAAGCACTCGGCAATGTGCTGATCCTTGGAAAACACCGATGAAGGGTACTGAGTAGCGAACGCCTTGCTCTCGGGAAGACTTCCGCCCGCGGGCGCAGACTTGGCGCTCTCGCGTGGCGGGGCCAGCGAAGGATCGGCTGATGATGACTTGTTCACCGCCTCGTCCTCGAGACGGGGGTATTCGGGCTTGTTGTCGGTCAGGGGGACCAGAGAGCGGACGCCGCCATAGTATCTGGTCAGGAAAGGATACGATTCCCAGGCGGGCGGGGCGGCCTTGGGCTTCGGCAGCTTGCCCTCGGCCAGCCTCCTGTTCTCGAGCTGGCTGGCTCGGACCAGAGCAAAGATGAACAGCAGTATACCAATCATCATGCCGGCACAAAGATAGCGCACTATCCTGTTCGGTAGGCGGTAGAATGGAGAGCGCGTGGGCCGTCGGGGCATGGCTCGGAAGGTTGGCCTCCTGGGCAGCATGCGGGTTGCTGACGAGTACGAGCCTGACGACTGCCTGGATCTGGCAGCGCTGGGCGTCGATGCGTCTGAGTAGTCCCCTTCGAGGTCATCGTCGCTCGAGTCATCCTCCTCGCTGCTGATATCGTCGTTGTCGTCGTCGTCATTATCTCGGTCTGAAGGCGAGTCGGCAGGGTATTTCTCCTTGGTTGGGGATGGAGATGGGAGTTGCTCGTAGACCGGTAGTGTAGCCTTCTGAGGGTTCCTCCACCTCAGAAGGCGAAAGGGAAAGGTTGCCATGCGGTGCGGTGCGACCGCAGCGGGTCTTGCCGTGGTCGTATGGGCTAGTATGGCTAGCCGTGCAGCAGAAGCCAGGCCGAACGCCCGATGCTCGACCGACTCCCGTTTGTTGGCCTGAGATATTCGTGGCAGGCGAAAGGAGGGGCGTCACGATTGACAGCTTATAACGAGGTCGGCGGCGCGGGGTGTGGCTAGCAGACGGTTGAGCCGGATAGAGTGGTATGAAGCCGATTTTGACTCGAAATAGTGGGTGGGATGGTGCTGCACCACCCTGTCTTCAATTTGGGCTGCAGTGCATATTTCAGTATTTTGATATGAGCTTGGCTCGCCGGGATTGTTGGCCGAGCAACCAAGCGTCAGAAGCACCCGACTGGGCGGGCTGCCCCTCCCAGCCCTGTTCCCGAGACACTGTGTGGGGAGTGCCGACGGGCCCCGCCTGCCAATGGCAAACTGTAAATCGAGGCCAATGAGGTACCCGAACTATAATCACTTGCAGACCAGGACTAGGCCAGGTTAAAAAAGAAGTAACGCTCCACTCACGTCGAGCTTGGAGACGTAGGTCCGGCGGGAAGGGTTTAGCGGCGTCAAGCTGGTGTCATGTCTATATGTCTGCTGATCACAGCGCTACCTTGGTACATGTCATCCTTTTGCGGAGAGAGACCTCGCCCCAGGAAGCCCCAGCATCTCGTGCCCCCTTGCTTCGCCAGTCGCAGACCGTCCCCGCCTACAACTCATGTTGCGTCACCGGTTACTGCCATCCACCAAGAGCAGGAGCGCATGACTTGTTCGAGGCGAGAGCAGCTCTCCTCCCTCGTCCGAGCATGGGGTACGGCTACTCGCTTCAACGACTGGTGCCCAAGTGGGACGGACATGGGAGCGTGCCAGCACAGCAGCAATTTTGTATCGTATCCTCCGACGCCGCTGTTTGTACGACACCTGCAACGTGCGGTGATGCGTATAAGCATGGCTAGCTGCCGTTTGGCTCCTCTGAATTGTGCCAACTTTTTGTGTTGTTCTCTTTGAGTTTTCACCTTCGACAGCGTACACCTCGGTATCTCGACGAGACCTTGTTCCTCTCAAATTCAGGACGAAGCTCTGTCGGCTCAGGGCCTAGGGCATCAGCATCTTTGCTTTATAAAAAGTGAAGTCGGTATGGCCGCACACTCGCCGGCCATGCTGCCCTCCCCGCCGCGCTCGGCCAGCCACGGCGACGAACCGCAGGAAGACGAACTTGGGATCAATATGGTCATCCGGCAGGACCCCTTCTCCATCACCCTCGACGCCCCGGCCCTGCTGGCTGTAACGCTGGTAATCGTCCTCGGCATGCATACGATCGAACAGCCCATCTTCGCCTGTCTGCTGGTCAGCATGCCTATTTTGCTGCTGATTCGGAACGACTACAAGAATTTTATCAAGCTGGGCCCCGGCGGCACTCCCCCGACGCCAGCGGGCTACGCACGCCTGGCGTGGTATCGCATTTTCGCCCTTCGGGACCCCTTCACCCCTCCAACGGCCAGTCCCAACAAGCTGCCGACCATCGGCATCCTGCAGGAGCAGTCCCTGTCGTTCCGGCCAGGCCCGCGTCCCGCCGTCGCCGGACTGGCGCCGCAGAGACAGCTTGACCAGTGGGGCAGCGGGCAGCTCTGCGGGCTGCTCAAGACATCCATAGAGAGCCTCAGCACCAAGCACCCAGACAAGCTCGGCGTCGGGACGTCGAGCCTCGAGAAGCACGGATTCGCGCTGTTTGCGAGGCACCCCGTCAATGTCTGCGGCAACGGCGAGATTGCCCACGTGCACAACTCGGACAAGTCTATGCACATGAACCTTCATCCGGACGACATCAAAGAAGTGCTCCGAAGGGGATGGGGCCAACGACACCCCCTGAGCTTCAAGGGCTGGGTCCAGTCACCGCTCCCAGATACCTTTATGATGATAGTGAGTCGGGACACTTGGTATACGCAACATATCCAACGCCGCTGACCCTCCCTCCCCGCCTGCTTTTGTCCAATCCAACGAAGTACGCACCGCGAGGTAAGCACGTTGATTATTCACTGCAACGACTTTTTTTCCCCTCCAGCTTCCTTGCTTCTCGTATGCATACTCGGTGTTCTAACCTGTATCGGTCTTGGGCTTTGTGACGTTAGACGAGAACGATCTCCGGATTGTGTGCAAGATCATTGAGGCCGCCATTTGGTACACCACAGCCGAGAAGGTCGAGCTCAAGCTCATAAGGGATCCATAGATTACCTCCTCGTGATTAGGGTTGCGACCAGGCTTGCATCTCGTTTCGCTCTGGCACCCTTCTCTCGGATGCGTGAGCCTCATGATGACGTGCATCGTATGTCTGTAGGGCCTTGGATGACCGCCGGCGGTGTAATATCGACTACACGGGTGCAATTCCTTCATCGTTTTCCTTTCCTTTTTCTATATTTTCTTCCCTGTCCTTACCGGTATCTGATTGATTTTGATTTAATATGGGTAGTCTTCACCCAGTAGCCATTTTTGCAAGCATTTTGGTAGGTACTTCTATTTTCTTCCGTTTGCTGTTCGGCTGCGGCTTCTCAAACATGGAAAGCTGGTGCTCCTTGCTTTTTATCAGGTGGGGTCAACTGTGCGCATTGATTCAATTCGGATACTCCGCGCACAGTACGTGCAAGGTTGGTTGGACCTGCGCCGCTGCCTGCCAGAATATCGTCGACGCTTGGGCCTGGAAGATCCGATTCAGAGCATTCAACGTCGGGCAACGTCGTTTTGAGCTTAGGCACAGAAGCGCGGAGCGATACGAACGATCCCTTCACAGTAAACCTATCTGAACCATCTCACTTGGCACCCGGCTTTCACCCCAGGGTGCGAGGAGCCTGGGCTGCGCATCCGTTGGTTTCGCAAGGAGCTTCTTCGTCCTAGACCCAGGTCTCAACTCCCGGCTGAACGTTCCCCTCCCTGAACCATCTTTTCCCTCTCCCGACGCGCCATGACCGACACGGAGCCAGTCGCCGAGTTCTGGTCCTTCCCCACCAACCCTGCCGAGTTCGACGCGGACGACCGCATTTCCTTCTCCAAGCTCGACAACAAGTACATTGCGGTCCAGGAGGACGGCGCAGAGTATGAGTGGGACGGCGGCCTCAAGCGGTGGATCCCCGTCCTCGACGATGCCCTAATCGAGGAGCACCAGGCCGCCTACGCGCCAGCGCCCAGGCCGGGGGCCGTCGACGACGACGACGACGGGACCCGCGCCGGCGGCGGCGGTGGCGCCCGCAAGAGGAAGCACGACGACACAGCGGCGGGAGGCGCCTCCAACAGCAACGGCGGCAGGAGGGGCGGCGCCAAGCGCCACGCCGCGGCCGCGGCCCCTCCCGCGCCGCGCCAGAACACGGCCGTGTACGTGACGGGCCTGCCGACCGACGCGACGCTGGACGAGATCGCCGAGCTGTTCTCGCGCAAGTGCGGCGTCATCGCCGAGGAGATCGACGGGAACCGCCCCCGCATCAAGATGTACACCGACGCCGACGGCGCCTTCAAGGGCGACGCCCTCATCGTCTTCTTCAAGCCCCAGTCCGTCGACATGGCCATCATGCTCCTCGACGACACCGACTTCCGCTTCACCAGCTCGTCGTCGTCGGCCCCGAGGATGCGCGTGCAGCCGGCCGACTCGAGCTACAAGAAGACAACCTACGACAGCCAGCAGCAGCAGCAGCGCGACGAGAGGCGGGACGGCGGCGGAGACGGGCCGAACGGTGCCGCCGGGGCGGGCGGCAAGGATGGAGGAGCCAGCAGACAGCAGCGCAGCTCGGGCGATAAGCAAAAGATCATCAAGAAGACCCAGAAACTGGACGCGAAGCTTGCCGACTGGGACGACGACGACCCTTACCCGCACCTCGCTGCCGCGCTGCCGCCCGCCGACGAAGGCAGGGGCCCCGCGTCCCGCAAGGCGGAGCGCACCGTCATTCTGAAGCACATGTTCACGCTCCAGGAGCTGGAGGACGACCCCGCGGCCCTGCTCGACATCAAGGAGGACATCCGCGACGAGTGCGAAAAGCTCGGCGATGTGACAAACATTGTGCTCTTCGACCTGGAAGCCGAGGGTATTGTGAGCGTCAAGTTCCGCCAGCAGCCCGCCGCAGAGGCCTGCATAAAGCTCATGCACGGGCGCAGTTTCGACGGCCGCACGGTTGAGGCGTCCTTTTCTACTGGCAAGGAGAAGTTCAGGAAGTCCAAGGACAGGAGAGACGACGACAACGGGGATGACGAGTAGCTCAGCGCACAGGGGAAGCCTGAATCATAGCATGTTCTTCTTTTTTGCTTGCTTCGCTTTTATGCCCAAGAAGGTCTACGTTATCTGTTTCGGAATGTATGATATAATAACCTAGAGGAATTGCTAGATCCCATGATCGATACCTAGCAGGGTCGTGGAACAAACGAATGGACAGCGCCGACACTTATTTGTGTAGGGTCCCACTGAATGTGGCAACGAATCCTCCATCATTATATTATCGTTTCTTCTCCTGGACCGTCTTCTTAACCCCCTCGACAAATGCCTCGATGGCGTCGCCGCCGCCCATGGGCACGCTGCCGCCGCGGACGAGGCCGCCGTTCTCTACCTGAATGCCGAGCGCCTCGGCGATGCTGGGCAGGCCTCCGTCCCTGAGCGCGACCGAGAGGCTGGAGAGGCTCTGGTGGAACTGGGGGCTGTGGAGGACCTGCTTGAGGAGCTTCCTCTTCTGGTGGAGGCTCATGGCTGCTTTGGCCGAGGCGGCGGCTGCCGGCGTGGGCTCGCCCTCGAACGTGTCGTCCAGGGCGAGAACGAGGACGGTGGGCGGTAGCAGGTCCAACAGGTTGTCTACGTATTCGGCGGCTGCGGAATCGGCCACGGGTAATGTCGTCGACGGCTCCAGGAGGTCGGTCAGCAGCGGGTACACCTTACCCTGGCTCTGCTGCTGCATGCTCGCCATGCTGGAGCCGCCCTTGAGCGAGTTGAGGAAGTTCTGCACAGCGGTAGCTGCATCAGGGACGTCTCCGCTTGCACTAACGCATCTGTTAGCCAGTAGGTCTGGGTAATCTCGATTAAGCGGAAGAGTGAAAAACAAGGCAACAAAAAAATAAAGAGCCCTTATTAAAGTATCTTGCCGCTGATTGATCAAGGCACAGGCAATTCATGCGGCGTGCCGGCCTGCAAACTCAGGTTCAAAGCGACGCATGGCCAATCGATTTGCGGCATCAACAATGTACCAAGCAATGCTGTCTCTGCTTGGCCTGTCCCGTACCTGTAACAATGGACCAATGGTGCCTCGAAAGGTAGACTTTTCCGCATGGTGGAAATCGCGCCAGAGAATAAAAGCAAAACACTGCAGAGAAAGAAGCAAAATAACGAATGCTCGAGTGGAAACCTACGCTCTTGCGCCATCTGCACCACCCTCTCGGGCATCTTCGCCCTCTCGCCGGACGTCGCCTCCCGTAGCGTCAGGGCCAGCGCCACCGCTTGCGCTCTGGTGCGGGTTGTCATGGGACGCGCCCGGACCGCCAACGTCCTCCATGGTATCATCGTCGTCGTCCTCGCGTCGGCTGTCGCCACCACGGATGGCCGCCAGCTCCCGAGTCACATCCACCTCTTCGCCCTGCAACAGGCGGTCGACGATATCTCCGATCTTCTTGTCGCGCGGGCTGAACCAGGCCGGGTCGCCCGAGGTGCTCTGCGACTTGGACTGGAGCCAAAACAGGTACCTGGTGGACGAGGAGACGAACCTGAGCACAAAGATGCGGCCGTTGGTCTTGGACGTCGGCTGGTCGGCGTTGGTGTAGGGCACAAAGTGGCCGTCGCCGGGGACCATGACTAGGTCGAGCGGGGGCTCGTCGTCGATTGCCTGGGTCCGGGGACGCCAGCAGAAGTGGATGAGTGCTAAAGGCTGGTCAGCACGCGTCACGGGGAGCACTAGGTGACGGCGCGGCGTCTGGGCCTCGTCGTACCATCCTCGGCATAGAGATAGATGTAGCCCTGCTGCGACAAGGCCTTCACCTTGTGCGGCTCACTATCCGTCTGTTTGTCCTGTCAGCCTGGGATCAGCCAGCCTAGCTCGGGGGCTGGACCAGATAGCATCAAACAACAAAGGCACAGCTGGACTGACATCGATTTCGCACTGCCCCGCCTTGAACGTGATCAGCGGCACCACAGACATTGTGCCGTTCTGAAGCCAGGTATGTTGCAGACGAGGCCGAAGTGATCCGTCGAGTGGGAGCGAGCGGTAGTGTTTTGGTATTTGGGTGTCGTGCAAGGAGGCGAGCGGGTTACCGGCAGGATGTCTTGTGAGAGGGCCTCAGTAGCAGCGTTTAGCCCAGGCTCAATTGGCTGTTGAGGTGCCTGGCAGAGGTACCTGAGTCTAGGTAGCTCCCAAATTACGTAGTCACCAGCGATTAGCACCACACCGCCCGGCAGAAAAAGAATGGGTCTACTGCACAGCTGCTGCGCCCTTTTTATTTACCTCCCACCCCGACCACAAAATCGTTGAGACGCTTGATTGTTCGCTTCAATGCAATTGTAGCCAACGCAAAGAAAAAAGAAAGAAAAATAAGGGAAAAAAAGAAGGAAGTAGGAAAGCTGCAGTCGGGATTTGTAAAAATGGCTCTTTTTTTGTAAAATACGCTATTTTGCTTGAAGTACGGTTGATTAGAGTCGCTAGGTTGTGCACTTTCAAAGGGAGGTGTGCTGTTGAGCGTCTCGACGATTTTGTGGGCGGGGCGCCTCCCTAAAAGGGGTGCTTGGAAGAGTGTAACAGCTATTAAGCAATAGAAGGGAAAGAAGAAATCAAAGGAATAAAAAAAGCGACAAGTTGTTCGTTGTCAGTAGCTGGAGGCTTGTCGCCTTCTGTAAGATTGGCCGGGCTATAAGGCTCCAAAGAGCCGGGTACATCAGGGTGGGCCCAAAACCGCGAAGCTCTTCCTGTGGTTTCGCAGGTTGGAAGTGGGGCAGGCCTGGGCATCCCTTTCCCCCACTCCTCACGTGCCGCCCAGACAACTGCCATAGAGAACGCCACAGCCCCTCCAAAGGCCGCCAGTCCACAAAGGGCTAGCGCGGAATTTGCGAGGGCTTGCCTCTTTCTCATGCGCACCCACAAGAGAATTTCACGCAACAATTGGGACCCGGCGTTTGGACCGACAACCTCAGATTCGCACGACGACGACACGACATCTGTTTTTTCCTTTTTTTCTTTCCCACGGTCCTCCAACGCGAGCGGGAAAGCCACAAGCAAAATGTCGACACAGACGGAGCCCACCACCAAGACGTTCGGCAAGTCGAGCCGGACGGTGCCTCACCACTCCCAGAAGGCCCAGAAGTGGTACCCAGCGACTGACGATGCCGGCCCCCGGAAGGTAAGCCGACCGATGCATTGACGTGTCGCACATCTGCCTTTTTTTGTTGTCAGCTTGGATTGGGATTCCGCGACGGGCCGGCCACCTCGGAGGGATTGGGGGAGGGAGTGCACGATGCCTCGGCACTTGAGGAGGGCGGGGGTTCTGCGGCTGGCTTGCGGTGCAGCGAGCTGCCCTCCCACCTCAAGCTGCTGGGGGAGGGAAAGTTGTGCCGCCAGGAGGAACGAAATCAACGAGGGGGGAACATGACGAGAGGGCCTGAGCCCGAGGGACGAATGGCTCGTGCGCCTGCCGTCAACCGGCGAAAGAAGTCGACAACGATTACGGTGGGCGGCGGCGGCGGCAGAAGCGGCGACGGGCAGCGAGGGTGGCGGCGGGAGCAGCAGCCAAATGGGCGAGGACGCCAATGGCAGCAGTACTCGCGCTTGCCATACATACAACCACGGATAGGCGCATAAAGTCTCTCCCCAGCAGTCAGTCACTAACACTCACCTCCCGAAAAATCGCAGGTCCGCAAGGCCGTCCGTCCCTGGACGCCGCGCAAGTCCCTGGAGCCCGGCACCGTCCTGATCCTCCTGGCCGGTCGGTTCCGCGGCAAGCGCGTTGTTCTCCTCAAGTCCCTCGACCAGGGCGTCCTCCTCGTTACCGGCCCCTTCAAGATCAACGGCGTGCCCCTGCGCAGGGTCAACGCCAGGTACGTCATCGCGACTTCGCAGAAGGTCGACCTGTCGGGCCTGGACCAGCAGAAGATCGAGGAGGTTTCGCAACCCAAGTACTTCACCGCCGACAAGGCCAAGGAGAAGGCTGGCGAGGAGGCCTTCTTCAAGCAGGGAGAGAAGCCGGAGGTGCGTCGCCCATGCCTATGGACCACACGGGTCCGCTTCCTGTTTCTGCCTAGAGTATTTGCCGCGGCGTCGCTCTCGAGCCGCATCAAGAATGCTGACAGTTCTCGCCCCTCCGACAGAAGAAGGAGGTTAACAGCACCCGGGCCGCGGACCAGAAGGCGATCGACAAGGCCCTGATCGCCAACATCAAGAAGGTCGACCTTCTTGCCTCTTACCTGGCCTCCTCCTTCAGCCTCCGCAAGGGCGACAAGCCCCACGAGATGAAGTGGTAGGCGACAAACCAGGAATAGGGGCGAGGTGCATCGGGTTTACTGGATGGGGAGCTCGGCGCGTGCGATTTTTCTTGCAGTGGATGATGGGCTGGTATGGCTTTGTTCGGCCAATTGCATCCGGACGTTGAAAGGGTTTGGTCCATTCTGGCGTCTGTAATCGAGGTTTACACAGTCAACAAGAACAAAAAAAGATCCGGATCTTCCATGGGGGTTATGGTCACAAAACAGGGCATCGTTTTTTTCTTTTGGTTCTTTTGGGGGTCTCTTTTGAAGCTAGAGCTATCGAACTTTGTTGCACGCGGCGCACCCATCTGGCAACGTCTCCATTGGTGGTGAAATCACGTCTGTTATGCGTGGTACGCGATGCCCACGTGAGCCCAGCTACTCAAGCCTCACGGTCCGCCCACGACTGGATCATGCCCTCCGGGGTGGCGTCGTACTCCTTGAGCGTCACCAGGCCGGTTGCCTCGTCCAGGTACGTGTTCGCCTGGACAAAGACCTTCCGGGGCTGCTTGTTCTCCACGACCACGTCGCGCACCTTCGAGCCCCAGTACTCGAGGCCGACGGACGACATGTCCTGGAAGAACCTGGAGCCCGTCTCGACGTCGGCCGTGGACTTGTAGATGTGGATCTTTTGCAGGAAATCGCCCACGGCCTTCCTCCCCGTCGTCAGGATCTTGGACCGGTCGAGCTTGATGGTGAGGTCCGAGAGGTCGTCGTCCTTGGAGTGTACAAGCTTGCAGAAGCCATCGCCGGCCTCGAGGAAGCACTTGAGGATGGCGAACCGGGCCTGGCAGTGGGGTTGGCCCCATTTCCGGCTCTTGGGATCCCAGAACTCGACAGAGACCAGGCCCATCCGGGCCATGCTCAGATACGACGCATACAGGACGTCGCCGGCCTCGCCGTCCATGTCGACGCTCCCATCCCCGAAGCCGAAGATCTTGAGGACAGGAAACTCGCAACTGGCGTGGCGCCAAAACACTGTTGGTCATTAAGCGACTTTGAGAGCTGCGAAGTGTGTGACGACTTACCCGAGATACATGGCGACGAGTTCGGCCCGGCACTCCTCATACGCCCCAGCCAGTCCACCAAATACGGAGCCCCAAGTTTGGCCGGGCTTGTACTGTAGCAGTCAAGTCTTCGGTGTTAGTATGCTTCCTTGGATAAAGAAGGAAATTCTGCGAAAGAAAAAAAAAGATCAGACAATTCAACGCACCCAAGTAGTAATCGGCTTGTTAGTGATCGGGCTAACAGGAGGCTGACTGATATCAAAGTTGTACTGGCCAGGAGCTGTCTCCTGGAGCAGCTTGCCACAGCCATGCCCCGTGAGCTCGTGGAGACCGACCTGGACCTCAAACGCGTCGTCCCGATACTTCTTGTACAGCTCGAGGTCTTCCTCCGCAATGAAGGGGATCTTCTCGTTGGGGGCCTTGGCACTCATGACGTTGCCCAGGCTCACGTTCTTGAAGCCTTCGGTCTCTCTGATATCATCATAGTTGGGCAAGTTTATGCCTGCGGGCGCCCCGGAGCCGCAAAAGGTCAGGACCTCGAGCGAGGTGAAGTCAGGCGAGTGGAACTCGTTCTTTTCAAAGTCCTTGGGCCAGGGCAGGATGGGGATCAGAGATGGGGCCGCGTCGACGAGGGCACCAAACGCACGCGTCCTCTCAAAGTTGACCATGGCGGCAAAACCCTCCCACTCGCCCCTCACGCCGGCAGGGTCCCTGTAGGTCTCGATGAAGCCGATGTTGCACTCGACCACGGGGCCCTTGTCCCTGATCCATTGGCGCTGACTCTCCTTGAAAGACAATAGCGAACCGTTGTCGAACGAGTCGGCGTACGCCCTGTGCATCTTCTGCTGCGTCTCATCGTCGCTATTTTCGGCTGCTTTGAGTATGTTGCGCGTGATGACGGCCATCTCGGCCGCGTAATCGCCGTACACGAGCCTCACGGTCTTGCCAGCCAGGGGCCCGCTGTCCAGCTTGAACTCGGTCTGGGTGCCGATGTCGCCGCCGCTCGAGGGCACCGAGGTCTGGGCGGAAGCGATGAGAATGTCGAAGACCTGACCGTCGGCGGACTTGCGCACGCGCGTGTTCTCGGGCAGGAGGCCCTTGTCCTCGGAGAACTTGGCGATGGCGCCAATCTCCTCCTTGGTGATGTGAGGGGAGTCCGGATAGTAGGTGGTCAGGTGGCCATCCTCGGGAAAGCCCAGATGCAGCAGGCCGGGCTTGTCTGCGGAAAAAATGGCGCCCTTGGTGGCCTTGTAGTGGCGGTCCGCAACGGGGTCAGTGGCGGCAAGGGCGGCCACGTCGGCCTCCTGGCAGCGCGGCAGGAACTTTGAGTCACCGAAGCTCTTGTAGTTGCCCGCGTTGCCCAGGAACTGCGCGGCGTACGCGAGAAAGTGCGTGACGGCCTCATCGGACACGCCCGCCTTCTTGCCCAGGGCCTTCCAGTCGCCGGCAGCGGCCTTGTGCAAGGATATTATGAGGTCGTAAATGGACTCGGCCTCTGGCGAGACCTGGCGCAGAACGATGCGGTTCCCGGCCAAGGAGGCACTGCATGCGATTGGGCGGGCGTTAGCGGGCGGGACGCCTTGATACCTATGCGTGATACGGGCCTGCCTACCGGCTGATGTAGTGAGCATATCGCTTGTCCTTATCAGACAAGGCGCCAAAGTGCTTTGCGATCTCCAGGCGGACAACGCTCGGGGGCGAGTCGGCCAGGTAGCCCCTGAGCTCCTGTGCCGAGAGCGTCATGGCCGAGGTGGCAAAGCGGCGCACACAAGCGAGTATGGGGCGGGGACGAAGACGGTTCGGCTGGGCAGCTACGCCGAGCGTGTGGCCGTTACTTGCGTGTGCAGGGCAGCGCGCCAGAAACCGGCAGTTGAGGAGGGCCTCGCGGGTTTGGCACAGAATGGCACGATGCCGATGTTGCAATCGCGAATACATGGAGCTGACAGGTGCCCCCCTCACTGGAGCTAGGTTGTCGCAGGCTGAGGCGGGCAGCTAGAAGTGGGGTTGGACGAGATGAGGGGTACGTCGAAGCTTAAAGGAGGTACATGTCTTGCGGAGGCTCCCGGCCAGGAGAGGGCAGTACATTCATTGTACCTCCAAGACCCACCTTGTGCCCGCCCCTTTGGCTCGACACCCCATTCGTGCGTGTCAGAACATGATCGACTAGAAGCGCCACGGAACAAAAAGAAGGGCCTTCTGTCGTTGCACAACATCCCGCCGTGACGTCTAACCAGTCATTATCATGTCTATCTTACCTACCTACCTACCAATTATATAGGTAGGTACCTCCCAACCTGCCCTCGAGTTACACATCATTGGGTGCTGGATAAGCGCAAGTCGGGGGATTTGCGCCCGATCCCTCCCTCTCCCTGATCCTCGTCTCCTTCTCCCGGCAGTGTCGCTCGACATCCACTGCCTGACTGCTGCGAGTATGGCACTCGGGTAGCGGCTCCCCCACTCCGCATGCAGCTCAATATCTCGCTGACTGCCCATGTCGTCATAGGAGACGGAATGATTCCACAGGCCGGGGCGGGCTCCATCATCTGCAGGCGAGGCACGGGATGCCATCTGCAGCCCTCACCGCACCGTTGGTAAAAATCTTGTAACGTCGGATGGAATAGCTCCTTTTGCACCCATCCGTCCACGAGGCTTGCTCCAGACGGTTCTCTAGTTCCGCCATAGTATGAGCTGTGTGCTTTCGATGACACACGCCAGCTAGCACGGCGCCTTTGCTACCGCGTGTTGCCCAAACGGTTCGCCCTGGGCCAGGAACGCCTGAGCAGAGGCCGATAGATAGATACGTTGCCTTATGCAGGAGCCTCTAACCCAACCCTCTACTTATGGTAGTAGACGATCTACCACCCTCTTCTATTTTCAGCTGCCGCCGCTGGGTCCGTCGGCACGGGCATCAGGCCGTGTTGTTGGTCGAGGCTTGGTGTCGGATCAGACCGGATTAGGCGGCAGAATATTTGTGCGGACGTCGATGGTGCCGTCGAGGCATTTGTTGCTTGATCGATGGATGGGCCACACATCGGTGCCCCTCACCCACCTTTCGTTAGCTAGTACCGTAGTACCGAGCCCTCAGCCCAAGTATAGCTTTTTTTCTTTTTTTCCCCTTTCTGATCTTATTTTCACCCCTTCCTCTGTTTTTGTCGTGCATGGGGGTATTTCTCCCCCACACAGGAAGGAGACTACAAGCGACCACACCGCATCGATTTTTTTTTTTTTTGCTCTCACATGACACCTTTCCCTCTGGGGCTGTCGGGCCGCCATTTTATTTCCACTTTGCGCTTCTTGGATATATCCATGTGGGAATCTGGCATGGGTGAACTCGGACCTGGAGCGAGCGAAGCAGGAAATAGAGAGTAACGATTCGCAGATGGGGCAGAGCAGCAGATAATGGCTCCCAAAGCGAACCTACTTGGACAGGAGGCAGCTATGAGCTGGGGCGTGAATTATAGGTATGGTGACACGGGCAGACTACCGAACGTGGCCACGTCACTGTCGCCTGTGCTCTGCCGTTCCGCAGTCGGGTGGAGGCCGGAGTGGGGAGGGCGAGGGAGAAAGGATTGAAGCAAAAAAAAAAAAAAAAAAAAAGGTCTGGGTCGTCATCCAGCATCCATGCACCAAAAGGCAATCTCCGCGTGCGGCTGTCAGACCGGCCGTCACTTGTCGCCTCCTCATGCAGCCCTCTTCGCCCCTTGTCCATTCGCGGGGCATTGGCAAACAACAAGCGAGCACGAGAACAAACGCCCGCTGCACCTCGCACCCCGCCGGTTCTCGTCTACTGCTCCTGCATGCGCCTGCATTGCTGGCTGCCTGTCGGATTCGACCTTGATGAGCTGCTTTCCCCTTCCTCCAATAGCCTGCCTGGCCAACCAACCCCTGGGACTCCGGGAGAAGAACCGAGGCGAGCATCACAGCACGCCGCCGGGTAAAAGTGCTTTGAACCGACCCGACCCGGGAGATGGGGAAAAGGGAAAATAGAGAGATAAAATACCAAGGAAAGAAGGAAAAGGGGATAACCTAAGGGAAAAAAGGAGCGAAAAAAACGAGTGAGAGAGAAAAAAGAAAGAGTCTCAGGCTTCATCCGAACTTCTTGACCACGAGGAGCTTCCCCAGCTACCCTGCCCTGTCCTACCTGCATATGAGGTAGGCGGTCGGTGCGCCGCCGGCCGTCTGACAGGGCCTCTCTCGCACGCCCCCATTTTCTCTCTCTCCCTCGTCGGCCGGCATTGTGGTCACCATATCCGTATCGTGCTGGATCTGGATGGAACCTGCCAGCGCACCCCGTTCCCCTCGCTCGCCGCATTCCTGGGGTTGCCCGTCGCGTGTGCGTGTGCGTGTGTGCGACTCGGGCCGGGCCTCCCTGCCTGCGCTGCTGCGGCCTCCGGCGAGCTATATAATGCTCAGCTGCGAGACCCCAGCGAGGACCGCCACCGTCCCTGCCTTAAAACCACCCGCCGCCCTCGCCCCGCCCTCTTCTGCGAACATCCTTGCGCCCTCCTCCATCCAGAGCCCCAGTCCCAGAAGTCTCGGCAGCCTCAACGGCGGCAGCAGCAGCTCACGGCAGTCCACCCGACTCCTCACCATGACGCTCTCGGCCGACACCCCCGCAGCCGGCACCGCCGCCCAGGGCTCGTCGCCGCTCCACATCTGGGTCGTCAGCGGCCCGGCCGGCTGCGGCAAGAGCACCATAGCCGAGCACCTCTCCACCACGCTCGACATGGTCTATCTCGAAGGTGACAACGTGCGTACGATCTCTCCCTTCATGAGCCCTCGAGCTTAGCTTGCCAGAGCCCTTGTTTCGTCTAACACGTTTTTTTTGCCCGCCCCTCGCCCCAGTACCACCCGCCAGCCAACGTGGCCAAGATGCACAGCGGCACCCCGCTCACCGACGCGGACCGCTGGGACTGGCTGAGCAAGCTGCGCGACCTGGCCGTCGAGAAGCTGGTGGGCGGCGCCGGCGGCGTCGTCGTGACGTGCTCGGCGCTCAAGCGCAAGTACCGCGACGTCATGCGTGTGGCCCCTTACTTCCAGCCCCGCGTGCGCCTGCACTTCTTCTACCTGTGCGCCACCGAGGACGCCCTCGTCAAGCGCGTGGCCGCGCGCGAGGGCCACTACATGGGCGCCAACATGGTCAGCAGCCAGTTCAAGGACCTGGAGCCGCCCGCCGCGGACGAGGACGACGTCATCTCCATAGACGTCGGCCAGCCTCGCGACGCCGTCAAGGCCGAGGCCGTGAGGAAGGTCCGCGAGATTATGGACCGGGATGCATAGAGCTTGGCCCCGGGCCCGGCCTACCCCAACTATAGCCTAGCCTCTCCTTCCTCGTCTTTGCGGCAGGCAAACTGGCGCCTCGGTCCTCACAACCCTTCCCAACCTCTCTGGATCGGCTGGGGAGGGTCTTTTCCCTCCTCAAACTAGCCTGGTGTCGTGTTCCCGGTCTGTGATTTCGGGCGGTGGCGTTCGGCAAGCGTACGGACACCGGATTTGGGAAAGGGGCCAAAGATTCCTAGGTCACGTACATACTCTGTGCGCCACACGCAGCTGCCCTGCCCTGTTTTAATTTTACTCGATTTAATACTTCCATCTTTTTTGTGTATACTCAAAGACCTATTCTGCCTCGGCTTGCTTTGGTTTCCTCCAGACAAAGTCTTTTGCTCAGGACTCCAGATCAGGTTGTTTTTTTTTCCTTCGCTCTTTATCTGCCTGCATAAGGACCCAAGCGCCGTCCTTCCCCAGCCTTGTGTGCCGGGCAAAAGTAAACGGGCGGTCTTAGCTGTTTTCGTATCTGCCAAGGTCCCCAGGGAGGAGAAGCTGCATGTGCATGCATGCAGGGCAAGGGCGAGAAACAGGGGGGGAATGGATTCATGCTTGTCTGTCTGCCCGCTAGCCCGCCCACCCAGTCATATAGCAGCGGCTACTGCTCGTTCGTCCGGCGGCCACCTTTTCCGCTACCCTTGTCGGCTACAGTTGCGTCGGCTGCATGATCCAGACCGCGGCCTTGGTTGCCACGCGGCAACTGCCGGGCTATAACGGGTCCGGTCACGGTAACACAAGGCTGGTTGGCCGTCACACCGCTCACCAAGCATGGGGTTCTGCATTGTCAGCGGCGCTAGGCTTCAGCCAGGTGGTTGCAGATGGGGGCCATTATGCCTTGGAGGCAGTGCGGATGGGCGGGACTTGTTCCGCCGTCACTGCTAGTCCTCTCTTCCCTTGCGCCTTCTCTTTAGAGTTAGTAGTTTGCTCGTATTTTCTACTATCATCTGTTATGGCTTGCTCTGCACAATTACTTCTTCTTTAGGTATCCATCCATGCTCGCCCTGGCACAGCAGCCGCCGCGCATGCACTGGAATGAGTGTGGGGGCCATTGCATATCCGCTCTACATAGAAGTCTATGGCCTCGACACTCCACATCAAAGGTTTCCCAATTCGGCCGGCTGCAGGCAAAAGTCCCAGGCATCCACAGCCGGGTATTCGGTGTTGTCTAAACTACCTCTATGTGCATACCCACCCGAGGTGGCTTCGCCTACTTCTCTGGGCGCCCTAAATATCAGGGCCTCGTTCACGCAGCCGTCTCAAAGGGGGATGGCATGTGAGCAAGGTTGGCTTCCAGCTGTGTGCAGTCTATACCGGAACAACAAAAGTGTCACCGGCCCGATCCAGCCGGCCGCCTCACTCTCATGTACCCATGACTTGGCTGCGTTCATGGCCGCCCGTAGCCGGTAGCGCCCCTGGCCCACACCGAGTGGACAGCGACACACAGTAAGCGCAGACAGACGAGGCGAGCACTGATGACCCCGCCGGTCCGATAAGGTGGTCCATCCGTCATCTGCCCGTCATTGTCCTCACCTGAGGTGCATAATCATGACGTCGGGCTCCTCCACCACACGGCGGATGACCCCGGCGGCACGGGCAACAGTGGCGCCGTCGACGACGCGGTGGTCGGCGCACCAGCTGAAGTTGCAGACGTGGCGCTTGACGATCTTGTCGTGCTCGTCAAAGGCCGGCACGGTGCGCACGCGGCCGATTCCCAGGATGGCCACCTCGCGCTCGACCACGACGGGGCTCAGGTACGTGCCGCCGATGCTGCCGATGTTGGACACGGTGATGGTGCCGCCGCTCATGTCCTGGGGCGAGAGGCGGCCGGCCTGCGCGAGCCCCTGCAGCCGGTTCAGCTCGGCCGCGATGGACAGCACGTTGCGCTTGTTGACGTTCTTGACCACGGGCACCAGGAGCCCTTGGGGAGTGTCCATGGCCACCCCGATGTTGTGTTGCTTGCGGAACACGAGGGCGGGCTTGTCGCCGGGCCCGGCGGCGTCTACGCGGGCGTTGAGGATGGGGTACTCGTACAGGGCCAGCGACACGGCCTTGATGACGAAGGGGAGGTACGACAGCTTGGACACCTCATCCACAGCCCCGCCGGCGGGACCAGCTTGGCCTGGGATGCTGCCGCTGGCGAGCACCTTGTTCAGCCTGGTCCGCAGCTCGACGAGGCTGGTCAAGTCGATCTCATCGGCGTACAGGAAGTGCGGGATTGACAGCGAGCGCGTCATGGTCTTGAACATCATGTGCTGCGTTGGCGACAGCTGCACCACCGTCTCCGACTGGGCGGCTGCGGTGGGCGCGGAGCCGGGCATTTGGTGCGGGGGTTGCTGGGCTGCCGACCCCCCGCCGGCGGTGGCTGGAGGCGTGCTGGGGGCGACTCCCCCGTCGCGGCTCTGCACAAACTTGTAAATATCCTCCTTCAGCACGCGCCCGTCTCTCCCTGTCCCGTCCACACTAGCCAAGTCCACGTTGAGCTCCTTGCAAAGGTGGCGCACGGCGGGCGTGGCCAGCCCCGCGCATTTGCCCTTTGGCTTTGCCGGGGTCCCAGGAGACACGGCCGGCGGAGTGCCTATCATGCCCGGAGCAGCTGCCGTGGGTGCCCCAGCCTCGGGAGTGACAGGGGCCGCTTTTGCTGCGTCCTGGCTGGCATCGGCAGGCGTCAGGGCGTCCAGGTCCTCGGGCCTGGCTTCGCCCTGGATGTCGATGTCGACAAAGGGCTTGCCGACCTTGGCCATCTCGCCAGCGTCATAGTAGAGCTTCTTCACGACGCCTGTGAAGCGGCTGGTGATCTCGACCGAGGCCTTGTCGCTCTGCACCTCGCACAGCGGTGAGAACTCCTCGATACGGGCCCCGGGCTCGACAAACCACTGGATGATTTCGCACTCGACAATGCCTGGGACGTGAGATGGAAAGGTCAGCCTGCCAGATCCCGTCGATGCACATGGGAGAATGGAACAGACCTTCGCCAATGTCCGCCAACAGTACGGGCTTGACCACACAGAGCCTGTTCGTCGTGTGGAAGCCTGCCGAGGGGAAGTTGCGGCGCTGGAAGGACGCCCCGAGGGGCTGGCGTCGCCGAGCGTATACCGCTCCTACTGCAGAGCTGGCGGCGCGAGTAGATGGGGGTCTGGGCAGGCGCCGGAGAAGCAGCAGGCAGCTTCGCTGGAGAAGCATGGCTGCTGGACTACGGCCGACCGCTGTGTTGCGGTCTCGGAGAAGGAGAAGGGAGAGAGGGAGAGGTGGCAGGACACAGCTTCAATCAGGGCAGCCAATGCCTCACAACTCGCAAAATAACAGGAAGACAATGATTGTGGTGTAAGCAGCGTGCTATTGTTTACTCTGCCTTTGTCCCTTTTTTCCTATTTTATCGCACCCTCGAGGACTTGAGAACGAGGGCTGGCACCGAGGCACCGAACCCAGCCCCTCGCCGAAGCACCGTGGTTTACCGTCGGCTTTCGCGGGTGCAAATGACGTTGGCGGGTGAGCTTCGCCCGCGAATAGCCGCACCAGGAACGCCGACCTTGGGGTGTCGGGTGGGGTTAGATTTGCCTGTCTGGGGAATAAGTGGGGCGCCACTTTAAATCCAATCGCGAATTTGGTGCTAATTTTGAGAGCTCCGACATTGAGCATTTGAGGCTGCTTCGACAAGGGAGCCATCACTGTCGAACCGGCCGGACATGGACGCAGCCATCCGAGCCTGCGCCGGCGCAACCCCGCGAGGGCTGAGGCGCCTCGCATGCCAAAGGCGCAGCCTTTCTATCTCGGCGCCGTTGTTGCGGTCCGGTCCAGACACCAATGCCGCCGCCGCCACCACCCCCGCGCGCCCACCCGCCCCGAGCCCGTTCGGCAACGCCCCGAGATCGTACGGGCGACGCGCGGACGAGGACTTTGTCCCCCAGCAGCTCGGTCGCCCCATCGGCATGGCAAACCCCCCGCGTCCCGGGGAGAACACGGGGCTGGAGACGCGGTCGTTGCGCGAGCGCCGCGACGACTTTGTCGACTATGAGAAGCACCTGGCTCGACGCAAGGAGCTGTACGCCCCCGACCTCCTCGCCCGGGCTTCTCACTGCGTCCGCCGTCACTAACCTTTCGGGCGCTCGCTCGCTCGTCGTCATTGTGTGTGTAGCACCCAGAGGATCTCCCGCCCTTACTTCCGCGACTGGTCCAACATGCAGTACCACGAGGGCAAGTCCTTCCTCGCCCCGCCCCGCATCTTCAAGGCAGACAGGTCCCTGTACTTCCCAAACTTCTTCGGCCGCACCCTGTCCAAGACGGACCCGGGCCCGCACGACACGACCCCGACCCTTTCCGGCAAGACCTCGGTCGTCGCCGTGTTCAGCAGCGCCTGGGCGGAGCGGCAGGCCGACTCCTTCGTCTCGGCCGACGCGAACCCGGCCCTCCACCGCATCCTCGACGGCAGCGACGGCGCCGTGCAGCTGGTCCGCCTCAACATCGAGGACAACGCCGGCAAGGCCTGGCTCATCCGCCTCTTCGCGGGGTCGCTGAGGAGGCGGGTTGGAGAGTCCAACTGGGACAAGTACTTTGTCGTCAGGAATCCCGTCTCTACCGAGATCAGCGAATGCATCGGCATCCTCAACGCAAAGGTCGGCTACGTCTACCTCGTCGACAGCGACTGCAGGATACGGTGGGCCGCCAGCGGCAACAGCGAGCCTGAGGAGAGGTCAAGCCTTGTCAAGGGGCTCCAGAGGCTCCTGACCGGCACGACAGCAGCGCAATCTGAGTAGGCAGGTAGGTAGGGAGCGAGCGTTGCGGCCCACCAAGCATCAGAAGAGGGAAAACTGGCAACACGTGTTGCTGCGAGGAATCGGGCAAAATCGTCGCTCTGTGTTGCTGGTATGGTACAATTTCGGTTGCTCAAGACGGGGAACGCTGAATATGGTCGTAGCCATGTACAACAAGAATAAATGTAAAAGTAAAGAACCCCCAAAGGGGCGAATCAAAAAACAAAAAGAACATAGCCAAACGAGAAAAAAAAAGAGAAAAATCACACCAACGCCTTTGCCCCTGGTTCCGCTTGACGCCAATGCCCCGTAAAAAAAAAAAAAAAAAAAAAAAAAAAAAAAAAAGCGAAAAAAAAAAAAAAAAAAAAAAAAAAAAAANACGCCCATCTCGTAAGTAGTAGCCAAAACAACGACGAGGCAAGCAGGGAGTCCCTCATATGAAGAACCAGAACATCAGAAAGCAGAACGCGATGAAGCTGCCCATGATGATGCCGTCCCTCCTCTTCTTGGCCGATATCCTGCCGATCAGGCTGTTGAGCCCGGGCACCTGGCTGGCGGCGTGCGTGATGCGGCGGTTGATGTTGGCCAGCGTCTCGCGCTGCAGCACAAAGTTGTCGTTGACGGCGTAGGCCTGGCTGAGCACGCTGTCGGTCATGGCGATGCCGTCGTCGATGCGCCGCCGCTCGTCCAGCATGTACTCGGCCTCGGCCTGCTCCGGGTTGCTGGCGCGGTACGCGTCGATGTCCTGCCGCACGTTGGACAGCAGGTTGGCCCGGTCGCGCGCCTCCTGGATGCGCGACCGCAGCCGCGGCAGGTCGCGCCGGTGCTCCGCCAGCTTCTCCCGCAGCAGCGCCAGGTTCTTCTGCTTCAGCGCCGACGCCGTGAGCGCCGCCTCCGAGTCTAGCAGCCGCGCCAGCTGCCCTATCACGCTCTCCCTCTGTGGATTTGTTAGCTGCTGCAAGGCCGAGGGGAGGGCTCAGAGCACCCAGCCAACTCCCTCCTCCGTACCTTTTCTAGCACCTCCTGCAGTCGCGCCTCCGTTTCCCTCTCCTGCTCCGTCGGTTTGGCTGGGATGTTGGTGGATGTGGCGATTTGGGAGTATGTTTGGAACAGCGTCTCGGTCTGGGCAGCACCGCGTTAGTAAGGACGGTCTTCCCCCCGCGGGCCAGCTCGTCGGCACGGCTACGCACCTGTGTTTCTAGCGAACGGGCCTGTTGTCGCAGCTGGGCCCAGCCCGAGGCACCGGACGAAGACGACATCGTGTCGCGCGGATCGATTCGGGGCCGTGTCGTAGCTATCTGGTCGGGATGGCGGCGGTTGTATGTATGTATGGTGATGTGTGTATTTCCCGGCGTAAACTCGTGATTGGGTTGGGCGGCAGTGGTTATATCGTGGGGGAGGCGGCCGGCACGGGATGGTTGATGTCTCTTGTCTGATGTCGAAACGCGGTCGGGTGGTCCCTGCAGGCGGCTGTAACTGGTGGGTCCTGGGCTACGTAATTCAAGAAAGCGTGGCTAGCGGCGGCCAAGCAGGTCGTCCTTCCTGTTTCCTGCATCTTTATTTCATTTCTTATAACTTTCCTTCATTCCTTATATGCTCTCATACCCTCTATGCTACCTTATGTTTTCGGCTTTTTTCCCGCATCTTTTTATCCGTTGTCTGAGCATCTGGCGCTGCAGCTCACACGGAGTGCATTGAGGCGCTTCAAACAGGGAGCGTGGCTAAAATGAACCGTGGCTGAGACCGCCTACCCGCCCCACCCCGCAGCGCGGACCAGGTGGGCGGCTCTGCAAACTGAAAAATAGACTGACAGCACGTGACGCTCCAATTCTGCCTCACACAAACAATTCCAACCCTAAATTTTCGCCAGTCTTCTTCAGTGAGCTCCCCTCAGCATTTTGCCCGGCGACGCGACGACATCACCAAACCACCACTCTCCTTCCCGGATCCGACGACTAACCAACACCGAAAATGGTACGTACGAGGTCGCCCCTCCGTTCTACCTACTGGTCCTCTACTTCCCGAATTGCTGCGGCTGCATCCAATGGCCCATCAAGCGATGAAGGCGGCCATCGCCCTTGCCGCGGCTGCTTGGAGATTGGGACGCAAGGACGGCATTCTGGGATTCGATGCATGGCGAAGCCGACGGGGTTTCTGCGCTCTGCTTGGATTCCGTCACGCCGACAGCCAAGCGTGGAATCGAACCGGGCCTGGCTAACATTGAGGGGGGCAACCACAGTCCACCAGCAAAGTCAAGGCCGGCACCCTCTGGGGCAAGGATAAGGTTGAGCTCACCAAGCAGCTCAGCGAGCTCAAGACCGAGCTGAACCAGCTCCGTATTCAGAAGATTGCCTCGTCAGGCACCAAGCTGAACAAGATGTACGACTTCCCTGCCCCGCTTTCCGTGGACGCCCATGTCGATACCGTTCCCGATCCCGATATTTCTGCCACCTTTCCTCTTCCCCGCCCCGGCAAGGAACGAGAATGCGCACGACTGGAGGGGGTGATGAGGGGTTTTGTCGGGCCGAGAGGAGGACGGGAGCCATGCCACGGGCAATCACTCATGACGAGCTGACCCGAGGCGATGGTGGATTTGCGGGAGAGAAACTGAAACAAAACCACAAATGAGCGATTGCTGACAACAGGTTTCTTTGAACTTCAATAGCCACGACCTGCGCAAGTCGATCGCCCGCGTCCTGACCGTCATCAACCTGAAGCAACGGTCGCAGCTCCGTCTCTTTTACAAGAACAAGCCCTACCTTCCCCTGGACCTGAGGGCGAAGAAGACCCGTGCCATCCGCCGCCAGCTGTCCAAGGAGGACGCCTCGAGGGTTCTGGAGAAGACCCGCAAGCGACAGCAACACTTTCCCCAGCGGACGTACTTCGTCAAGGTACGTGACATGCCTCTCGGATCCAGCCGGCGACACTGCGCCCGCTCGCCACGGCACACGCACCACTGCTGGGAATTTGTCTTGCTGACTAGATGTTCTCTCTTGCGTCGACAACAGGCCGATTAAAACCGGGTCTTTCGGGGTTTCTAATTTGGTCGCATCTGGGGCAAAGGGGGCTTGCGTTTCTCTCCAACAACGGACTGTTTTCTCGTCGGCGCCGGGTTTATCAAGAACAAAACGAAAACGCGAATTTTCTCTCGATACGCTCTGCATTGCATCCCGGGACACATGTGTTTGCTCAGGGAAAAGGGTTAAAGGGTATTTTCACGAGGGATAAAAACTGATCTTTTTTGGGGATCATTCAAGGCAGACGGAATCAGCTGCCAAATACCAACGGATGAACAAAACAAGCTCGAGCCCAGGACTTCATGTCATGCATGCAATGCTGTATCCCTTGAAATGATGCAATGTGCAATGTGCATATAGTGAAATGTCACGAGCGCTTTATTTTTCCCCGTTTAGGCCCAAGATGACCTCTGTGGCCGGTATAAATCAACCAGCGGAGGCGCGAAAAAAAAAACCCCCCTAACAGTAAGATGACGCTGAGAAATGGCAATATTAACTTCCACCTATGCAACAAAGCAGCACGCTGTGGAAATTGAAGAGAAAAGAGAGAAAATAAAATGGGAGAAATAAACCAACGCCGGCAGCCGGGTATCCTAAACACAGAACGAGACGCGGCACATCTCGAAACCTCTTCACAAGGACTCGCTATCGGACATGTCCGGCGATGTGCTGGCGGAATCGCCCAGGTTGTCGCCTCCGGTACCCACGGGCGTCGTCTGGCACCCGCCGCCGCGGCGGATCTTGATCTTGGTCTCGTGCGTCTTTTTGTGGCGGCGGAGCTGATCCTGGCGGTGAAAGGTCTTGCTGCACCCTGGGTAGCGGCACATGAAGGCGCCGACCTCGGCGTGCGTCCTGCGGTGCTTGGACAGATTCGACGACTCGCTGAAGCGCCTCCCGCATATGTTACACGCGAGGGGCTTGACCTTGGTGTGGGTGCGCATGTGCATGGCTGTCGAGGAGGCGAGGCGCCACAGACCAAGTCAGTAAAACGTCGGCACAAAAAGCAGTGAAGCACCAGGGCTGTACTACTGCTACTACTCACTCCTTGCACTCTGCTGCCTAAAGGTCTTGTCGCAGCCAGGGAACTCGCAGGGCAGCGGTTTGGAGTTCTTGTGGATGAGTTCGTGCTGGTCCAGCGCCTGCTTCGCCGAAAACGTTATGTGGCATGTCGGGCATTTGTATGGTTTTTCTGGTTGCAGCACAGGGTGTCGGGGACATGTCAGCTCGCCACAACACGCTTCTCAGGGATCAGATTATAACCTACCGCCTGTGTGGGTTTGCACATGGCGCTCGATCTTGCTCTTCTGCGGAAACCCCTTTTTGCCCTCAGAGCTGCGCTTGCAGTCTCTCCAGCCGCACACATAGCCGCCGTCGCTTCTTTCCAGCATCTTAACGTGGTAGCCGATGACGTGTAGGTTGAGATCCTTGGGGTTGTCAAACACCTGTCCACAGCAGCTGGCGCCAGGCGCGTCACACCACAGACACTGAAATGACTCCTTGACCACGTCCGGACCGCCGGGCGGCAGCCCATCGTTTGGCACGATCCCGTTTTCATGATGATCGGTTGGTGTCGCAGGTGACGGGGACAAGGCTGTAGTCGCACCCGTGAGCGGGGTGGCTATAGTAGACGTGTCGTTGGTGAGGCTAGTGGCTGGTGATGATGCCGAACCCAGTGAGAGGTGCGTGTGGACCACCAGGGGATCTTCTTGAGATGACATGTACGGCGGCGTCTGGAGGCGCCCGTGCGACGTGATGGCGCTGAATTCCTGTTCCACCTGGTGACCATGGGGATGGTGCTGCTGCTGTGAGGGAGGAAACATGGTCCTGTGCTGCAGGTGCCAATGCTGGAGAAGCTCGTCTCCGCTTGTCCAGTGGGCGCTGCAGTCAGATGCCAGCACGGAGGGGTTGTAGCAGTCCATCAGACTGTTGCCGTCGAGAGCCGTGAAGAACATGGTGTCGTCACACGGATACTCGTGGCCATGCAGCTGAGGGTGTTGCAGCAAGCACGGCATGGGGCAAAACGCGTAGTTCGGTGGCTGGTCCACCAGGCAAGGCCGCACGCAGGAGTCGGCCGACGGATCGTTGTGCCTTTCGATGAGATGCTGGATGACTGTCTGGGGTGTTGTCATAGAGGCATCGCAATGGGCGTGGTTGGCAGGAATCTGCTGGGCAACGACCGAGGACGTCGAGGGGAGGGGAGGGGGGCCGGCCTGCAAAGGGTCAAGGGGCTGCCGCTGCGGGGAAGGAGCCGTACCAACATCGGTGGCGACAAACGAGGCCAGGGTGGCGGCGGCCTTTGTTTCTTCACAGGTATATGCTGTACAGGACTCGTCCACGCATACGGGCTCGTCGTCGCAGTCTGAGGCGTCACACGGCTGGTCCATCCCGCACTCGTCGCCAAGCTCGCAAGGCTGGTCGAGCCCGCACTCGTCGCCTAGCGCGCAGGGCTCGGGGATGTCGCACTGCTCGCCGTATACGCATGCGCTGCTGCAGCTGGATCCGGCGCAACTGCTGGACGTTGAGTTCCTGCGCACCGGGGCCGGGCCGGGGGCGGCCGCCTCTTGGCTGGTAGCAGCCGCGGCAGCACTGGCCGGGACGGCCGACCAGCCAAAGGCGCTCTCGTTCTGTACCTGGCTGGCATCGTGAGAGTGAACGGCAATCATGTGGCCAAACCCGTCGGGGTGCGGCATGGGCACCGCCCCGGCCGAGAAGACGTAGTCGGCGGGGTCCCATCCTGACGATGCGTCGGCTGCCAGGAATGCCGGGTAGCCGTCGGCGAGGAGCCAGTCCTGGGCATGGGCGGCCGCTGTGAAGGCTGGCGGCGCAACATGAAGCCTGTCGGCAGCGTGGGCCGGGGACTGGAGGAGCTGGTGGTGGGCGTGACCATGGTAGCCGACAGGCTCCTTGTCCAGCGCGTTGCTCAGCTGGCGGGCGGGGGCTGCGGCGCCAGCGAACGAGAGCACCGAAGGGGCCCCACGAGAGTGCACACTTGGGGTGTTTCTATCCGCCCGGATCATGGTGGTGACATGAAGCGCGAGGCCAGCGTCGGGCAGTCCAGGGAGCAAAAGAAAAGAAGAGCCAGCACGGAACAGCGCGAAGGAGGTGGGGTGGTTCCCCAGGCGAGGGTAGAACAAGCAAGCGTGGTTGCAGCACCTCCCTCAATTGTTATTTCTTTTTTTTCTGACAGGCGACTCGGCCGCCTTGCTCGCAACGATTGTGTGTACGCCGGATCAACGCAGGGGCGGCGCGCAATGGCGAGGGTCGGGGTCGGCTAGAGCTGACCGGAGCAGTTTTGCGTGAGAACCTTGATGGGCAGGCTCCTAAAGACGGACTTTTGATTTGGGACTCGTGCGTTTTTGTCAGCCCGGCACTCCCCGTTTGGATTGGGCGGGTTTGCGGGGCAAGTGCGGGGCCGCTACTGGATGATCCTTGGATAGCCGCCGAGGCGCTCGTTAGCTGGGGTTCGGATGCATGCACGTCAATTGCCTGCGAAGCATCCGTGGAGCAAACGAAGAGGGAAGAGACAACCAGCGTGAAGAAAGAAGACTGGTTTCCAATACAATTCTGAGCCTCTCTCTCATTTTTCATACAGTTACCTATTACCATCGCCCTATTAGTGTGAATATACGCACAGTCATCCCAGGCGCTCGCTCGACGGCGAATACACGAACGCGCGTTGCGCGAAGCTTCGCAATCCGTCCTCGCACATGATCGCCGGCCTCTGTCGCATTCCGCCCTCCCCACCAACGGCAGTCCTTGATTGATCAAAGGCAACAGCAGCGCGACTCGCTCTCTGCAGCGCCCGTCATCCATTGCATTTCTGTTCGCGTCTGGTCCCTGTACCAACCGGAGAGGGCACCGACCTGGGTAGCATTAGCGCACCTAAGCCTATACGCCACCGCCAGGAAAAAAAAAAAATCGAACGCCACCACCGCTGCTGTCATCATGGGGAACTGCTGCGGGAAGCCCGAGCCGGACAACTTCAGCTCGCAGGGCCGCGTCCTCGGCTCCGCCCCGCCCAGGCAGTCCACTGCCCCCGTCCCGGCCTCTGCCACCCGTCCCAAGCCCCCAAAGGTCGGCGGCCCGCCACGTACCCTCGGCGGCAACGGCGGTGGTGGTGAGGGGGCCAGTAGCGGCGCGTCCTCCACCAGTGCCGCCGAGGACGCTAGGAGGAAAGCTGCAGAGGCGGCCGAGGCCCGTGCAAAAGGCAAGCCGGCTGGCGGGAAACTTGCTAGCCAGCTCGAGGCGCAGAAGAAGCAGACGAGGATCGAAACGTTGAAGGAGGTGAGCGACGAAAACCGTCGCCGGAGAGACGTTGACGACCAGGCCAAGACCTTAAGCCACAATTAAGGCCCCAACGCTCTCGAGCCATCACTTCCCAGTTTTATGCGTCATTTTTCCTAGTCTTTGTTCTCTGTCTTTGCTTCGGCCCAACCTAACCAAAATTCCACCCTTCCCTTCGTCGGCTACCTGCGTGTTTGCAACTTTTGATTTGGCGGACCTCTCTTTCTGCGGGCGCAGAGGATGAATATTACGAGACAATTCCGCGTCGTACCGCATCGACCACTCGATACATAAGAGATAAATAGACATACGAACCATATTAACAAAGCCTTCGCTATATGATTGCTGGATCGCACCTCCTATGAGGCCACCCATTGGCTTTCCCTTCCTTGCGTGGTGCGGTGCGCACTCCATCACGTGATGGTGTATCTGCCGCTGGCCGGGGCGCGGCTCTCTGCGTCGGCTGCCGCTATCGTGCCTTCGCGGAGGAGCCGTGTCAGCTCCGACAAGGCGTTGCCGACGACAAGCTCCGTGTCGCCCTCGATGAGAATGTACAGCTTGGGGTCCGCCCCTGCCGCCGGTTCCTTGCCCGGCGCGTAATATGTGCCCTTGGTCGTGATGGACGTGCCCGTCGCGTCTAGGATCTTGGCCACGTTGGTGCGGTTGGTGACGGCCCAACGTGCCTTTTGTGGGAAGTCGTTGATCTCCAGCGTCGCGTGGAAAGCGCCCGCGTCCGGCCCTTTGTTGTCGATCGGCTGCCCGGGCCTCAGCTGCCCGGCCTTGGCGAGCCGCGCGTTGATCATCTCGATGGCTGATGCCGCCTTGTCTAGCGCCCCGCCCTTGCCGCCCGTCGCCAGCGCGGCTTCGTTGGACGCTGCCGAGCCCTTGGCCTCCGCCTCCGCCTTGGCTGCGTCCCGGGAGACGATTGCCGATGCCGCAGACAAGATGGCCGTCGACGCCTTCAGCTTCTTCTCGTCGTCCTTGCTCGACTTCTCCTCTGGGACGTCTTCGTCTTCTCCTTCGGCCTTGTGCGTCTTGCGCTCGCGGTTGCGTGCCGCTTCTCGTTCCTTGTCCAGTCGCTCGAGGCCCTTGCCGCCGAATCCGGATTGGTCTTTGGCCTGACCAGCCTTGATCTTGTCTTTGAACGACTTGCGCATCTCTATGAGCCGCTCCGGCACGGGCTGGCCGCTCTGCTCCAGAGCCCTGGCGATGCCCATGGCGCAGTTCTCCTGCTCCTCTGTGATGAACGTCACCGCCGTACCCGTGTTGCCCGCCCGTCCCGTCCGGCCGGCACGGTGAACGTAGTCCTCGAGGTGGTTCGGGGCGTCGTAGTTGACTACGAGCTTCAGCTGCTTCACGTCCAGGCCCCGCGCCGCCACCGATGTGGCCACGAGAATAGGACAGACGCCCGACTTGAAGTCCGCGATGGTCGAGTCTCTGTCAACCTGATCCTTTCCACCATGGAGGGACATGCAACCCCATCCCCTGTGTAGCAGCTCGCGCAACAGCTCGTCTGCCTTTTCCTGTCTCTCGACAAAGACCAGGGCGCGGACGTCGTCATCGTCCACGTAGAGCGTGCCCAAAAGCTCCAGCAGCCGATTGAATTTTGTCTTCTCCTCTCTGATCTCGACAACCTGCGTGATCTCCGACGCAACCACGCTCTTGCCGCCGACCTCGATCTCCACCGGGTTCTTGAGCACCTTTTTGACAAGCGCGTCCATGATCTTTGGCATTGTGGCCGAAAATAGCACCGTCTGGAGGTCTGGCCTGGCGTTGCCAAGGATCTTGGTGACTTGGGGCTCGAAGCCCATGTCGAACATCCTGTCGGCCTCGTCGAGGACGATGTACGTGGTCCGCCGCAGGCTGACTACACGACCCTGATTCGCTGCCAGGAGATCAATCATACGACCTGTCGTTGCAACCACAATCTCTGCACCACGTTTCAGGTCGGCGATCTGGTCTTTAATGGGGGGCCCGCCGTATGCGCAGACGGCGCGCAGGCCAAGCGCTTTCAGAAACGGTTTGCAGTCGCGGAAAATCTGAACGGCAAGCTCACGGGTGGGAGTCAAAATCAGGCCGATGGGT
This sequence comes from Magnaporthiopsis incrustans, assembly GCA_003049425.1. Lineage (NCBI taxonomy): Eukaryota > Fungi > Ascomycota > Sordariomycetes > Magnaporthales > Magnaporthaceae > Magnaporthiopsis > Magnaporthiopsis incrustans. The sequence goes on from PYSR01000064.1 coordinate 76,552, forward strand.
CCCTCGGCGTCCTTGACGGGCTCCTGATCTTTGATGTGGCGGAACATGGGCAGCAGAAATGCCATGGTCTTGCCGGAACCCGTCTTGGCTACGCCCACCATGTCCCGGCCTGACATGATGACGGGAAGAGCTTGCATCTGAATGGCCGTTGGTTTATCGTAGGCCAGCTTGTCGATTACATCGAGTATCGGCCGCGTCAGACCGCAGTGCGACCACTTCTGCACCGGTTTTGGAACATTCTTGCCCGACACTTTGATGCCGTCCAGCTCGAGGCGCAATTCAGCCACCTCGGCCTCTGTCATGTCGCTCAGCTCCGAGGGCTCAACCCAGAAGTTCTTGCGGATGACTCCAAGATCAAGCTTGCTATAGTCGATCTTGGGGATCTCCTTCTTCTTGCGCTTAGCAGTCAGAGCAAGGAGAGTCTTGGCATCGGCATCCTCGGGGGTGCCCGAGGCGAAGTCATCGTCGTCACTGAAGTACGCCTCCGGGGCAGGGGCCGGCTTGAAGCCGTTCGCAGCCTTGGCCGGCTTGCTCCGCGTGCTGGTGCCAGGCCCTTCCAGATCAGCCATGAAGGCGTCGAGCGGATCAACGTCATCTTCCACCGCGTCCTTCTCGTCGATCTCCATACCCGTGTTTTCCTGGGGCACCCCAGCATCGGCATCGACGGTTTCGCCGTTTGCCGCTGCGGTGGCCTCATTGTTGTCGTCTGTTTGTATGGCCATGCTCTGCTGCAGCATCCGCTCCTCACGCCGCTCGTGGGCGGCTCGGGCCGCAGCGGCTGCCTCTTCTTCGGTCCCCGCAAAGTTGTCACCATCCGAATCGTCGTCATCGTCGGCCTGCTCCACATACGGCGTGCTGTCGGTGGATTCGAGGGAAGCGTCCGGGAGCTTGGCTAGTTTTCGTTTCGACGTCTCCTCGTCGTCCAGATTCAGCTTCCGTTTTGTAGGAGCCTTGTCGTGCTCAGAAGACTTCTGAAACCCAAAGCCACTGATGGGTTTTCCTTGCGGTAGCGAGGATGCTGCGGGTCTGTTAGCGTTCGGGAACCGGTCGTTCAAGCAAGACGCGGAACCTGGGGAGTTCGACGTACCAGTGGAGGAGGCTGCCGGGACCGTCACAGTCTTCTCGACAGGGTGACCCTTGATGGCTCCAAGGACAGTGGGAGACTGATGCCGGCCGGCCGATTTCTTGGCCATGGCCTTTGGATCAAATTTGCCACCATAGGGGACCGCTGGCAGCGCGTCCTGAGCCGGCGGAGAGGCGGACACTGGGGTAGTTCCATTGGACGGAGATAGGACAGTAGCAGGAATTCCCGTGGCCTTGACGTCCATCTCGGCGAGTAGTTTCCTAGTGCTGCCGGGTGTTGCAGCGACGTCCTTGCGCTGCTCCATCTCCTTCTTCTTCTTCCATGCCTCTAGCTTAGCCAGCCTCTCGGCTTTCTTGTCGGCCTCTGACTGCGCCTGGGCCTGAGCGGTCTTGGCGGTCTGCGGGCTGTCAGCAACTCTGCTACCAAGATCAAGTTGGTCCATTATGGGACGGCAGCGTACATCGACTTCCTTGGCCTTGCTGCCGTGTACTGGGCCCGACACACGTTGCCGCTGGTCATCAGCTCTGCTACGCGGCCCCGGATCGGTGGCGTCATCGCGGCGGGCGCGGTTTCGATCCAGTGAGTCGTCTCGCCTAGCGCGGTGATCCCGGTCGGCATCGCGGCTGCGCGGGCGGCGCCGTGGCGGTGATCGGTCCCTGTCGCGAAGGCGGTCGCGTGAGCGGCGACGATCGCGGTGGGTGATGTCCCTTCGTCCGCTGCGGTAGTAGTCGTCATCTCGACGGTCTAGAGACCGGTCGCGGGAGCGATCGCGGCGGCGGTATGCGCCATGGTCGCGATCGCGGTCGCGTTCGCGGTCCCGCTCGCGGTCACGATCTCGATCTCGGTCTCGGTCGCGATGGCGGCGCTGTGGCGGGTGTGAGTTAGTAGGCATGCGCGGCAAGAGTCCAGGGCTAGGGAGGGCACCTGCATCGACAGGGCTGCGGGAGCGATGGCGATCGCGGGGTCTGTCCCGGTTGCCACCACGATCACGTCTCTCCTCATCCTTGGCGTTCCGTCTTGAGGACTGCTGGCTTCCTGCTGGAGATGGTGAGCGTGACGTCCTGGGCCGAGCCATTGCGCTGCTGGCGGCTCAAAAGGCACTATTTTTGGTGAGATGTACTTCTTGCGAGGATGCTGCAAAGTCGAGGTTATGGAAGAGGCGCCAAAGGGTATCTGCTCTGGCTGTCCGCCAACAAACCAGGATGGAACGAGGCGCCGTCGTGGAGCAAGACGAGGGTGGCCTGTGCTGGGAGCCAGTATTAGCCGCAGCTGGGGTGAGAGTAATGGACCGTCGACGCACTTCGAGATGGTGGTCGCGGCTCTTTTCTTTATTTTTTTTTTCTTTATTCGGCTCCTTTTTTTTTTTCTTTTTTTTTTTTTGCACGCCCGATGGAGCTGGTCGGGTGTTCTTGGCTGCCTGTGAGCGGAGGCTGCCTGGCAGGCGCTCAAGTGGATCAAATTTCTTCATGCCTGCACTCCTGGGGTGGGGAGACGGTGCTCCGGTGCACGGGCCATTTGACGTCGACGAAATGCTTGGGAAGCTGAGAAGACGGAACAAAATTGCGATACCACGTGATGCCGCTTGGCGGGGTACATTCTTGCAGGGCGCGTTACCTCTAGCGCCGGCGTCTGCAGGCTCGAAGCCCTGGTGCCCTGTTATCGTCTGCGCCCAGCAAGGTACAGTGCCGCGCACGCAATCCCGTCCCCCTCGATGCGAGTGCAAAACAAGGGGCTGCGTGTGCCCCACAGCTGTGTAAGGGAACCAAGCTCCATTGCATCCATGCCCTCCACTGGCAGTTGCGGCACACCTACCTCATCAACCGCAGACCTTGACGTCGGTGGGAAGCTTCCTAGCACACCACCACATTCCAGATTCAATCAATCAATCGATTACCACACACCCAACGCCACCGCGAACGACCGTTTGAGTCCATAATCTCAAGCGCCGACCATCTTCCAGCCATGTGGTCTATCGCTCGCCCCGCCGCGCTGCAAGTCGCGCGCGTCCATGGCGCCAACGGCTCTCTGCCGGCCCGCTGTGGCCTAGGTTGCCTCTCGGCCCGGGTGGTCCTCAACCGGAGCGCCTCGTGCGCCTACCGCCTGACCGTTGTGGCCCGGAGCATGGCGACCGCGACTGCCACCAAAACCAAGACTACCCGCAAGCCTGCTGCGACTGCCACCAAGGACAGCGCGACCAAGCCCAAGGGCCGCGCCGCTGGAGCGCAAAAGACGGCGGCCAAGACGACCAAGTCTGCCAGGACCACCAGGGCCGCCAAGGCTACGAAGACTACCAAGGGTGCCAGGGCTGTGAAGTCCAAGGCCAAGTCCAAGGCTGCCAAATCGAAGAAGAAGAAGGCAGGCAGGGGCAGGAAGCCGGCGCTGACCCCCGAGCAGAAGATGAGTGCCGACAAGAGGAAGTTGTCGAAGCAGACCTTGCACCCGCCGCCCCAGCTGCCTGCGAGATCCTGGGTCGTCTACCTTACCCAGAAGACTCAGGGCAAATCCCATAATCTTATCGAGGACGTAGCAACTATCAGCAAGAGCTTCAAGGAGCTGTCGGCCGCGGAGCTCAATGTACGTAATTTCCTCCCAGGGCGCAAAAACCACAACAAGTTGCTAACCCGACCGTCGGCATCATCAGAACCTGAAGGAGATCGCGCAGGCGAATTTGGTGGCAAACAAGGCTGCCTACAAAGACTGGGTTGCGAGGCACACTCCGGCCGAGGTAAACGCCGCAAACAAGGCGCGCGCCCGCCTCCGCCGCGTCCACAAGGCCTCGGCACCGGAGATCAAGGATCCCCGTATTCCCAAGCGCCCGATGGGGCCCTTCTTTTTCTATGTGCACAAGGGCTTCACCCCCCGCGACCCCGCGCAGCAGACCGTTATCGAGCACGCGAAGGCCGCTGGTGCCCAGTGGAAGAAACTGTCGGAGGACGAGCGCAAGGTATGACATGACCCAACCTGGGTTCTTCACTAGCATTATTTCCTGTGCGAGATGGAGGAGTCGCCGCTAACGTAGAGCACTCATCAACAGCCCTTCATCGACATGTCGAATGCGGACAAGGCCCGGTACGAGGTGGAGAAGAAGAGCGTGGGACTGTCCTAGGTTCTATGCTTCTCAAGCCCAGTGGTTCGGCCACCGACTCTTGTCACTCTCCTCTCCACCCACTTCACAACTCAGGCTAGATACACAGGGGGCTTTCCTGTGTCGACATTCCAGTTGCAGAGAAGGCCTGGTACGGGGTGGACAAGAGATTTCGGCTCCGACGACCTCGTCTCGTCTATATCTATGACTTGAGACGACAAAATCAGCCACATGTCATCATCGCTCCAAACCCCGTCGAAATAGGTTACCGTCCTTCTGGGATTCTAGTCGTTGCGCTTTCCTTGTCCCGACCTACGAATACCCATCCCGCATCCCGAAAAGGGAAAAGCACATTATCTTTTTTTTTTCACATCCCTTGTTTTGTTGGTACACGTGTGTTGTTTACTTCCTTTCTGCGGGCGATCGCTGCTCTGATCAGGTATGCAGTGTTGGTGCGTCTTGAGATTTAAAATTAGGGAAATGACGATGGATGGAGCTATGGCAGTTTCAGTGTAGAATAGCTCGGAACATAATTGTTCTCGCATGCAGCTGATCGCTTCAGTGTAGACGTCCTCTGTCTCGCCGCCACCTAAACAGACGGGACGTTTTCCTATTAAGCCCGTAGTGTGCATGCTTTAAGCCGAGAAGATCAACGCTAGGAGAAGAAGCATATTTCCAAAAAGTCCCGAGGGGCCGCCAGTCCGGCTCGTTACGCATCCCAGCCGTCCTTGGTCGCCGGAACGAAGACCAGGCCATCACCGCCCGACGTCCACGTACAGTCAAGGCTGAGAATGCGGCGGCGGGTGGCGGTGTAGAGAAGGAGATACATGTGTCCCACCACGTGGCCGAACGAATACAGGCGTATGCTGTCGGTTGCAGCAGCATCCCGCCTGAGCCACACTCCCCAGCCGGCACGGCCCTCGCCAACGTAGCGCGCGAGGTAAGCCCAGGCCTCCTTCTTGGCCCTGGGGTCCCAGCCCGAGCACGCGACCTCCCAGAAGCCGCGCTCCGTCGGCCGCGGCTCCCTCCCCCGTAGCAGTTGTCTCTTGGTCACGAACCTCCTTCTCAGCCCAAGGTCCGAGTCGAACTTGATGAGGTTGTAGGTGAGCAGGCTCGACGGCTCGAGATCGTCGCACGAGCCCTCGGGTTCCGGTGCGAACACCTCGAGGGCCCCCGCCAGCTTCGCCCCCACCGAGCCGCCGCCTCCTCCTCCGTGTCTGGAGGCTCTGGCTTCGTGTGACTTGAAGGGCTCAGAGCGGCTGGTGGGACCAAAGTCGCTGAGGCTTTTGGTCATGAGAAGCAGCTCCCGGCCCGGCGGTGGTGAGGACCTTGCAAAGAGTGGCTCGGAGTCGGCCCGGCCCGAAGACGGCGCGGCGTCGTCGCCGCCATCGTCGCCCAGAGCGCCGCCAAAGTCGGCATTGCTGGAGTCGAGGCGGGCGGAAGCGCTCGTGTCTGTGTATTCACGGCCGGGAGACGATGAGGACAACGACGATAATGGCGGTGTTGACGAAGGCGAGTCAGGGCGGGACGGACTGTCAGCTCCATGCTGCTGCTGCTCCTGCGAGGACCGAATCCCTAGGCGCAAATGGTGGAACGGCTGAGAATCCGCAACCTCGCTGGGCGGCACAGGCAGGGACGACTGCGAATCCGCGGCCAGGGCCTCGCCGTCGTCCGGACAGGGATGCAGCAACGCGGGAGTGGGAGACCCGGCATTGTCCCAGACATCCTCAAATGAGAGTTGCGGTGAGTCGATGATGGCCTCGGCGGACGGCGGACGGTTGGCGCTGCTGCTGCTGTCGCCGGCCCTGGCGGAAACCAGGAGCGTTGTCCGGGCCGGCTGGAAGTCGAGATAGGCTCTCGCCAAGGCGCGGTAGTAGGTATCGTGCAGAGCCAGGCTGGGAGCGGCAGCATGCACCAAGATCTCGGTTTCTGCCTCGGCCCATAGGGGGTCCATATCCAAAAAAGAATTGGGCGCTGGGCAGCTAGAAGTCCTGGCAGGCCATGCCGCTGTCCGTTACGGACACAGCCTGGCGGAAGCGGTTATTGTTTCCTCGCCCTTTCTTTCATGTGAGCACAGTTCAATAGTGGCCAAGTGCCCGTGAATGGTAAAGTCAGTGGACCGTGCTGGGTGGGCTGCTGTGTCCGTTAGCGTGTGCTGGGGCCTGAGGTGAGCTGAACCGTCCGCTAGACGCCCTGTGCCGTTGCCCAATGGCATCGACGCCACTAGGGATCACGATGGGCGACTTGGTCTAATTGGATTGCATGGCGATCCTGGATGTCAAAATATCCGCCCTTCTTTTTTTTTCCCGCCAGATTTGATCGCGGTCGGCTCGACTTCAATTGCAATCCTCGCACGACAACACCTGACTCAGACAATTGACTACGCCATCCCAAGGTAGACAGACACCTGGGATCCAAGCCGTACCATCCGTGCGCCTCCCTCCAGGCCAGGTCTGCCGTCGTCGACCGCCACTGCTCCTCCACCACCGACCGGCCCCAGAACCACATCCCCCGATTCCCAGGCCCCGACGATGTCGACAGAAGCAAAGTTCAACCTGGGCAGGGTGCTCGTCATCGGCGGGTGCGGGTTCCTAGGCCACCACGTGGTGCGCATGCTAGTCGAGGGCTACCAGTGCAGCGTCTCGGTCATCGACCTGCGCTGCACGCGCAACCGGCGGCCCGAGTCCGACGGCGTGCGCTACGTCGACGCCGACATCACCGACGCGGCGCGCCTGACCTCGGTCTTCGAGGACCTCAAGCCCGACGTGGTCATCCACACGGCCAGCCCGCTCGCGCAGGGCGACGACAAGGCCAGCCACGACCTCTTCCGGCGCGTCAACGTCGACGGCACCGCGGCCGTCGTCGAGGCCTGCCGCGCCGCGGGCGTCAAGGCCCTCGTCTTCACCAGCTCCGCCAGCGTCATCAGCGACAACCGGTCCGACCTCGTCAACGCCGACGAGCGCTGGCCCGTCATCCGCGGCGCCGACCAGTCTGAGTACTACTCCGAGACCAAGGCCGCGGCCGAGGAGCTCGTCATCAATGCCAACGAGCCCGGCGGCGGGCTGCTCACCGTGGCCATCCGCCCGGCCGGCATCATCGGCGAGGGCGACGCCATGGCCATCCCCAAGATGGTGCAGGTCTACCAGGAGGGCCGCTGGAAGGTCCAGGTGGGCGAGAACAACAACATCTTCGACTTCACCTACGTCGGCAACGTCGCCCACGCCCACCTGCTGGCCGCCCGCGCCCTCCTCGTCACGCACGACGCCCCCACGCCCCCCCTGGACCACGAGCGCGTCGACGGCGAGGTCTTCCTCGTCACAAACGACTCGCCCGTCTACTTTTGGGACTTTTGCCGCATGGTCTGGAAGGCCGCCGGCTCGCCGCACGGCACCGACCGGGTTTGGACCCTCCCGCGCGAGGTCGGCCTCGTCCTGGGCTGGCTGAGCGAGACGGCCTGCTGGCTCATCGGGAAGCCGCCGACGTTCAACCGCCAGCGCATCATCTACAGCTGCATGACGCGCTACTACGACATCACCAAGGCGAAGAGGCGTCTGGGCTACAAGCCGCTCGTGTCGCTCGAGGAGGGCGTGAGGAAAGCCGTGGCCGACTGCCTGAGTCGACAACAAGCAGCCGGCGCAGCCAAGTAGAATCGACTTTTAATACCCTGCTGCTCTGACACTGATTCCCACATCGCTCTATTTTCGCGAGGGCGAGGGGACGATTCGCATATACACGGTCTATATAAACTACACGACCTCACTAATATACCTTCTTGCCCAATTCATCTACTGCCTACCTACCTGCCTACCACCCACCCAACTGCCTATTCCACCCAAGAGCGTTGCAGATCACTTGTTTGAGCCCCCTGCCCCTGTTCAGAAATGGATCATGTGTATCTCATGGAGGCAACGTGTGTATATGGATAGGTAGGTAGGTAGGTAGGTACCTAGGTGTGACGGAACAGCAAAGACGGCTCGTAATAAATACACCTTGTTACCATCCAAAACCTCTGGGCGAAGCAGATGCCAGCATGTGTCGTTGATCCGAGTGCAGTCCGTCTGACCGAATTGAATCTGAAGATGCGCAGCAACGGTGTACCTCGCCAGACCGGAACTTGACGAGAATCTTCTCCCCAAAAGGCTGCAAGAAAAAAAAGAAAAAGAAAAAAAAAAGCCCGAGAAGGCAGCCAACGAGGCCCGGCGCAGCACGAGAGAGGCGACGCACATATGCTTCGTATTGCTCTACACCCAAAGTATGAGTGACTCTAGTAAACGCAGTAGTGAGGAAGCATTACAAACAAAAATGGAGGGCAGGCCACGTAGCGCATGGAAGGGTATATCGAAGTCCGTCTCACGGACGAGGTTATGCACGGGGGTTGTGCCCAACAGGCAACGACGGATATTCCGATTGCTGTGAACCGGAAAGGATAGAAGAGTTACCGGGAGAACCATGAGCAAGGGAAATGGGAGAAGGGACACACAAGAAACCAAAAAAGGAGATATATAGAGTAAAAGAAAAAAAAAAAAAGTTGAAAGAAGAGAAAGCGAAAGAGGAAAAAGAGGCAGATGAGTAAGGTCGACGGCGAGGTCCGAGAGGGGGAATACGATGTATGAGTAAAGAAGCTGCGGGCGAGAAAACACAGGACAAAGAAAAGATCTGACGGAGTTCGGCCGTAAAAATGGCTTTTTTTTCGGTATTCTTTTCCTTTCGAATGTTTCCAACAAGCCATCCATAAACCCAGCCAGATAGTAGATCGTCGTCACCCCGTTCCTGTGACGCCGACCGAACTATTTTGTCTGCTCCACCCCGAGTTGCGCCATTCACGCCGCTGTCCGCGGTCCTGACCGTCTGGCGTCATCCCCGGGGGTTCGAAGTCGCTTCCATACGGTGACGGGTGCCCTTCCTCAGGCGGAGGCCCCCTTGGCTTCCCTGGTGACGTGTGAGGGTGCTGATGGTGACCCGGAGTTCCATAGGGCGTGTTGAGCTCCTGCATTGGCCGCACACTCCGTTCGTCCTGCCAAACTGAGGGGTCTGTATCCACTCGCTTGGCGAACGGTCGGTTGGGTGTGTCGTGCCTTCCAACGATTTCGGCCTCCGCATGCGGCCGCTGAGTTCCGCCATTCATCAGAGGCCGGTCACCGAATCGCTTCAGTATTTCCTTGGTTGTTATCTCGCCGTTGTTGTTGAATAGTGACGGGTCGTTGAGGATGTCGACCAGATCATCGGGAACCTAGAAAAACCGAAGGGAGAGCAGAGGAGTCTTTTGTTAGCCTGTACGTCCGGGGAGATTCAAGGGTAAAAAAGAAAAAAAAAAAGGAAAAATGTGAGAAAAGAGGGGGAAAAAACTAAAGAACACATACCAAGCACATGTCTTCTATGTATGTGATGATGTCCTCAACCGCGGTGATGGCAAACATGGGGTCGCTGTCCAGAGTGAGGGCTTTGGAGCTCGTGTAAAGTATGTTGGGCGCAATGACAGTTGACAGGTTCTTGACGTCCATCTTGGAGCCCGACTCGTCATCAACCTGGTGAAAGGTGCCTGCCCACTTCAGGAAGCAGAACAGGATCTCGAGACAGTCCCGATGGCACTTGGGCAGCAGACAGCATATCAGATGCAGACACTGTCGTCGCCTCTCGGGATCGGGCAGCTTCGCGGCCGCCAGCCACAGCCGATATAGCTTGTGCGTCATGAGCGGGTCCGGGAGGTCCCTCAGATAGCGTTTCAGGAGAGCGGCAACCTGGACGACCGTTTGGCCGCTCAGATTCACGCTGTCGCAGCCGTCTCGGTCGATCTTCTCGCACAGCTCGCTGAGCTTCTTGATGTTGCCGTTCTTCCTGAACACGCCCTCGACCGAAAGATCCATCTGCCTCATGGTCGCGACGATGTCGTCCACTACGGCAGGAATCCGCAGGGTGCCCGGCCCTACGCCATCGGTCGAGTCGGCGCCGTCGCGATCGATTATTACCTCCAGAGGCACGCCGAAGACGCCCTTCTTCTTGACGCCCTTCTTTCCCTCGTTCTTGAATGCCTTGCCAAATTTGTTCCAGAAGGTCGCCGGTTTCCTCGACTCGATAAACCCAAGGAGCTCCTCGAGCGAAAATTCCGTCTCGAGCATCGGGTGCATGGTCAGGACGGCAAGGTGTCGGACGATGAAGTACTCGAGTCCCGACAGCTCCGAGAAGTACTTCCTGCCGCTGATCCCCATGGCCCGCTGTGGCGACGCTTCGCCAGCCCGGCGGGGGTGGGCATCCCGCCCCGGCGAGACATCGCGGTGCTGGTTCGACCCAAAATTCGGCTCCGTCGCGGGCGACCGGAAGAGTTCCTGGCGGGCATAGGCGTTGGGCCTCTGCTCGCGAGCCTGCTCGGCAGCAACGATGCGCGGAATGTCGTCCAGCGTCAAGGCGTCCTGGTTGCCGAGCATCGTGTCCGTAGTCCCTTCGTCGGCCGGGCCCCTGTCCTCAACAATCTGGAACCCGGGCCTGGTGGGGTCAGCGCCTGCAGAGCCCGGTCTCGTGCCTTCGGGACCGTCCATGATGCGCGACGTCCTGGCCTTCCTGAAGCTTGACGATAGCGCCTTGTCCAGTCGCGTGCTCCTCAGTCTCCTAACATCATTGAGGGTGCTCTCGTACGACGACTCGCGCTGATGCTCCTTCCCGCCACCATACGACTTGGACCTCGCATCGCCCCGGAGGTGCGGAGCGTCTCGGCTGCCGTCGACCGAGTCGTACCCGTTCGCGCCCGGATCATCCGAGACCTGCGGGAGCGCGCCAGTGCTCCGAAGGATCTCCAGCAGCCTCGCCAGGGCAACCTTGAGAAGGAACACGTACTGCTGCAGCTTGGTGACCTTGGTGAACCCGTGGGCCTGATCACCGTGGTACGAGCCACAGTTGCTGCAGAGGATCTTCTGGTCGTAAGGGCTGAATCTTGCGTCCTGCAGGCTCCGGCCCAGCTCCTTGCCGCATCGGCTGCACGCAACGCATGCCAGGTGCCAACGCTTATCATCAAGCTTTGCGCACTCATCCTCGATCGGCTTACGACAGAGGGTGCACTGGTCCGAGTCGTTCGCGGATAACCTAGACATGCCACTCGTGACCTGGAAGGCCGGCTCGTCGTTCTTGAGGCTCTCGAGGTTGCCCAGATCATCCAAGAACTGGTACAGCCCGTCCGACGTGCCTTTCTCCTTCTCTATCCGAAGCGCGCCCTGGAGACATATCCGGATCAGCAGCTTCAGGTAGTGCGCCAGGCCGGTGACTAGAGATAGCAGTTCCTGCGTGACGCCGAGCTTCCGGACGTCTTTGTCCTGGGCCTTGGACAGGAGCGAAAAGAAGGCCACGATCTTTTTACACAGCAGCTTTGCTTCCCTCCCGTACGACAAGCCTGCAAAGGTAGTCGGGTAGGGCATGTCAGCGACGAGGCCGGACCAGCGCTTTAGAGTGAGCTGCACGTACCCTTGATATCAAGCCTTGCCATAGCTCCGTCGAGCCCGTCGGCAGATTTGAACAGGATGTCGACATGCCATATGAACTTCTTGGCAACCATGACACCGTCGACATAAGCACCATTGCTGACGTGCAGGAGCATGTCCGAAATACAGGCGGCCGATGATTCCTCGAAGGTCGAGAGCACGCTCCAGATTCGGTACACCTTTTCCTCCATGCGCTCCTCTCCTTCTTTGACGAGCTCACGACTGGCCTTCTCGTCTTCGTGCTGCTGGGGCTCGGCCGGTGCGTCCTGGAGCGGCGTGAGACGGACGTTCCAGAACTTGTGGATCATGTAGCACTCGGGGTGCCAGTGCTGGTTCTGGCCGTTGCGGTAGATCTCGACGAACTGCTTAAGAATGGCGGTCTGGCAGCCATTGCACTTTTGCGCAAACTGGGTCGAGTAGTGGTAGTGGCAGTAGACGCTGCCATCGTGCTCGTAATAGCTGTCCTGGGCGCCAAAGACGGTCTCGCAGAGGGAGCAGGTAAAATGATCGACGTGGTACTTGCGGTCTAACGCTGTAATGTAGGACCCTCGCAGGGCATTGCCGCATTGAAAACAAAGCAGGCCGAGGCGGCGAAAGTAATCCTTCTCGCACAAGGGATACTGTCCGCCGTTCTCGTCGTCGGCGGGGAAGAATTTTGACGCTACTATTTGGCCGCAGTCCTGTGAGGGAGAAACTCGCGGCGGGTCAGCTGGGGATACGATGAGGAGACGGGTAGAGAGAGGGGGCCTGGTAGATCCCCAGACAAAATGATGTGGGAAAATGACGGGGGGAAAAAAAAAACACAAAAAAACTACAAAAAGCACAAGCCGCCGCCGAGCAGAAATAAAGCAGATATGATGCACACAGAATCAAGTAAAGAAAACAATCATGGGACACCATGATGATGTTGGGTGAGATATTGCGAACAAGCAGATAGGGGAAGAGATGCACAGTTAAACGGATGCACAGAACGATTCACTCACCCTGCACTTGAAGCAATCTAGGTGAAATGTGCCATCCAGGGCCCTCACGAACTGGCCGGTCAAGGGCTCGCCGCACTTTTGACATATGCGCATCTGACCGCTGGCCGAGCGGCCATTCCTTGGCTTCGATCGATTCCTCTCCCCACTGCGGCTGCGGTCGTCTCGGACGTGGTCACCGCCCCGGACAGGGCCCGGGCCGGGACTCGGTGCCCAAGAGGGCGACGTGTTCCGGCCTTGTCCGCCGTTTGGGCGGCCCGGGCCCGGGCCCATGGCCTGGCCTTGGAAGTCGCGGTCGGTTTGGTAGGGCGCCTCTCCTGGACCCAGGCGGTTGCCGCGGCCGCGGTCGTGGATCGGCAGGCCACCCTCGGGATCTGGTGCAGACATGGCAGGCGGCCTGCGGTGAGGACGGTAGCTGGGCCGGCTCGCAGAGGCAGGCGGGTTTCTTTGGAGGCGAGAGGGCGATTGATCAAAGCAGGGCGGTCGCTATGTCAGACACCGACCCAAAGCCCGATTGGCTGGGGGGGCGTCGACATCAATCAGTCGACGAGAGTCGTGGCGCCCATGTACCAGGCGGCTGCTGCCCGCCTTTCCCGCTCAATCACGGCCACGCGAAAGGACGACGGCTACGTGTCGGTCGGTCGGTGCTCCGGATCTGTCGAGGTTGTCGACGGTTGGGCGGGCGGAGAGGGGCGCCTTTGGGGGATAAAGTAAAATGGCAGGGACGGCGGAGGGATCGAGCGAGGGAATATGGATGAGGCGGGAGAAATTGGAAACGGATTACGGGTTGGGTCTCGAGGGCGTCGTCGAGTTGGAGGGGCGCAGCTCGATCAATCGACGACGACGGATCCTGGCCGTGTCGGGCTGAATTTGGCCCTCCACTTCTTCAGCAAAGGGGGTCGGTCAGGAGTGCTGGCAGGTGACGAACAGTGGCAGGCCTGCAGCAACAGTTGCAGGTGCGGGTGCCCTCTGCCAGGCGGGAAGTGATCTGAAGGGCACGGTGCACGGTATACGGTACACGGCACACCCAGTGGCACCTGGCTCCCCTGGGGCACAGCGCCCAAAGCGGTGGGTTTTCTTGGTGGCGGCTGGTGCCTTAGGTAAGAAGAATGGTCGATCTGTGGTGAGCTGTGCCGAAGTGGGGACCCGGTAGACACGCCCGCGATGCTCAGTACCGGCGACAAAACAGCTTCAGGCCTCAAGCCGGGGGATAATGGATCCATGTATCCATGGATGCACTGCAGTGACTGCCCAGTGCAGACTGTACCTACCTTTGTGCATCAAGCACGAGGTCGGCCGACATGCGACGGGTTGGCGCTGCAGGCAAGCGTCCAGTCAGACAGGACGGCATGTGCACTGTATCTCTCATTTGTCGATCCATGCGGGCTGCCCAGGTTGGTTGGAGCTTCAGGAGCTGTCACCGCTGGTACCGTCATCCCAACTCTAATGACCGTCACGATTCCCCCGAAATTGATTTGGGGTTTCTCCCCGGGCATACTGCCTATCTGTATTTTACCTGAAGCCCCTAGTGCAGACAAAACCCTGCGGGGGGCAGCCAGCGTTACTCCATTTATGCAGCGCCCCATTTGGCCTCTATTCTATCCATTGTTTATGTCGTGAATACCAAAGCAATCCAATGTCGGTATCGCGCTGTGTATTTGTCATATCGAGGTTGCGTTGTCCCGTCGGCTGAGGCCCCTCTCATCTTAACTTAATGGCGTTGTTGGCTTTTTTTTTTCTCTCTCTCCCTGCATGTTTTCCTCTCCTGCAGGGGAGATATTTTTGGCCTGCTAGGCTAGTGGGAAGATCAGGACCCTTGAAAAGTCCATCTGCATCTGCGTCCATGCGTCTTGGCAATCAACTGTCATCCCGGTTCGGCTTTTCACCTCTCAACCGTCATCTCATAGTTGGCAGCTGGCGGCCCAGGCGGGCATGGTTTTGGCAGCTAAACATAGAAGCCTACACAAGCATGGCATAAATCTTGGATGCGGTGTGTGTCTGGTTGCATTGGCCGTTATGAAAGTCAGATTCGCCGAATCTGGAAGCGCGAGAACTCATTGTTCCCCTGTTTCATTTCATACTGCCCACCCATCAACCGAAATCTAGATCCCACGAGGACAAACCGCGATAGGAACGCCCAACACTATGTCGTCAGGCCAACCCAGAGCGTTGTTTATGCAAGGCGAGCCTGAAGTACATGGGTACCAAGCCCCACCTCATCGAGTGAGCGGTAGAGCTTGACTGCAAACCCGACGGCTCGGAACACCATCAAGTGCATCCCATATTTGTAAATGATACAACCAGCGGTTGTCCCAGTGTCGGCCTCCCCCACCGATTATAAAGTCTAAAATTGAGACTTTTTTGACCGTGAAGCCAAACGTCTCGGGGGCATACATACGTCGCTCGTTACTATTCCTCGTCCGAAGGCGGCGCATAAGCCAAACAAGTTCCCATGCAGTTCAGGTACCATACCACCATTCCTTGTTTCCTCCCACAACCGCCGACTTGCCTCCAAACATCACGCCCTCGCAGGGCTAATTTGCGTAACAATCTAATATCCAAGTCAGCCAGCTGCTCGCTATACCCGTCGTGCATATCCATCCCACCCCTCATACACGCACCAGCTGCGCAAGCCGCTTCTCGAGCAGCTCGCGGCCCTGGTAAGTCCTCCAAACCTCGTGCGGCGCCTCCTCTGCCACGTCCCAGCCGACCAGGTTCCGCGTGAGCCTGCTGAGATCGCGCTGCTTCGCCTCCCACTCGCTGTCCTGCCGCATCTGAACCCCGGAGCTGACAATAGCCAGAGGCGTCCTGCGGTACTGTATCGCCCGACTCGACACGACCTCGCGCTTGCTGAGCGAGTTGGCCACCAGGCTCTCCTGCAGCTTTGCAAAGATGTACTTCTCGCTCTGCGATGATGACCTGCCCCAGACGCGGTCCTCCCGGCCCCGTCCGCCGAAGACGGCGCCAGGGATCCTCTTTAGACCCAATGGTGCCAATACGCCCTGGGTCCACAGCAGAAAGCCGCGACCAGGATCGGCGGTCCGGTGCAGCAGGTCTTCGTGTGCCGGGTCGATCATGAGGATGCCCTTTGTCTCCTTCCCGTGCCTGGACGAGAAGACACGAGAGTAGAGAGAGCCGACACCGGCGCTCACCAAGATCCAGGGACCACGTTCGCCCGCCCGCGAGAGCGCCTCGCTGAGGGCATCCGTCGCCATCCCAATCGACAGAGGCGAGGGTGCCGTATCACTCTGTAGCGGTATCAAATATCTAGCAGTCAGCTGAGCTCTAGTTGTCTAGATGGAAAGGGTGGCGTGGCGGGCTGTGTCCACGAGGACTTGAGGCTTACCCATGCGAAGCCAGGGCGGTCGGCAAAGCAGTACCTCGTCATGGACCCGTTCTGTACGGCGTTGTCGGCGAACTGCCACAGGCCGTTCTCCACAGGCTGTTCACCGCCCTCGATCAGCACGGTCGGCTCGTCGAGCTCCGTGTTGTTCCCCGCGCAGAATATATGAATCCGGTATTTGTCGGCATCGACCCAATACCTAGCTCCAGGTGGCTGAAGCCCCGAATCGACGGCCCGGAGGACGAGAGTGCACGTCATGAGGGAGGCGGCGATGCACAGCACAAAGACGACGATGCTCGAGATGCCGACCTCGGTCCACTCCAGCAGGGTCCGGCGCGTCTCCGGTCGGCCCGTCAGCCGCTCCTCCTCTTCTCTCTTACCCCACTGCACAACCTCGTCCGCCACGAGGGTCCAGGTGGCCGTGAAGAAGGCCCCTGTTGAGGCATCACAGTCGAGTATTAGCCTGCGGACGGCGGCTCTTCGGCCAACAGTTGACACGAGAATGCGAAGGCGCGGAGCAGCAATGTCGACTTACAGATGACACTCACGGAGCCCACGAAGGCCTCCTCTTGCCGGAGATGCGACACGGCGAGGATTATGATGGTGTCGACAATCAGCAGGCCGGAAAGGACTCCAGAGAGCACCCTGATCGATTTGGACGGCACCGCGAAAAACAGCAGTGCCACGGCGAGCACGGCCAGGGACATTGTCGCGTAGCCAAAGGCAAAGAAAACGGAGCCCCGGGCGTGCAGCCCAGGCGGCGTGATGAAGATGGAGACCAGCTGCAGTATCCACCACAGGAAGGCGACGATGGTGAAGAAAACGGTGACCCATCTCATGAGCCGCACCGTCCACAGATTATCTGGTGGGAATAGTTCGAGTCAGCCCCACCGAGGACCCCCGCGGTGCTTCTCGCATCAAGCATACTGGGAAACCTCTGGCCCAGCGATAACCAAACCCTGTTTCACTTACAAGGCGTCACGGCCGGGTCGTCGGGGTTCATGTACATGGGGACATCGCTATCGAGGCGGTTCGGGAGCAGGCGGGTGCGCTCGTCGTACGGCTCCAAGTTGCGTTCACCACCTCGGTTGGCGCGTGAGCCGCTGCGGCTTCCCTCGGCACTCATCTTGCTGGAGGAGTGGAAGAGTTCGCAGGCAAGGCTCTGGGTTCCCCTTGTCCGTGGGAAGGCGGCCGTTAGCCTTGGCCTTAGATCGATGACTGGGGCGACTTATTCGTGCCGGCGCGAAGGGGGTATTTCCAAGGACTTTTGCTTGATTGTGGGTGAGAGACAGAGAAATAAAATGGAGAGGATGGCAGGTGTCTTCAATATTCTGATATCCATTTGTGAGTCTCGTTCGATTACGTCATTGATAATGCGATGGCGAGAGTACAGAGATGGTTTCCTCTTTTAGGCTAGAGCGGACTCTGATTGGTCAGGGTCGCCTCAAGCGGCATGGGTCCTAAGCGCTCAAGCTACACGTATCTCTTGCGCGAGTTGGTACGGTTGGATCGATCTCTGCACGGTGTTCAGCGGCCGTAACTGGCCAGTCTTTACTTATGGGCCTGAATGGATCCCTATCTGATGCGATCTACGGAATTGAATCTGGCGGGTTGTGTTCGAATGTCGAGAACTTCCGTCCATTAACGTCATACCGACAAAGAATGATGGAAAATGGAGCTTAGTGGTTCAAACCATACATATCCGACCGTAACCGACAAAAGCTGGTGAATCCAAGGGAAATCATAACCGTGAGCGGCAAGAAGCTAATTTGGCGCCGGACGCCAATGTCCGCCGAGGCCATGTGGTCGTCTCTTCGAATTGCGCCATCCCTGGCGGTCCGCGACCACACATCATCCTCTGCTCCCAGGAGTGCTGAATGCTGAAAACACCTCAGCGCTCGCAGTAGAGCCAAAGGACGAGGACGAGCGGGATGAGTACGTCTGTGAAGCCCGTGATCCTGCAGAAACGGCGCTGCAGGCTTGTCTTAGAGCCCGGGTCTGTGCTGCCTTGATCCTCACGACGTCCTCGGGATCCGGGCCTTTGCCAGAAGGCTTGATTGCGTCCTGTGGAATGCTACCGACCGGAGCCCGCAGTTTTGTTCTTGCTGTTGGGTCGTCTCGGCTGACGCCGGCTCTGTTGTATGATTCTTTTTGGTGTTGTTTGAAGGCCTGGGCGGATGGTTCGCTGACTGTGATCCAGCTCTTGAGCTGAGACAGTACTCGCACCCGTCCAGTCCGTCCGCCGGCCTTGGATTTCGGCACTTGGCCGGCGCCGCCAGACCCCGAGCATATCTGTTCTAAACACGGCGCGTCACTCATTGCTTATGAGGAGGCGGACCGCGTCTCTTTTTCTTTGCTTTTTTTCTTCTTTCTTTCTCGCTCCGCCTTGCAAGGTTCGTTCCTCTCCCCTGTTCTACCTAGCCGGTAAGGGGGTTGTATTCTCAGGGCGCTAGGGGTAGAAGGCTGTACACAAGATTTCCTGGGGTGCTACTAGCCTTGCCGAGCCCTTCGCGATGAGGTGTGCGTCAGGTGGGAGGCTTCGATAATGCAAGGAATATACGCAAAGGATGTCATAAAAGTAACAGGTAGGTTGCAAGGCAAAGATCGGCAGGGTGGGGACCTGCGTGACGATGCGAAGGGGCGGGGGTTGGACTCATTTTTAAGTCGGTTCAGCAAGGCTGTCGGGCCTCTTTGCCTCGACACGCAGGCTAGGCGTGTTGGGCTCAAGTCCCACACGCCCTATGACAAGTATGCCAGAGGTCTTACCCAGGGCGAGCTAGTGGAAGCCAGGACTGAGAGGACGAATGAGATGTCGTTTTGCAGCCGAGAGGGCGAGTCTGGAGTTCACCTTCGGCCCTTGGCATGGGGGAAGGGATGGAAGCATTGGCGCCCGCCTGCTGGCTGCCACAGCTCCCATGTTTTGCTGCGTGGTGCCCGCTCGCCCTGCCGTTGCTGGCGGGCTAAAAAGAGCGGTCAAAATCCAACGGGAATCGAGCAATGCCATGGTTGTCAAAACGGCGGTTTCCATGCATAACGCCATACCCCTGGCCTACCTTCTATGGTGTATGACTGGGGCTCTCGCCTCCAACCAGAGTTGGTGCTAATGGTCGATCATTGGTCAAATTGCCCGCGCAGAGGATACTAGCGGGCGTTACCTGGTGATAGTGGTGCCGAGGTAGTGCGCCACGGCTGGGTCGCGGCAGACGCGCCAAAAGGGGGTAGCGACACGGGATTGCGTGCGTCGATGGGTTCGACGCCAACAACTGAAAGAAGGCCCTGGTGTGTCGCAAAGTGCCTCGCCCTGCCAGCATGAAAGCGCGCTGTACGGTGTCGCATGATTTGCCGATGGAGCCCCTTGGCGGACCCGACATCGCTAGCGACGGGGCCCACATCGCGCGCTAGATATCCCAGCAATCAAGTCTGAATCTCGCACTGTGTCATCGACCAAACTGCTGCCTTGGAGGCAAGCGCAACCGCCAAGAGTTGCGGTCGTTGCGGTCGCATCAGTGTGAGATCTGATGCCAGGATTCTGCACTACTATTATTGTTCAACACCCGACCCGACCCCGCGATAGAAATCCGCTCTCTTGGCACAACCAACATGCCTACTCTGAGCATCGCGACCGGCAGCACGCCGACCGCGGCATCAAATGGCGGCCCAGCTACGGGCCCAGGGCAGCCCTCGGCATCAGCGCCCGCCGGAGCGGCAAATGGAGACCAGGCCCCGTCGGGCGGAGGCGCGCGGCCGGAATCCCCGCCCCCGCCCCCGGCAAGCCCGATAACCCCAACTCTGCGCGCCGCCCGCCTCGCCGGCCCCGCAATCCCCGTGCCGACCACCTCGGGCAGCAGCACCCACTACACTGTCAACCCGTCGCCGTCGGCCATGACCTTCTTCGCCGCCAACCGCGTCGCCCTCACCCACTCGTCCCAGCCCGCGCAGGCCGCGGGCGCGCTCGAAGCCCCGCCGCCACCGCTTCCCCTCGACTTCGACGCGAACCCGGACGTGCTGGCCCTCAAGAGCGCCATCTCGGTGCTGCAGATCCAGCGCGCCCGCGCCGCCGCCGACGTCGCGCGCCTGAGCCGCGCAAAGGCCGCGGCGCTCGAAGACCCGGACGCCTTCCTGCGCGACCTCGCCGAGGGGCGCGTGAGCACGGCGCCCGCCGCGCCGACGCTTTTTGGCACGAGCGGGGACGATGGCTCCGACTCCGATTCCGACTCTGACTCAGATTCCTCGGAGAACGACGGCGGCGCGGAGCACCCCGCCGGTGATCCCGCCTCGGGCGATGTGGGCAAGGGCAAACAGCCTGCTACCGGTGAGAGTAGTGCCGACGGGACAGACTCGGGCAACCCGGCAAAAAAGAAAAAGAGAAAAGATAAGGGTGCCAAGCCGCAGCAGCCACCATGGCGTGAGCTGCCGCAACGGCAAAACGTCGTCCGCTGCCCACCTATTAACTGGGCGCAGTACGCGGTCGTGGGCGAGTCACTGGAGAAGCTACACAACGAGCAGCTGACAAGACCGGACCTGGGGACGCCTCGAGTTGTCGGTCCCGGGGGCGTGTACGAGTTCAAGGGTGACCAGCGGCAACAGCCCGGGGGCCCACCACCACAGCAGGCACAAAAACTCGTCGGGGTAGCCTCGCCGTACATGCCCGGTCGCGACAGGCTGGAGAAGAAGCCCAAAAAGCCAAAACCTCCAACCTGACGGGAAACGCCTGGCCGACCCGGCCACCCAATCTGTCGGACGGACAGGTTAGGAATGGATATTCGAGCGGCAGCCGAGTGTGCGCAGCGACGAATAAATCCTGCCCAGCTGGGCGCCTAAAGGGTTCAATGGATCTTCAAGGCACTCATTCGCCCGGTCATCTGCCCGAGGAGGCCCCCAAAAGGAACCTCCCCTTCCCCTCCGTGGCGTAATCACTGGCCAGCACAGAGAGCCAGTGGCATATATATGTGCCATTCATGGCGCTTATCATCCCATGGCATTTACTTCCGCTGAATGTTCTTTATAAACACTTGAGCCTTTCCCAAATTATTGAAAGCATGCTCTGCATTGACTGTGCTTTGAAGGGTGGAGTGTCCGGATCTGGGCAGGCAGCAAGAGTTTACCGTGGCGAACCCACAACCCAGTTAGGGTGTGTCGCCTTCTCTCCTCGGGCTCAGATCGGCGACCTAGCTAACGCATTTCTTGTTCAAACGCGATAGCGAAGACATAAAAATAAAAACAGACAACAAAAAAAAGAACGCATATGATGCCCAACGGCAAAGATATTCCTGCAATTGGTACCTGGTATGTCCGGCCAAACCCCAGCCAGCCTGTAACGCAAACGCCGTGACGGTGCCGAGAAGATATACGAAGATAAGTGATGACAAGAAAAGAATAGTGATACGAGCCATAAAAAGGGAACGTGACTAAACAGAAGGTCGTCGTGGCGGCAGCGGTGTGTGGTAACAGTGGCATCCATTAGACGAATCAGATGTCCCTAGCAGCAGTTTTAGACGGCGCCACGTAGAGAGGATGCTAGAAAGCCAGTGCCGAGCATGATCCGGCCTTGCATCGCGAGGCAAGCTCACTCTAGGGATTGCTGCACCGACCGCCGCAGACGCCGATTGTAGATCTTCCTGTCCTCGGCCGAGCCCCAGTAGAGCTTGAACGCCTCGGGGTTGACCAGTGTTCTGGGGTCGTACGGCGGCTGCTCCTCCTCCAGGGCCCCGATGATGGCGTCGATGTGCGACTTGACGTCCTCTCGGCGAGTCAGCGGGGCAAAGTAGCAGGCGGTTCCGTCGGCCGCAATCCTGTGATGGAAGATGCATGTCTCAAAATTGACCCGCGGCTGCTCCTCGGGAAACCGGGGGCTGAATCGAAGGATGATGCGGAACAGACCGCCGTCGAGATTCGTCATGGGGGCTCCGAAATACGTCAGCACCCAGACGAACGGGTTCTTGTCGGCAAGCTCCAGGTTGTGTGGGATGTCGTTGCGCTTGAAGTTCTCGACAATTTGTTCGAACTGGCGCTGCAGGTTGACGGCCACAGTGGAGTCCTTGGCCTTGGGGGTAAGACCTTCGGTGGCCCAGCCCAGGGCCTCGGCATCCAGGGCCTGTTTGAGGTTCCTCAGCCTCCTCTCGAGCTCCGAGTAGTTAAACCTGCCCTCCATGGAGTTGTGTGAGCCTTCAAAAGGCATCCTCGTGAATGGCTGGCCGTCCTTGACTTCCTCCTTCGCCTTCTGGATACTGTTGAGGTACGAGTCGAAGTACCACAGGAACCGGCGTTTGCACAGGTCCTTAAATGGCTCGAAGGGGATATTCACGCTCTCTACCTCCTCGAGATCCATCTCCTCTTCCTCCTTGTCGACGACCACGGGCGGCGGGATGGTACCATCTGCCTGTATGCCTAGGTAATCTTCTAGCCTCTGGATAACGCTGATGCGCAGGGTCTCGTGTCGGATCTGGCGCGTGAATTCAAGTCAGCCGCCTGCCGCCGTATCAGGAGTGATGTCACCGAGGCCTGGCCAGCTTGGAATGGGAAGATAGTAACCTTCTGCACGTAATCCTTCTGGTTCTTCTTGTCCGAAGGCTCGTTGGCATCCTCGAATCCCGGCTCGTTCTCATACGGATTTGAAGACATCAAGCTCTGAATCGACAACAGTATCGACTCGAGTCCCTGCGCGGCCGACCACTCCTCGCCCCGGTCGCCTCGCCATGTGCTACACAAACGTCAGCATTGGTGGACAAATCTGAGGGACGGATGTTGGAAGGTCCCGATTACCCTAGAATGGATCTGTGTCTGGTCAGTTATCGATCCTGAGATACGAAGGAGATGCGTCGGATGGCCACTTACAGGCAGACCTTGCCGGCGGCATAGATATTGGGGTTGAAGCGAGTGCGTCCTCCGTTGGTCGTTATCGCTGTCACCGTGGGCGATTTGCGAGGATAGTCTAGATACATAGGGACCGCGGGCGCGTTAGGCACAACCGCATGCGCAAACACCCAGGGAGGTGAATTCGTTGTAGGAGGATTCCGGGACCGCTGACCTTTACCAAACCTGAACGTGAACTGCAGGGCTGGTTAGCAAAGGAGCTGGACATGGATTGGAATCTCCGTTATCTCCATGCTGGTAAGTTGCAGCGCGGGCGTACCTCGAAGAACCCGAACTCGTAGGGTGTCTCGTGTGGGCCAATAATCATGGCCTTCACGTTCCTGACGTCGACATCCCTACAGGCAACGGCGAGCGCTATATCGACGTCCAGGTGTCAGTGGGTTTCGGCAGACAGGCGTGCGACGGCGCGCGTCGCGAAGGGGCCCGGCGAGGGCGCTCTTACACAAATCCGAGTTCTTCTGGATATCACTCAACTCCTGTAATATAAGGCGCGACAGGGCGCGGGTCAGTTTCCAAGAGTGCCACCATTCGTTGCGCGTTGGGGAACACGGGCGCAAACGCCGTTCTGGCTCTGGGTACGGAGGGCCCCTCACTCACCTTGGTGATCCGGATGATGGATTGGTCCGCCATCGTTGCGCTGCGATTGGGGTTCTCAGCTGGTTGAATAGTCAGATCTAGCCGTCTCGGTCCTGGCGGAGGCTGAAGGCGACGTCGCGGGATCTCCGCCCTGTCGAGTTGGACATGCAACGAGGCCCAGTGCGGTTGGAGATGGGTGGTAGTCCCGACGGCGGCGGCGGCGGCGGGCGGCTATGGGTGTTGGCGGACGGGCTGGCGGGCTGGCCTTCCAGGGGGACCTCTAGTGGGAAACTGCACGGCTAGCCTGGACGGTGGGCCAGCACAGGCAGTTGAAGAAAGGTTAGGTTAGGCTAGGTGGGAAGATCTTGTGGTTTGCGACGGG
Organism: Magnaporthiopsis incrustans; assembly: GCA_003049425.1. NCBI lineage: Eukaryota > Fungi > Ascomycota > Sordariomycetes > Magnaporthales > Magnaporthaceae > Magnaporthiopsis > Magnaporthiopsis incrustans. The sequence continues at coordinate 100,341 of PYSR01000064.1, forward strand.
AGGTGGGGGACTGGGCCAAAGCGCAAGCATGCTACCCGTGGTACAGTATCCAGGGATCTGAATTGTTAGTGTGGTGGATCCTTCCTAATTAGGCCAGGTATTCAAGTACCTTGTTTTGCACAGAAATCAGACTCAAATCAATGTATTTCTACCCACGACCCCTGCCTCGAAGAACCTAAGAGAATCCTGCTGATCGAAATACATCGATTTCCACAACAAATAGTATGGCAGTCTGTGTATCTTTTAACCCCATGCTATTAACAAGGGGTTCCACCGCGCTAACAATTCAGATCCCTGGATACTGTAGAAGCAATGGTGGGGTTGCATATCAAATGTGATGCCTGGTGCTCCGCATGCTACTATGAAGCAGCGACTGCCCTGCACCAGCTCGGTATATAGCATGCACCTTAGAGCACAGCATCGAGAGGTCCGATCGGTGGCGTTTGGCTGATACCCAGAGCGGATATAAACATCTGCAGTTCCGCAACCCTGATTGGAATTAAAGCCAGGTACCTGTGCACCTATCCTTGATAGTATGTCTCCTTCATATTTCTTGTATCCTTTTTTATTTCCTCAATTATACTTATTCCCCTGCATTATTTCCTCTGTCTTCCTATATGCTTTCGTATTTCCTATTTCCCCTCTCCTGTTTATACCGGCTGCAGGCCTTCTCCCTGGGGACTGTGGCTGGGCTTGTGCTACCTCGCGAGGTTTGGTGAGGGGCCAGCCAGGCAGAAAAAGGGCCGTGTGAGGGGCAATTTAAGGGTGGAGCATTGCCCCGCTCCCGCTTTGGAGCATCGCGGTGCCCGGGACACGGGCAGTACGTCGTTGGTGGAGCCACAGCACGCACGCGATCCAGAAGTGGCCAGACGCGACGCGTTAAGTGCTTCCGATCACTTGCCCGCGACTTTGGGTTTTATCACCTAATCTCCAGGCCCCAACACCTTGCAGACACGCTCCAGAATCACGAGAAAGCCGCATTTAACCATTTGATCAAGTTGACCTGCCTTGTCTTGGGGACGTACAATGGCAAGCTTTTTCGATATCAAAGCAAGAAAGCAGGCCGCGGCGAACGGCGCCGCGTCGGCCAAGCAGGAAAAGCAGAACCCAGAAGCTGCCCGAGCCCAGCCTTGGGTTGAGAAATAGTATGCATTAACCGCGAAGACGTCAAATGCTCTCGCACCGTCAGGAAACCACGGTCGGAACTGACCTCGCCCGCTGTCCTCCGTAGTCGCCCAAAGACCCTCAGCGATGTCACTGCTCAGGACCACACCGTGACGGTGCTCCAGCGCACCCTGCAAGCCTCCAACGTTCGTGTCGCTGCCCGTTCTACGTCGGAACCTCCGTATTGCGACGCTGACATGTGCCGTAGCTTCCTCACATGCTGTTTTACGGCCCTCCCGGAACAGGCAAGACGTCCACAGTGCTCGCGCTCGCCAAAGAGCTCTTCGGCCCAGAGCTGATGAGGTCGCGTGTCCTGGAACTCAACGCCTCGGATGAGCGCGGAATCTCGATTGTGCGGGAGAAGGTGAAGGACTTCGCGCGCATGCAGCTCACGAACCCACCGCCCGGCTACGACAGAGCCAAGTATCCATGCCCGCCCTTCAAGATCATCATCCTCGACGAGGCCGACTCCATGACCCAGGATGCCCAGAGCGCCCTTCGCCGTACCATGGAGACCTACAGCAAAATCACCCGCTTCTGCCTCATCTGCAACTACGTCACCCGCATCATCGACCCGTTGGCCTCGCGTTGCAGCAAGTTCAGGTTCAAAAGCCTCGACCAGGGCAATGCCAAATCACGCCTGGAGCACATCGCCGAGAAGGAAGGTGTCGCCCTCGAGGAAGGTGCTGTCGATGCGCTCATCACGAGCAGCGAAGGCGATTTGAGAAAGGCTATAACCTTCCTTCAAAGCGCCGCACGGTTGGTTGGAGCGGGTCGTGCATCTGGTGAAGGTGAACAGGACAAGATGGATGTCGACTCGGGGTCTGTGACGGCCCAGATTGTTGAGGATATCGCCGGCGTGATCCCTGCTGCGACAATCGACAACCTCGTCAAGGCCATGAGACCTCGTGGCAGTGGGCAGACGTACCAATCAGTTGCCAAGGTTGTCGAGGACATGGTCGCGGATGGATGGAGCGCCACTCAGGTTGTCACTCAAGTATGAGCCCCTACATTTCCCCCCCGCGATCCTGATAGAAACCCGTGCTGACACTCGTCTCTGCAAAAACCACAGCTCTTCCAAGCCATAATGTATGACGAGGAGATCCCGGATATCCAGAAGAACGGGATGTCAATAGTATTCTCGGAGATTGACAAGCGTCTGGTTGACGGTGCTGATGAGCACCTATCAATATTGGACTTGTGTTTGAGGCTGTCTGTATTAATGTCTAGCAGGGTATAGCTGGAACTACCTAGGGGCCGTTGTTCAATGAGATGGATACAAGGCGATGGGCTCTATATTCTGCTTTTCCTCTGATCGAGACCTAGAGAATCGGTACTGCTTCGCCTTGCGCGGATGTCACGATTGAAACACGACCCGCCTAACAAACCACAGTTCCTCCGGCACAAAGAGGATATACCGCACGTACATTGGTTGGCATTGCTCACCCGGACATTCGGGATGTTACCCATAGGTAGTCCTACGACTGGTGATCAGTGCAGCGTGTGACTAACAATTGTCAATAAAGGGCATCATCGCCGCCCTCTGCTCGCAAAACACCCAGTCCTCCGTCAAGAATGGACCAGATATCAAGTGCCTTGCCCCTGTTGTTGTAGTTGGGAGGACTGGCCCCTGTCTGGCCTTGTGACAGCCAGATGTCCCCATCCCCTTCAGATGTAGCGGGGTTGTGGTCTTGCGACAGTGTCTGGGTGCCAAGCAGATTGCTGATCTCATCTAGGTGTCTTGCCGAGGTCTCGAGCGCCATCTCGCCTTCCTCCGTTTTTTCGGCCACAGTCTCGAGGGTTGCCAACTTCGAGGCTTCGGCTGCTACAACCCATCTTCTCGCGCGACCAGTGACGGCAGAATCCTCTGCAGGTCCTAGGCCATCCCCAAGAAGCCTGGGTTGGTGATGAGACCGGCCCGGCATGTGGTGTTTGGGCAGCAGTTGGCTTTCCTCCGCGAGGTGATCCAGAAGCTGGCAGGTATCCTTGGTCTTCCTTGCGACGATGGCGTTGAGGTGCGACTTCTGCAATATCAACCCCTTCTGCTCGTGAGAAGCCGCTAGAAGACGGGCAAGATATGGAGACAGCAGATAAGAGGAGGGCATAGTCTGTGCTTGGCAAGGTAATTTGGCAACTTGGAAGGCCTCGATACTTGGGGGCTCCATCAAGGGCTGGTGCGTTTGCGATGCGGCCCTGAGGAGGAGTTTTCGTGCAGCAACGTATTCGTCGTACTTCTGCTTGATCGCCGCCAACTGGCTTTCGACGCGAATCTTGGTTTCGGAAACCTGCTCCGCGTGTGTGTTGGGTTGCTCCTCGCTCCCATCCGCCCCGTCCCCTGATGTACTAGCCAGCTCCGTCTCTATCCAGCTGATGAGTTCATTCCGCGTGGCGGTCAATGCCGCGAGCTTCACGCCAGCTGCCAGACCTTCCACTGGCCGCGGTGACCTCTTCCTGACTGCACTAAGGAGCTGCTCTTCCTTTTTAAGTAGGAGCTTTGCTCGCAGTACCGACTTTTGGAGCCGGTCAAGCAGCTCGTCTAGGCCGGCCTTGGAGAGTGTCTTGTCCAAGACGAAGCTGCTGACCGCCTCTCTGGGCACCTCGGGTAAGGGTGGCGAGTCCCTGAAAATCTGGCTGGGATCTAGAAACTCGGTGGAAGCAGCCGGTCTCTGGTCCAGGAGATCCAGAGATTTCGAAATCGCCCTGAGGCGTGCTTCCTTCTTTCGGAGCTTCAGACCGACGATGTGCGCTGTAAGGAAGCTGGTAGTCTGCTCGGTAGGCGGTGCGGTGGGCTCGCCATGGCGTGCCTCCAGGTCCTGATGCTCTCGCCGTGCCCTGATGTTGGCATTGAGGGCTTCGAGATACTCGCGCTGGATCCCTCGCACTTCTGGGGGGATCACGATGACGGCTGGCGGGTCTGCCAACGCCAACGGGGTTGGAGGGCCGTCACTGGCGGCACTGCCGAGGCAGGACACCAGGTTTGCAGCCAGAACCTTGCGGATGTGCAAGACCTCATCGCGTGGCAGGATGAAGGGTGCTAAAGCTTCCTGTGCCGCCTCCATGGTGATTCTGTCCGCTATTTCTGCCTCCCAGTCTGGGGTCGCAATCGCGGCTAGCCTCTGCTGAGCGGATGAGAAATGTGTGAGAACTGCTGGAGTTGACAAGACCAAGGGGTTATCCAGGTTAGTTCAATGCTGTGGGAGGTTATGCCGTACTCTACCACATCGCCTGCTCGGTACCAGCAGCTGCCCAGAGCCTGCCCTACACGGGTGCCCTGTGGAGGTGATTAGGCACTGTGCAGTGCAGCTACATTCCTACCTAGGCGCCCCGCCCATAAAATCGTCGAGACGTTCAACAGCACACCTCCTTTTGAAAGTGCACAACCTAGCAACTTTGATCAACCGTACCTCAAGCAAAACAGCATATTTTACAAAAAAAAAAAAAAAAAAAACATTTTTTTTACAAATCCCGATTGCAGCTTTCCTACTCCCTTCTTTTTTCCACTTTCTTTTTCTTTCTTTTTTCTTTGCGTTGGCTACAATTGCATTGAAGCGAACAATCAAGCGTCTCAACGATTTTGTGGTCGGGGTGCTAGGTACCTAGAGAGGTGACATCGGATCGCTGCACTGGTATCCACTCTAGCAATAGTGGAGAACCATGGGAGGGACTGCAGGCGAAAGTCAACATGAAATAATTCCCTTGCTCCAGCTCGCCCACGCCAAAAAAAAGTTCCAGCAATAGCGCCCGCGTCCTGGACTCGACATCACCGCAACCTTGAGGGCCAACCACACCACGCAGCAATTTTTAATCATTCACGTATTTCCCAGGACTTCTGAGCCTGCGGCAAACTTCCTGAGAGTCGGCCCTTCGCATTATTCGCTGTCGCGCACCAGTTGATGCCTGCCGTCCGCGGCCTGCATCGCCACTTGCTGGCTGCCGCCTGAAGGAAACGCCTGGGGCACCTTCCTGGCGCAAAACGCATCGCGGCCCCAACACTGCCAACAAGGCACCGAACCCTCCAGCACCTAATCCGACAGAGCCAAAGGCGCCGTCACGATGACGGACCACCACCGAGATGTGTCGCAGTACAAGTACTCGGCCATGTCCAACCTGGTCCTCCAGGCGGACCGCCGTTTTGTCACGCGCCGCGCTGATGAGGCTACCGGCGACCCCGAGTCGCTTGCCGGCCGTTTGTCCATCCGCGACATGGGTTCTCGCATGTCCCGCGACGACGCTCCCAAGCCAAAGAAGTCCTCGCTCATGCCCGATGTGCAGCGGGGAAGGATAGACGAGGGACGCGACGTCCTGGCCCAGCAACGCGCGAAGCGCAAGGTGGAAGCCGGAGGAGGCATCCTATCCACGGCGGACATGCTGGTCGAAGGCCTGCGCTACCGGCCCCGAACCCCTGCCACCAGGGCGACCTTCGAACTCATTCTTTCCATCGTCGCAAAGAGCATTGGCGACGTGTCACACGAGATGGTGCGGAGTGCGGCCGATGCCGTGCTCGAGTTCCTCAAAGACGACGACCTCAAAGACGTCGAGATGAAGAGGGAGATAGACGACATCCTGGGCTCCAGTATGGACGCCAAAGAGTTCCACCAGTTGAAGAACTTGGGAAAGAAGATTACCGACTACGATGCACAGGACGACGACGACGACGAGGAAGTGGCTGGAGCTAAAGATGAGGAGGAAATTGACGACCGCCAAGGAGTTGCCGTCGACTTCGAGGACGACGATGACGACGGAGAGGGCTTCGTCAACGAGATCCGTGACGAGTCGTCGGAAGACGAGGCTGATGGTGAGGATGGGTCGGATCAGCCAGTCCCCGAGGCCGGCACGGGCGCTGGGCCCGAGAGTACCGATGTAGCTGCGGATACCCTCGATGGCGAGGCCATGATCATAGACTCGGCGCCACAGGGGAAATCGGCTCAGGACAAATCCAAGGACGCCAACCATGTGCCTGCCCGTGAGATCGATGCGTACTGGCTTCAGCGTCAGATCGGAAGGCTATACCCGGACGCTCACACACAGCACGACAAGACGCACGCTGCGCTACGCATACTCTCGGGCGAGCCCGACGAGGCCGGAGGCGAAGAGAAGCAGCTGCGAGAGATCGAAAACGATCTGATGGAGCTCTTTGATTATGAGCATCACGAGGTCGTGCAGAAGCTGATAGAGAATCGGGAGAAGGTGGTGTGGCTGACGAGGCTTGCTAAAGCCGAAAACAACGAGGAGCGCATCTCGATCGAGAGGGAGATGGCATCTGAGGGTTTACGGTGGATCCTGGATGAGCTGCACGGCAAAACGGGCGACGAGCAGAGGAAACCCAAGCTCGAGATCAAGATGGATATCGACCCCAACGCCTCGCTCGATGCGGCCAAGCCAGCGAACGCGAGCCAACATGACGGCCAACTAGTCGGCGGGCTCCAGCCCAAGAAGCTCATCAACCTAGAAAACCTCGTCTTCGACCAAGGCAACCACCTCATGTCGAACCCGAGGGTAAGCCTCCCCGAAGGTTCGACGAAGCGGACATTCAAGGGCTACGAGGAGATCCACGTACCGCCGCCGAAGAAGCGCAATGACCCGACCGATGTCAGCATACCAATCACCGAAATGCCCGAGTGGGCTCGTGTGCCCTTCAGCACTGCCAGGGCCCTCAACAAAATCCAGTCACAATGTTACCCGTCTGCGTTTGGGGATGATGGGAACATGTTGATCTGCGCCCCGACTGGTAGTGGCAAGACAAACGTCGCCATGCTCACAATCCTCCGGGAAATCGGCAAGAACCGAGACCCCGAAACGGGAGAACTTGACCTGGATGCCTTCAAGATTGTCTACATCGCGCCGCTGAAGGCGCTGGTCCAGGAGCAGGTCGGCAACTTTGGCAAGCGCCTGGAGCCCTTTGGTATCAAAGTCTCGGAGCTCACGGGCGATCGCCAGCTCACCAAACAGCAAATTTCCGAGACCCAGATTATTGTAACTACGCCAGAGAAGTGGGATGTCATCACTCGCAAAGCTACCGACCTGTCATACACGAACTTGGTGCGCCTGATCATCATCGACGAGATTCACTTGCTCCATGACGACCGTGGCCCCGTTATCGAGAGCGTCGTCAGCAGGACCATCCGGAGGACGGAGCAGACGGGCGAGCCGGTCAGGATAGTCGGTCTCTCGGCCACTCTCCCAAACTATAGGGACGTGGCTAGCTTCCTCCGCGTCGACCCCCAAAAAGGCCTGTTCCACTTCGACGGCTCGTTCCGTCCTTGTCCCCTGCGGCAGGAGTTCATCGGCGTGTCGGACAAAAAGGCGATCAGGCAGCTGAAGACCATGAACGACATCACGTACACCAAGGTCATGGAGCATGTTGGCAAGAACCGGAACCAGATGCTCATCTTTGTGCACTCACGGAAGGAGACGGCAAAAACGGCAAGGTACATTCGCGACAAAGCCCTGGAGATGGAGACCATAAACGACATCCTCAAGCATGATGCAGGCAGCCGCGAGATCCTGAAGGAGTCTGCCGACCAGGCCAACGACAGGGATCTGAAGGATCTGCTGCCGTATGGCTTTGGAATCCACCACGCCGGCATGAGCCGGGCCGACAGAACGGACGTCGAGGAGCTGTTTGCTGATGGGTCCATCCAGGTGCTGGTCTGCACTGCGACCCTGGCCTGGGGTGTCAACCTCCCGGCCCATACGGTCATCATCAAAGGCACTCAGGTCTACTCGCCTGAAAAGGGCAGCTGGGTCGAGCTCAGTCCCCAAGACGTCCTGCAGATGCTTGGGCGTGCTGGACGGCCCCAGTTTGATACCTATGGCGAGGGCATCATCATTACGACCCAAAACGAGATGACTTACTACCTGTCTCTGCTCAATCAGCAACTCCCTATAGAGTCTCAGCTCGTGAGCAAGCTTGTGGACAACCTGAACGCCGAGATCGTCCTAGGCAACATTCGCAACCGTGACGAGGGTGTCGAGTGGCTTGGCTACACGTACCTTTTTGTCCGCATGCTCCGTTCACCCGGCCTCTACCAGGTCGGGGCCGAGTACGAGGACGACGAGGCGCTGGAGCAAAAGCGCGTCGACTTGATCCACTCGGCCGCCACCGTCCTCCGAAAATCCAATTTGGTCAAGTACGATGAGAAGACGGGCAAGCTGCAAGCAACCGAGCTGGGTCGCATCGCGTCTCACTACTACATAACCCACGGCTCGATGGACACCTACAACACTCTGATTCAGCCCAACATAACCACCATCGAGCTGTTCAGGGTTTTCGCCCTGAGCGCCGAGTTCAAGTATATCCCGGTTCGCCAGGAGGAAAAGCTGGAGCTGGCCAAGCTGCTGGGCCAGGTCCCCATCCCAGTCAAGGAAAGCGTCGAGGAGCCGCACGCCAAGATCAACGTTCTTCTGCAGGCCTATATCTCGCGGCTGAGGCTTGATGGCCTTGCCTTGATGGCCGACATGGTCTACGTCACGCAGTCCGCCGGCCGTATTTTGCGTGCAATCTTTGAGATCGCGCTCAAGAAGGGGTGGGCATCTGTCGCCAAGACGGCCCTGGACCTGTGCAAAATGGCCGAGAAGCGCATGTGGCCGACGATGACGCCGCTTCGCCAGTTCCCCACCTGCCCACGCGAGATTGTCGGCAAGGCAGAGCGCATTGACGTCCCCTGGACCAGCTACTTCGGCCTGGACCCCCCGAGGATGGGTGAGCTCCTGGGCATGCCCAAGGCCGGCAAAACAGTCTGCTCCCTCGTGTCGAAGTTTCCAAGGGTGGAGATTCAGGAGCACGTCCAGCCTCTTACCCGTTCCATGCTGCGTGTGGAGTTGACCATCACCCCGAAGTTCGTGTGGGACGATGACCTCCACGGCATCGCCGAGAGCTTCTGGGTCATCGTGGAGGACTGCGACGGCGAGGACATCCTGTTCCACGACCAGTTCATCCTGCGCAAGGATTACGCGCAGTCTGAGGCCAACGAGCATCTGGTTGAGTTCACCGTCCCAATGACGGAGCCGATGCCGCCCAACTACTTCATCTCAGTCGTGTCGGACAGATGGATGCACTCGGAGACGCGCATTGCTGTTTCATTCCAGAAACTGATTCTCCCCGAGAAGTTCCCGCCACACACCGAGCTGCTCGACCTGCAGCCTCTCCCAGTGTCGGCGCTCAAGGCGAAAGATTACGCGGCGCTGTACCCGAAATGGGAGCATTTCAACAAGATCCAAACACAGTGCTTCAACTCGCTGTACGCAACCGACCAGAACGTCCTTGTCGCAGCGCCCACCGGCAGCGGCAAAACAGTTTGTGCCGAGTTTGCTCTCATGAGACTCTGGTCGAAGCCAGAGCATGGGCGCGCCGTGTACATCGCACCGTTCCAGGAGCTCGTGGACGCGCGGTTTCAGGACTGGGAGAAGCGTTTGTCGGGTCTCCGGGGCGGCAAGGATGTCGTCAAGCTCACGGGCGAGACGGCCACAGACCTCAAGCTGCTCGAAAAGGGCGATCTCATCCTGGCCACGCCGACACAGTGGGACGTCCTGTCGAGGCAGTGGAAGCGGCGCAAGAATGTGCAGACGGTGGAGCTGTTCATCGCCGACGAGCTTCATATGCTGAGCGGCCAGCTGGGCTTCATTTACGAGCTTGTCGTCTCCCGCATGCACTACATAAGGTCGTCGACGGAACTTCCGATCCGGATGGTCGGCCTGAGCGTGTCTCTGTCAAACGCGCGAGACATTGGCGAATGGCTGGACTGTAAAAAGCACGACATCTATAACTTCAGCCCGCACGTGCGTGCTGTGCCACTGGAGCTTCACCTGCAGTCGTTCACCATCCCGCATTTCCCGTCCCTCATGCTCGCCATGGCGAAGCCTACGTACGCGACCATCACTCAGATGTCTGCCGACAGGCCCGCCATAGTGTTCGTTCCAACAAGGAAGCAGACGCGGGCGACGGCGCGCGACCTTCTCACAGCCTGTCTGGCAGACGATGATGAGGACCGATTCCTCCACGTGGATGTGGAGCAGATACGGCCCTTGCTCGACAAGACTCAGGAGGACGCTCTGAGGGAATCTCTTTCGCACGGCGTTGGCTACTATCACGAGGCGCTCAGCCAGACGGATAGGCGCATCGTCAAGCATCTGTTCGACAAGGGAGCGATCCAGGTGCTTATCGCATCACGCGATGTGTGTTGGGAGTTGGATAGCACGGCACACCTCGTCGTCGTGATGGGTACCCAGTACTTCGAGGGGCGGGAGCACCGTTATGTTGATTACCCCATCAGCGACGTGCTCCAGATGTTCGGCAAGGCACTCCGACCAGGCAAGGACGGCCGTGGCCGTGGCGTGCTGATGCTGCCGGCGGTGAAACGGGACTTTTATAAAAAGTTCCTAAACGAGGCCATCCCAGTCGAGTCGGTGCTTGCAGAGCAGTCGCAAAATCATGCTTACCTCCACGATGCGTTTGTGACCGAGATCAGCACCAAGATGATCGAGTCGGGCGACGACGCGCTCAGCTGGTTGACGTTTACATATTTCTACCGCCGGCTGCTGGCGAACCCGAGCTTCTACGGGTTGACGAACGTGTCGGAGGAGGGCCTGGGCAAGTATCTCTCGGATCTCGTGGAGGAGACTCTGACGGAGCTGTCGGGATCCAAGATCGTGGAGTTCGATGAGGACGACGGATCTGTGGCGCCCCAGAACGCGGCCATGATCGCGGCATACTACAACATCTCGTACATGACGATGCAGACGCTGCTTCTTTCGCTCAGGGCCCGCACCAAGCTCAAGGGTATCCTGGAGATCATCACGTCGGCTGCCGAGTTCGAGTCGATCCAGATCCGGCGACACGAGGGAGGAATCCTGCGGCGCATCTATGACCGTGTTCCCGTCAAGATGGCCGAGCCGTCGTTCGACTCGGCACACTTCAAGGCGTTTGTGCTGCTGCAGGCTCACTTTTCCCGAATGCAGCTGCCGATCGATCTCGCAAAGGATCAGGAGGTCATTCTCTCCAAGGTTCTAGGCCTACTCAGCGCAACCGTCGACATATTGTCCTCCGAAGGCCACCTGAACGCCATGAACGCGATGGAGATGTCGCAGATGGTAGTACAGGCAATGTGGGACCGCGACAGCCCGCTCAAGCAGATTCCGCACTTTGGACCCGAAGTGGTTAAGGTGGCCAACGAATTCGGGTACGTGTCAGCTTCGCTTACTGAGGCGCACGGCCGCCGCCGCCAGCGCTCTCCCCCCTCCTCCTCGAGGTGCTTGCCAACTGACCGTGTATTGCAATGTAGGATCAAGGATGTGTTCGATTTCATGGAGGCCATGAACCCGGAGGAGAACCCGCAGTACGAGACATTGGTGAAGCGACTGGCGCTGTCGCAGAATCAGCTTGCCCAGGCCGCCAACTTCACCAACAGCAAGTACCCAGACATCTCGATGGAGTTCGAGGTTGAGGACAAGGAGAATCTGCATGCCGGCGAGCCGTCGTACCTGAAGATCAAAATCGAGCGGGAGGTGGAAGAGGACGAGGAGGTGGACACGACAGTGCACGCTCCCTTCTTCCCCGTCAAGAAGTCGGAGAACTGGTGGCTGGTGGTGGGCTCTGAGGCTACCAAGACGTTGCTTGCCATCAAGCGCGTCACGATCGGACGGAGTCTGGACGCACGACTCGAATTCACAGTGCCAACGCCCGGCAAGCACGACTTGAAGCTGTTCCTGATGAGCGACAGCTACGTGGGCGTCGATCAGGAGCCTAGTTTCTCTGTGACGGTTGCGGAGGGCATGGACGTGGACGACGAGGACGATGACGAGGATGAGGATGACGAGTGAAGGGACAAGCGGCTTCAGGAACCGACAAGGTATGCATGCAGACATGTACGCACCTGCGTTGCTGATCTTGTTGTGTATGTAGATGTCTAGATGATGGATTAGCTGCCCGGTGGACAACGGACAGATGAGTTGATCAAGTATTCATGGCGTCTATGGTGACATAGATTCACACTTTGGCAAGCAAGGGCAGGCTGGCAGGCTGCGGCAGTGCAAGGCTGCGGCGTCGCTGTAGGCATCTACATAGGGTTCTTGTTAGGGTGGCGGTAGCCCGAAAGGTCATGGCGCCCGACAGGAGGACAGCCAACAGGAGTCCTTGGCTGGGTCTGGAGTGGTGCGCCAAGCTGCAGAGATGACCTCTTGTGCCACCTCACGGGCTTGCTGCCTTCTCCACTCTGAGCTGTCTCGCTAGCCTGTGTGGCAAAGAGCAAAACAGGACAGGGAAAGGCGACAGACAGGGTTGGGTGGCCAGGGCTGGCCTGCTGGTGGGAACGGTGGCTCTCACTTCCCAAGGCGGCCGGTGAGCACACGTGACCGCAGTCGCATCGGCACTGCTCCACCTATCCCGAGCTACCAAGCTGCGGCTTTGAAAGGCCGCAAGCAGCGTCGGCCGCAGCATCAACAAGGCCTGAAAACACCAACTCAATGCCCACGCATGCACCTTTTGCTGGCCCAAAAAATTTCCCTCCACCTTGCTTTCTACTTGTGAGGCCAACAAACACAGCGAGCCGGCGCTGGGTAATTGATGCATCCATTCTTACAGCTACGTCTCATTGACGCACTCTTCTGAAACCCTCTTCGCTCTCCCTCTCTGTCTCTCGCGTGCGCATTTGCTTAGCAACGCGAAAGAACGCGTCCTTCATCTTGATGCGTGATTGAGCACCCCCGGTCCCTCTTTTTCTTTTTTTTCTTTTTTTTTTCTTTTTTTTCTCCTTCTCCCTCTTTCCCTCCACTTCCTGTTTGCCTTCTCCAGCGCCTACGTCTCCCTGTTGCTGGTGCTATTGCTTTTGTTCCAACCTGCCGTGTCCGCGCGCGACCGTCCGACGCAGGACACATCTACCCACGTCCCTCACAGGCACCTGCTGCTACCTACAGCGTACTCGCAGTCCCATATCCCGCGCGCTCCCGCACGCGAGTCCTCTCTGAGCTTGCGTCTTCGCTTCGATCTACAGACGCTCGCGGCCATGTCTGACTCGACCGCTCCCGCTGCGCAACCTTCTGCGCCGGATGCGCAGCCGTCGGGAGCGCAGGTGGTGCAGGATCCGCCTGCTGCCAGCTTGGGAGCGAAGACGGACGATGCCGCCGATACAAAGGCTGCCGCGGACACGTCCGCTGATGATGCGCCCAAGCAAGGCGACAACAAGTCCGCTGAAGGTTGGCTGGCCCTTGTCTCCCACCCTACACCTTTCTCACGCCTCTTTGGATGGTCGTTGCTGACAGAATCTTCCCTTTCACTAGCTAAAGATGCGCCCGCAACCCCCACCGAAGAGCGCGATGAGAAGGGCGATACTACGATGAAGAACGCTTCTGACGCCGTCCCCGACACCGATAGTGCTGTCGCAGGCGAGTCTGCGCCGACAGGCGCCTCTGCCAAAACCGGGGATGCGGCCACGGATGACGGTGAGGCGGCCAGGGCTGACGCCGCCAAGGAACCCACCACGCCGGCCGACAAGTCTAAAGCGCGCCGCAAGTCAACCTCTCTCACCGACAGCAGAAAGAAGCTCAACAGGAAGGGATCACGAGCAAAGATATTGCACATGGACGCCAAGCCCGGCGACTACTTCTTCATCAGACTCAAGGGTTATCCTCTGTGGCCTGGCATCATCTGTGACGAGGACATGCTGCCGCAAACCCTGCTCAAGACTCGCCCTGTGACCGCCGCCAAGCCTGATGGCACTTACCGCGAGGATTTCGCCGATGGTGGTAAACGCGCTGCTGACCGAACCTTCCCGGTCATGTACCTCTACACAAACGAGTTGTGAGTTTACTCCTCCTCGGGCAACCCACAGCGCCTCCACTCCAGAAGCGCCATCAGACATGGTGTCTTGGCTGCTCGGCACCCCCTTCGGCGACCCTGACGGGCCGTAACCACTCCTCTTGTCAATCCTACGAAACTGAATCCCGTCCCTGCTGACATCCGCGTCCAATAGTGGGTGGATCCCCAATCAAGATCTCGTCGATCTCGATACCTCGACAGTCGCGAGCCTCGCTAGCGGCAAGATGCGCAAGGACCTCCAGGCCGCTCACGAGCTTGCAGGCGAAGGTCACGATCTGCAGTATTTCAAGGATCTCCTCATAAAGCACCAGGAAGATATCTTGAACGAAGAGAAGCAGGCGCAGGAGCAACAGGCAGCCAAGGCCGAAGCCAAGGCCGCTGCGGCCGCCAAGAAGGCCAAGAAGGCGGCCAAGGAAGCAGAAGAGGATGTGGAGATGGCGGATGCGGATGAAGACGACATCGGCACACCCGCAAAAGAGAAGAAATCCTCGAAGAAGCGCAAGGCCGAGGATGATGCAGCTGTAAGCCTCTGCTCCGCATATGCCCCCTTGTCGTGACAATCGGCAGCAAATTGGCGTGCCCCATGTTGTCACTGCATTCTAACCATCGAACCGACAACCAACCTGCAGACTCCTCACCGCTCGGACTCGGTCAAGAAGCCTAAGATCAAACTGACCACCAACTCGACTCCGAAAGCTGCAAACGGGACCTCGACTCCCAAGTCCCCCAAGCCTGCGGCCGAGACGAAGGCGTCAAAGTCCAAGACGAAGAAGCCCGCTAAAGAGGTCGCCGAGCCGAAAAAGGCGGCGGACAAGAAGACGGTCGAGAAGGAAAAGGAGATTGTGATGCCCGAACTTTCTCCCGAGGAGAAGCTCGCGCGGAAAGAGGCAAGTACTCCCTCGCCCTTGGCTTGACAGACGTGCATCTCTGGGCCCATGCTGACTGGGGTCGACCGCACAGAAAGAGGTTTTGTTCCTGCGCCACAAGCTTCAGAAGGGCCTCCTGACCCGCGACCAGGAGCCAAAGGAGGATGAGATGAAGGCCATGTCGGATTACATCGAAAAGCTAGAAGTGATGCCGGAGCTCGAGGTTGGTATCATACGGGCGACCAAGATCAATAAGGTTCTCAAGGCGATCCTCAAGCTCGACAACATTCCCAAAGAGGACGAGTACAAGTTCAAGCCGCGGTCGAAGGAGTTGTTGGACAAATGGACCAAGCTTCTCGCCGACGGTGGCAGCGCCCCAGCAAAGGGGACCGTCTCCAACGGAGTCAACGGGACTGCTGCGGACAACAAGACCGGCGACAAGGACACTGCCGTCAAGGCGGAGGCGGGTGCCAACGGCGTCAAGGCAAATGGCGATAAGAAGGCCGAGACGCCCAGCGCCACAGAGCCAGTAACCGCGGTTGTGGGCAAGGTCAAGGAGGAGGTCGACGAGAAGGTGAGTTGAGGGCCGAACGAAGCCGGGGGGACACAACAATGCTCCCTAGAGCCTCCGGATAACCCGCTCGATACTCCATTCCGGCATTTGATTCTAACGTCGTCGCTACAGAAGCCTGAGGTCACCGAGTCTGTCGAGGCAACAGCCTAGACATTTTAATCCGGACTCCCACTACAAAACGTCCACTCTGACCCGCACCGCAAATTCACATGCCGCCGCCCGCGTATTAGTCTTTACTGCAAGTATAAGCGGTGAGACGACGAAAATCAGTGTCGGATGGAAACAAGAGGCTCGGGGAGAGTCCGACTACGGGCTACGCCCTCCTAAGAGTCTAATGGCACATCTCGACTGGAGCATGCATGTACAACTACGTATTCTATTTATTACCACTTTCTTCTGACTTCTTGGCCCTTCCTTGCCGCGAAATATCTTTGCTCCTTTTGTTCCTCCACTTTTTCTTTATCCCCAGGGCCTCTTTTTGCGCCACTCTTGTTGTTGGGTGGGAGTTTGGTTGGTTTCTTTGGTGAAACGACTTGGTATCGTTTTATGACGTCGCTCTGCGACTCTGCTGGTATTTGAAAATTCGCCTATAGGTACTCATGGACATCATCATCTACCTTGATCGCCGCCCGCTTCTATGGATGCGACGAGAGTCTCCCTCAGAGAGGGACGTCTAGAGGCAAGGTCAGGGGCTTGTGGTCTGCGCTCTACTGGCAAGGCTGGGGATCAGGGGCAAGGCAAAGGTGATGGATTGGGTGCGTGCGTGTAGTGGCATTCAGGGCTACCGTTGTTGTATTTGGCCAAGCTAGAAAAAGAAACGAGGACGGAGATAGTAGAATGAAAACGAAAATATCGAATGCGAGCAGAAGACTGTCGAGGGACCATGTGTTTTCGGGTCCGTTTATTGTCACTCTCTGCCATGGCTCACGCACAGGGGCATGCGTCCCTCGAGTTACAGCGGATTCCAGGCGGGTTGGCTGGGCCGTGCGCCCTCAACGCGCTCTTGAGCACGGGCGAAATGGCCACACGGTCGCGCCAACGCGCCTACAGTCTGGGGTCAATATCAATCGCTTTCATGGCTGCGCTTCTTTTCATCGCGGCTTCATCAAGATATGATACGAACTCATATGAAAACTATAGTGCTCACTATCAAGGACCCTTCTCGGCTGTTTCCGTTCTGATAGGTAGTCGCCAGACATACTCAATTTGAGCCATGGCGGGCGTCGTCTCCGAGGATGATCACCAAGTGAGCGCTCATTACCCCGTACTTTCCAACCACGTGCACCTCCCCTGACCACATCGCAAACAGGCAGCCTATATCTTCACCCCTACCGATGGACGAGGGTCCGAGGGTGCAGCAGCTGTAAGCCCCGCCGGGGCTCGCCCATCCAAAAAGCGAAAGCTCGTGGCTTCTGGCAGCAAGCCCAGGTCGGCGGCGCGCAGCCGAACCGGGCCAGCAACGTCTGTCCGCTCACGCCGGGGCCCGCGACCCTCTGCTATCGCGGCCGCCTTTGTGCCTCTGCTGAGCGGCGCCGAGTTGCCCGCCTGTGTCCGTGCTCGCGCCAACGCATTCGATGCCTCCTGGGCGCGGACCGACGCGGCCATCCAACGCGTTCTGCGCGAGGCCAACGCGTCCACTCTCGAGGGCGTCTGCTCCTTCGTCAGCCAGGCGGACGCCCAGAGGTCCAAGATCCCCGCCGCCTTCATCGTCACCGGCCCGGACCTGTCGTCCCAGGACCTGCTCTTCTCGCAGCTCAGCGAGCGGCTCGCCGAAGCGGAGCCGGCGAGGTTCGTGCGCGTCAGCTCCGCCGAGGCCACAAACCTCAAGTCGGCGCTCAAGAAGATCATCCGCGACGTCACCTGCCGCCCCCCGGCGGACGATGCCACGCCCGACGACGGGCATCACCCCGAGGACCTGGCGCCACCCCCTCACCGCAAGTACCTGGACTACGACCTGGAGGCGCTGCACGTCTTCCTCCGCGCCAGAGGCTCGCGGCGCGTCTTTGTCGCCTTCGAGGACAGCGAAGCTCTGGACAGCGGCCTGCTCTCGGACCTCATCACCCTGTTCGCCTCGTGGCGCGACCGCATCCACTTCACCCTCCTCTTCCGCATCGGGACCTCGGTCGAGCTCTTCCAGGCCCGCCTCCCGAGATCGACGTACCAGCACCTCCACGGCTGCCAGTTCGACGTGGCGCACGCCTCGGCCATCACCGAGAAGATCCTGCGCGCATGTCTTTCCCAGGCCGCCCGCGGCATCATCCTCGGACCCGATTTTCTGGCCGCCCAGCTGGAGCGCCAGAGAGATCAGGTGGCCGGCATCCAGATGCTTATCAGCTCCATCAAGTTCGCATACATGTGCCACTTTTATGCGAACCCGCTCAGTTTCATCCTCGTTGGTGATTATGAAGGCAAGGTCTGGCAGGACTTCGTGCAAGACGAGCATCTGGACGCTGTCCGCCACTCGGCGTCCTTCCGCGCAGAGATAGAGTCGGCCGTTGATATCGGGAGTCGCCTGGACCACGTTCGCCACCTGCTTGAGAACGACAACTACCTCGGCCACGAGATCCAGCATAGCATGGCCAAGTACTGCTTCGAATGGGCGCCGAAGCTGGACCGGTCTCTGGGCCTGCTCGTGGACAGCGGGATGGCGCCTGCAGGCTTCACCTCGCTCTACATGCACGCTGTTTCCGACGGCCTGGACCTCTCGGCCAAGGCTGTTGGGGTCGTTGATGGCATCAGGCGGATGCATTCGGCCCGTCTGGCCGCCGTTGTCGAAAAGATGTTATCGCTGATTGGGCCAGAAAGGCCGCGTGGCGACGACGACGACGACGCGTTCCGCCGGCTGGCTTCCGTGCTAGAGACCGTCCTCGACGACATACGTAACCTCCAAGAGCGGGCCTTGGCCAGCGGCACCAGCCTGCGGAGCAAGTACCACACGCAGAGTAGGGTGCTACGCACCACGGTGGTTGCGCAAAAAGTGCAGCTGAGCCGCGACACAGCAGCCCTCAGCGAGCACGACAAGATGTTCAGCAACCTGGTAGACTCTCTCACAGATGCGCTCACCGAGCACCTGGCGTGCGAGGCCCCCAGGGAGATTTTTATGCATGAGGCCTGGCTCTACGACTACGAATCACCCCACCGAGATATCTTCGTGCCAGCCCCAGGCGCCGCGCTGGAGAGGGCCCTGTCTCGGCCGCACGACTACCTCGCCTGCTCGTGTTGCAGTACCACGCCCGCCGGTGGACTCGCCTCGACGATGCCGGCCACGTCGATCCTGTACCACCTCTACAAGGAGGCCGGGCTCCTGGTGAACGTGGCGGATCTGTGGACCGCGTTCAGCGCCATGGTCGTTGCCGACGAGAGCGCCGCCGGAGAGGACGATGGGAGTGACGGCAAAAAGCGTGGAGGTGGAGGGACCGAAGGCTGCGACGAGCGCACCGCACTGGTGCTCTTCTACCGGGGCCTCGCCGAGCTGCGAAGCATGGGCTTTGTCCAGCCGACAAGGAAGAAGGAAGACCACATCGCAAAGGTCAAATGGTTGTAGCCAGGGGCCAGAATTAGAACCTGTTTTAGTTTCTTTGATTACATTTTCTGCAAGTTTTAACCACCCCCTGGTGGTCGGGCGTGTGCGCATGGGGAGCCTTGAGAGTGATCGGACTTGGGTTAACTCATTGCAGCTCCTTTGGCTTGCCATGGACGCTCCATTACTACCTACCAGTCACGCGAATGGGAGTCTTTGCATGTTGCGAGAGCATTAAAGAAGGGACTGAAAGAAAGCGACGGGACTACCGCCTCAGTGCCTCCTAAATATAACTCGTGGCCACAAAGGAGAAAGGGTAAGGGGTGAGGCGGCATGCGACCAGGGCGGGTGAAAGCAGGTCCGTTGGCAAGAGGCGTCAAAGAAAAGACGGGCAGGCCGATGACATACAAGAACAGTCCCATCACCTCGCGTCTGGTCGGATGTCGTTTCCGGACACAGCTTTCTTCATTCTGTGCCGCCTTTTACTTTTTTTTCCCCTTCATTCATTCATAACCCAAGACACACTTGCTTGCTGCTGGGCAGCGAATTCTGCAACGGCACCTTACCACAGACGCCGATACTCCTGCCTCTCTCACCATCCTTCTTCATACTGATTCCCTTCTTTTTTGTTTGTTTCGTGATCTGGCCACTGCCAGCCTCTCTTTCCGTCTTCTCTCGAGCCAAACCAAAAGCAAACAACAACGAACGAGAGCAAGAGTAAAACCATCATACCACCACCCGTCCACTTCACCATGTACCACGGACACAACCAGCAGCGCCCGTGCAAGTCCACCGGTCACCAACGGCAGCCCAGCAGCAGCCAGCCGTCATCGCCAGTGGACGCAGCACCACAGGACGCAAGCGGGGCATCATCAACAGCGGCAGCAACAACACCAACAACAACAACCACCCCCAGCCTGTCGGCCCGACGCTCGGCCCGCAGCCCGGAGCTCGAGCGCAAGCTGGAGCAGATGGCGCTCCCCCTCGCGCCGCTGGTGCAGATGACCACCGGCAACGCGCACCCGGCCTTCCCGCCCACGCTGCTGCACTACTGGCTCCTGACCGACGACCAGCTCGAGTCGCTCGCCCACTTCTACCACCAGCGCACCCCGTCCGTCTGGACGAGCCAGTACCCCTGCCCCGTGCGCTGGCGGCCGGGCCTGACGCTCGAGGAGAAGCGCCGCAAGATGGGCCGCTTCATCGGCCTCAGGGGCTGCGAGAGCCCCACCGCCGACATCGTGCTGGCGCCGTCGGCCGAGGACCTGCTGGACGAGGCTAGGCACCGAGCCGTGCTGGAGGACGACGGGGACGAGGCGCTGAAGCGCAAGTTTGGGTTTTACCATTGAAGGGTGATAGACCTTTTTTTTTCTTCCTTCCTTTTCTTTGTGCCGAAGAAACGGATCCGTCTTCGGCAAAAGCGCAACATACAGCTTTCTTTGTCTTGGTCATCTAGGGGTCAAGTCCATTCCTTCCTGTTCTTGGCAAGCACTTCCGTTAGCAAAAAGCCACTAGAGAAATCATCCCTTTTGAGACTTTTTATTAATTCTGTTTTGTGCTCTTCTTTCCCTCAGCTTCTTCCACTACCTAGGTGTCCTCCTGTCTTGTGGATTCGCAAGTTCTTTGAACGAGGAGGTTTTGGCCTGGCGGTCGCGTCCACTCGCTTTCCGATCATACACAGCACGGCGTCGCACGTGGTTACTCAATAATAACAATAAAACTTCTACTTTCTACCGGGCGCCACCATAGTGAATATCGCAACACGACAAGAAAAGCAGTAAGCAGACTTATTTACACCGCTCTGGTGCAATGTGGCGTGCCCGCTCACTAGCCGTCTCTGAAAGTGCGGCAGGTGTACCAGGCAAGTTATTGCGCCATGTGATATACAAAACTTAAGAAAAGCCAGTTTCGTCCCCCCCTGAACGCCATGCGTCAGATGCCAGCCTGCGTAGCGCAACCAAATATCACCAACCGTGGCCACAAGACGTGCCAAGTCGGCGCCTTTCCCGGTCCGCGGATCGAATCTCGCGTGGGCGTCGACCGAGGCCAGGCAACAACAACTCAAACGCTGTCCAGCCTCATTTCCTGCCCTTCTTCTTCTTCGAGCTTGAAGGCGTAGGCGGGGCGACAGGGGCCGGGGTGGACGCGCGCGATGAGGCATCAACAAGGACGCCGTCGTCCTCGCTGCTGGCCGTTTTGGTGCTGCTTGCGTTGGTGATGACCGGGGACGAAGGGGTTGGCTTGCTGTCACTAGCAGCAGCACTCGAGGCGTCGTCGTCGATCCCGATCTCCTTCATGAAGTCGCCCTGGATGGCAGCCCGGCGCTTGTCCCACCAGGCCTTCTCGGACTCGGCCTGCGCCTGGATCTCTTCGAGCTGCTTGCGCAGCACCGTGTTGGCTGCGATCTCGTTGGCCGACTGGAAGATGGTCTGGCCCCAGTTGGGAGCGAGCGCATTGGCCTGGGAGCGAAAGTGAGTTTACACCCAACACGTCAGCTTCGGCGCTCGATCAAAGGGGTTCGGCGCAAAGAAAAAAACGGGGGCCCCCGACCAACACTCACCTCCATCACGACGTCGCGCAGCTCTTCCTCCATCTCCTTCTCGGCGCGGCTGAAGCGCTGCCACAGGTCGTCCCCGACGCTGCCCCTGGCGAGCAGGGAGCTGCACGCAGTCTTGGCGGTGCGGATCTGGATGATGCGGTGGATGTCCTCGACGGCGCGGCGCAGCAGGGCGGCGCGCAACACGCTGTCGGGGATCTTGGGCCCCTTGTCATTCCCATCTTCAGGATCCATGTGTAGCAGAGAGAGGTAGATGTTGCGCTGCAGGTGCGGCGGGAACCAGGGCGCGAGGTTGGCGCTTTGCGCTGAGGGAGACGAGGACAAAGGCACGTTAGCGAACCCGGAGCAACTGGGTATGTCCTGAAGCTGGAAGCTGGAGGTGCTACTCACTGGCCTTCCGTTTCCTGTAGACGCTCGAAAAGGTGACGAAAGTGCCGCCGAGGACGAGAATGTAGGAGAAAGGGAGCACCAGGCTCATCCAGTCTATGCCGAACATGATGGCGGGATGCCGGCTGGCACGCTCTTCTTTCCGCTGCTGTCTTTTCTCTTCCCGTTGGTTGTTCTTTCGTGGTCTATTCACTTGTTGTTTCTGCGGCAAAAGTCGTGACGTGTCGGGTGTGGAGGGTCGAGGACGGTGGCATAGAAATTATTTCAAGATGACAACTAAGACCCGATTCCGTGTATCATGTATTCTTGCAGGTGGCTCCCATCAATGTGTCCACTTCTCCCAAAGACGGACGGGCCCCAGTCGCCCCACTTTATCGCTGTCAGCTCGCTTAAGCCTACCGGAGCTTGGGCACCCCGCCCCTCTATGCAGCAGGCAGAACAGGGAACGACGTAATGGGAGAGGTACCTCTCTGGCTTTGGCCGCATCAAGCTTCAACCACACACCCGCACACTAACCAGTACTCACCATCATCTGCCCTATTCCACAAGATCCGCGCAGACCTTGTCGAACAACGAAGCCTCGGCTACTTTGCGCAACAGCAGTCCAACACTCCCATCACCCGCACCGATCGAGGCCCCTGTGCACAACAAAGACACTGCTGGAGCCCCTCGTTTTGCCCACCATGCTACTGCGCCTACGCGGGCCGGACGGCATGTTGCGCCTCGAGGTCGACAAAAAGGACAACTTCTCTAAGCTAGGCGACCAGGTGCGCAAAAGCAGCGCCCGTCCCTGCTGCAAGCTCGCGTGCTAACACCAGCCGGCTGGCCCGCTCCGCAGCTGCTCCCCAAACTCCCCGCCACCGTTGACCCCAGGAGCATCACCCTCTCCAACGCGCCCGGCTCCCAGGGTGATAGGAAGTACCTCAAGGACGTTGCGCAGTACCCCGTCGGGGCAATGGGCCTCAGGTACGCTTAGCTTACCGACCTTCCCGCCTGGATGACAAAGGAAACTGACATGGCCTTCTGGCCCGCTGGCGTGCAGCCACGGCGACCTCATTTTTCTAGACTACAAGCACCAGGGCTCAGGCGCTGCCAACGGCCACGACGATGGCGCCTCCCAGATTGCGCCCTCGACAAACCGCCTAAACGGCAAGCCCGTCCTGCCGACCGAGGATCTCCCCATAGATCCGCTACCCGCACCCGCCTCGCCAACCGCCGAGCGCATCAAGAACCCCTGGGAGCTTGTCCGACAGTCCCCACTTGACGACAGGCTCGACAAAAAGGAGGGCAAGATCCCGCGCAAGCGTGACGGCAAGATGTGCCGTCACGGACCCAAGGGCATGTGCGACTACTGCCAGCCCCTCGACCCGTTCGACGCCAGCTATCTGGCCGAGAAGAAGATCAAGTACCTGTCGATGCACTCGCACCTGCGCAAGATCAACTCGGCCACCAACAAGCCCGAACTAGGGAGCTCCTTCATCCCGCCCCTCGCCGAGCCCTACTACCGCGTCAAGCGCGACTGTCCGTCGGGCCACCCGCAGTGGCCCGAGGGCATCTGCACCAAGTGCCAGCCTAGCGCCATCACCCTGCAGCCCCAGCCCTTCCGCATGGTCGACCATGTCGAGTTCGCCTCCCCGTCCATCGTCGACACTTTTATCAACGCATGGCGTGTCTCGGGCGGCCAGCGCTTCGGCATTCTCTACGGCAAGTACAGCGAGTACGACGTCGTGCCTCTCGGCATAAAGGCGGTTGTTGAGGCCATCTACGAGCCGCCTCAGGTCTGCGAGACGGACGGCGTCTCGTTGAACCCCTGGGACAACGAGAAGGACGTGCGCGAGGTGGCGCGATTTTGCGGCCTGGAACCCGTCGGCGCCGTCTGGACCGATCTTGTTGATGCGGGCGCCGGTGACGGCTCCGTCATCTGCAAGCGGCACGCCGAGTCGTACTACCTCTCGTCGCTTGAGGTCTGCTTCGCCGCGCGCATGCAAGCGCAACACCCCAAGTCGAGCAAATGGAGCGACACGGGCCGCTTCGGCTCCAACTTCGTCACTTGCGTCATCTCTGGAAACGAGCAGGGCGAGATCTCCATCTCGGCTTACCAGGTGTCCAACGATGCGGTCGAGATGGTGCGGGCCGACATCGTAGAACCGTCGGCCGACCCAAACGTCATGCTGGTGCGCGAAGAGGAGGAGGACGACGGGTCTACGAGCAGGACCCGGTACATACCCGAGGTCTTTTACCGCAGGATAAACGAGTACGGCGCCAACGTGCAGGAGAACGCAAAGCCCTCGTTTCCGGTCGAGTATCTATACGTCACCCTAACCCACGGCTTTCCGGACGCAGCCAAGCCAATCTTCACGGACGAGGGCTTTCCCATTGAGAATCGCGAGTACATGGGTGAGAGCCAGGAGCACTCGTCAGCCTCCAAAACCCTCAAGGTCCACCAGCAGGCCGATTCAGAAAGCCTCCAGGTGTCCAACTTCCACCTGCTCTGCTTCCTGCATCAGATGGGAGTCTTGTCCAAGGCGAGTCCAAGCCCATGCACTCACCCGACAGGCCGGAAGTTGAGCAGGAAAACAGCCAACATACTAACGCCGCGCCTCTATACAGGACGAAGAGAGCCTGCTCTGTCGTGTGGCCACGCTGCACGATCTAGCCGATGCGTTCCAGCTACGTAGCACAACCGGCTGGCAGACGCTGCTGGCTATTCTGCAATCGACCGGTGAGAGACCCCCCAAGCGCTCCCGTTCCAGGCGGGATGAAAGACGAGACATGTCTGCTTCTGCTTCTGCTGCTGCTGCTACTCCCTCTGCTTCTGGCTCTTCCGCCCAGCATCCCGGCCCTGGTCCTTCCGCAGACGCTGCTGCCCATGAACGACTTGCTAAGCGCTTTGCTGCCGTTAGGCTGAACGCACATGGAGATCGGGACCGCCCCAAACCGCACGACGTCTAAAGTCTTGCACAGCCCAACCGCACGCCCATTATATCAGTGCGTTTATGGCGATGTCTGCTAAAGAAGAAAGAAGAAGAAAAAAAGGGGGAGAATCTGACTCCAGATATGACCTGGCATTGTATGAAATCATCGTCAAAGGGGCGGAATAAACGACGGCGTGTTCTGGGCATGGAGGCGTTTTGGTGGCTTTTAGCCAGAGGTAGCGATAAGCCGTGGGAATCCGGCATATGATGGACTGTGGTGGACGAATACCATACCCGTTTTGACCGTGCCGAACATGAGTGTTTTGGGGTGGTGATTTGGCCGTAGAAAAAAAAAGAGGTAGAAAAGGATTTAAAGTCACAATAACTCAGGAGGAAAGGACATCCCAGTTTCTTCACCCGTTGAGTTGAGGCCATACTACCTAACAAGACCAGAGGTGAAACCCCTGATCCAAGCCTAGGTAATTTGGTCTTGAGTCCGTCGTCATCCATGATGCGCATGGCTGGGACTAAAAAGGCACATCTCCACACTTGCGGTATGTGGTGTTTTTAGATTGCATTTAGCCGCGGAATTCAAGCTCTTCTCACTGCTCTTTTCTCCATCTCTATGTTCTTTTATTCTTTTCACTTGTGTTTTTATTTACTTTTATTCTTCACGTCTAGCCTCCTTCCCTACCTGGGCCTCATAGCATCGAGATTTATGATTTCTCTTCAAGAAAGCAAAGTCTAGACCATCCACCATATCTCCAAGGCAGCCTCCACGAGAGGAAAGTACCATCTATCGCCTTACAACTGCCACAGATCCAAGAAGACAAACTGACGTGGGCCTCGGCCGCTTTAGTCCTTGTCTAGCCTCACGGCCGGATTTGTGGCGACGAAGTTGAGGTCGACCTTGTGGCCCAGCAGCTCCCTGATGTTGGAGATGCCGTATTTGATCATGGTCGGACGCTCCAGGCTCAGGCCCCAGCCGTAGACCCTCATCTCCTTTGGAAGACCCATCGACTCGAGCATCTCGGGGCGGAACATGCCGCTGTTGCCAATCTCGACCAGCTTGCCCAACCCCTGGTGGTACGCAAAGATCTCCATGCTGGGCTCGGTGTAAGGGTTGTAGGCGGGCTTGAACTGCAGGTCCGTGAGGCCCATCTTGTTGAAGAAGATCTCCATGAACTCCATGAGCCCTCCCAGCGCCAGGCCGTAGTCGGCGATGACGCCCTCCACCTGGTGGAACTCGGCCAGGTGCGTGGCGTCGACCGACTCGTTTCGGAACACGCGGTCGATGGAGAAGTAGCGCGCGGGCGGCGGGCGTCCGTCTGGGCCCTTGGTGCTGGCGAGGCGGTGCAGCATGGCCGTCGAGACGGCCGTCGTGTGCGTGCGCAGCACCAGCCGCAGAGACTCGTCGGGCGACCAGGGGTAGCGGTAGCCTATGGAGCCGTACTTGCCCGACTCGTGCACCTGCCGCACGTTCTTCCAGTACTCGTCGTAGTCGGCCTGAGGAGCGGCGCTTCCGGGCGAGGGGCGTGGCGGGTCGGCGGCTTTGGGATCCGAGACGTAGAAGGTATCCTGCAGGTCGCGGGCCGGGTGCTGCTGGGGCACATACAGTGCATCGAAGTTCCAGAAGCCCGACTCGACGTACCTGTCCGTCGGCATCTCCTCGAAGCCCATCTCGAAGAAAATCTGGCGGAACTCGCTGCGGACTTTGCTGAGGGGGTGCAGGGCGCCCGAGTCCTGGTTGGCGCCGAGGGCGTTGAAATTGTACGGCTTGAAGGTGGCTGTCTTCCAGGCGCCCGATGCCAGCATTTCGGCCGTGAGGTCCGTCTCCTCCTTTGCGATTTCTAGCGCGAACTTGGGGCCCTTGGACAGTTCGAAGCTGATGATCTTTTGCGACCTGATCAGCTTGCGCTTCTTGAGGTCCGCGAGCACCTTGGCGTCCGGGTGGGTGCGCGAGGATTGGATCGTGAGGAGCTGCTCTCGTGTAACGTCTTGGATCGATTCCGCCTACGCGAGGAAGAGAGAGAAGCCTCTTTAGCGTTGGTTCAAACGACGACTCGCCAGCTCAGGAGGCCGAATGGGCCGACTCACCACAGCCATGAGTTTCTTGCCATCCTTGGTCTTGGAGATCCACTTCTCCTTGAAGGCCTTGCCCCGGCCCAGCGTGGTGACAGCCTTGTCTCCGACTGCTTGCTCTAGCTCCGAGACAGTGAGTCCCTCGACGGCAGCACGCAATGCCTCGAAAACACGAGCCTCGTGGCTGCCATTGGCGGCGATCTTCTCGGCCTCGGGCTCTAGGAGGCACTCTTCTCGTTCGATGGTCTTGTAAGCCACCATGGACCGTGAGCCGAGCCGATCGAGCGCGCTCTTGAGCTCGACGAACTTGACATCTGGAAAGGCCTCAGCAGTGAGGATAGGTTCCCTTTGGGAGAGGGCCGCGAGAATGTCCAACGCCAGGTCTCCCGACGGGGAGCCTTGGCTATTTGGGGCCGACATGGCGGGCCAGTGAGATGTGGGTTGGTTTGAAGGAAAAAGAAAAGAGATAGAGTTTCTCCTGGGAAATGTATGAGTGAGCGTGCGCTTTCTCTCTCTTCAACTCTTTTTTCTCCCCTTCTCTCTTTCGTTTGACTCACAGGCCGTTCAAATGGTTGCAATTCGCCGTCCCATGAATCACAGACGGAGCACAGCACGGGGGTGGTTGCGCCGTGCATGCGTCACAATATCGTGCGCCCAAATGGCGGGGCACCGCATTGCTGAGAGAGGGGTGCAAGCCGGACCGCGAAGACGCCTGTGTCCAGGGTCTGCGTGCGCTAGAGTCAAGTCAAGCCAGCCCCACAGTCTGCCGGAGAGGCCCGCACGCCCATGCGACTGGATCGCTCTTGGCAGCGCATGGATTTCATTGCAGCAATTGAACCAAGAGAAAACCTAGCCGGGCAGCCACCAACCATGTCTGTCATGGAAGCTAATAACTCTGCATGACGCGCCCGCAACCCCCCATCCGGGCACAGACACATCTCTCTCTGGGCCCGATCCCTTTCCTCTGCTCGAACCCGCTCGTTCCGCGCCATCCGGGGTACAGGCTGGCTATGTCCGCGCCACCGACGGCACCAGCGCACTGAGCCCGACCCTCCCGGGCATGAGCGCCTGACAAGCTATGAACCATGACGATGCCGTTGCCGGCTCGAGCTCTCGGGGCCCCGGGCCGTCCCGCCTGGCCGTCGACCGAGATCATGTCCAGGACTCGGACCCGCCGCCCTACCTGCCGCCGCCCGCGTCGGCTGCCAAGAGGCGAAAGGCCGGCATGCACCGCAAGTTCCAGTTCATGACCCACCTCATGACGAACCTGGACGCCCTCGTCTACGCCGAGGTCTGCGCCCTCTACTACATGGAGTAAGCCCGCGCGCCTGGGGCACCATCACCCGTCCGCCCGCCTGTTCTGCGCATCCCTTTTGCTGATCCGCCCGCAGCTGCTCGTTCTTCCGTCTGCTCGTCCGCCTGCTCGTCCAGTCCTTCTTCCTGAGCCCCAAATCGGACGAGTTCGTGCTGCTGATGCCGACGCACCGGCCCCACGTCGTGGCCGTCTTGGCCCCAAACCTCCTGTGCATGCTGCTGCACCTCGTGACCTCGCTGCCCGTGGCCGGCGAGTCCACCCGCGGCTACCTCCACGGCGGCGTCATCATCGACTTCGTCGGCGAGAAGGCTCCGACCTCCAAGCTCAAGCTTTTGCTGCTCGATGTGGTGGTGCTGGCCCTGCAATGCGCGATGCTGGCCGTCCATGCCGAGAGGGAGCGCCTGCGCAAGGTCGTCAAGCCCGCCGGGCGCGTCCTCGGGACCACGTCTCAGGACGATGAGGACTCCGAGGCTGCTGCCGCCACCAGCCCAACCGCGGCTGACCACGACGCTGCCGAGAGGGCTTTTTCGAGGACCGCATCACCGAGAGCGTCCAGGGCAGGAGATGGCATAGAGCTTCAACCCCTACCACCACGCGGAGACGCACGGCCTGCCCCAGGCTCGGCACATCGCAGGCGGCCCCCAGACCTCAGCGACTACATGCTCTCTGGAAATGCCGTCCTTGGTGATTTCCACGTGCTGCATGCCCTCCGTACAGCCGGCAATGACTACCAGAGCGCCGCTGCCCAGTCCCTGCAGAGCATCGGATATGCTACGACCCTGGCTCGCCTGGTTGCGGAGCCAAGGTCGAGACTGATAAGACTCCGGGCACAACGAAGAGACCAGCAACAGCCGCAAGGAAGCGGCATGGTATAGCAGTGCACGGTGTCTCTCTACTTTCCCCACGATCTGTCTGCCGCATTGGGCTTCGGGATTGTCGATATACCCTTTTTTTTTTTGGAATAATTATTTTTCTTGTATCGCTCCATGTCGCTCATGCTATCTTACGTCCCACGTTGCCGACGCCGGCGCCCTTTACCGACACCATCATGTCGTCTGTGTCATCTTCGCCCACCGGCCGCAGGCCCCAGCTACTGGCTCCAAATTTCCTCAGGTCCCTTGCCAGGCCGATTGTTTCTGCGTCCATGACCTCGCTGCCGATCCTGAGACGGCCGACGTCCTCGGAGCCCATGGCCATGAGCGTCAATACTGTCCTCGCCGCTGCCCAGCTGACACAGCCTCCCTTTGCAATTGCCTCGAGAAGTTGGTGTGCGCATTGGACGCCGAGGTCCTCGGGCAGCGTGCCACCGCGGGCCGGCGACACCACGTCGGCCGAGTAGACGACACCGGGAACGCTAGACTCAGCTACCAGACTCAGCCCGAAGCCGATGCCGATCTTGTTCCTGGCATCGTCCTTTCCTGGAGAGGCCTCTCCGATCTTGATCTCTCCCGTCAACGCGTTGAGAACAGACCGGGCCGCATGTATCATCCGCTTGTTGTTGGAGGCCGAGACGCCAGTGGCGTAGGCAACGCCGCCGATGCGTTTTATCCTGCCGGGGCTTCGGTTCATATGCAGCGTCTTCGGCAGCCGGACCTGACTGGCAAAGCGCATCTCCACGACGCCGCCGCCGCGCCGCTCACCAAAGCCGGCGCATGACCGTTGCCTGACCAGCAGGTCGATGCGAGCTGGCGGGATGCCGAACAGGCCGTATAGGGGCAGGATTGCTAGGCGGAAGGAGTCGACCGACATGTCGCCCAGCTCCGTAGCGGCTGTTATGACCCCTGGACCTGAGAAGCGCACGTTCATATGTGCCTTCGAGAAGGGCGCCAACAGGGCGAGCGGGATGAGGAAGTAGGAGATACCGCGGCGATTCGTCTCGGACAGTGTGTACTCGATCACGTCGCCGTGGGCGGAGGCGCCGGCGCCGGGGACGCTGCCGGTGATGAGGCCCGGGTGGTAGGTCATGGTGGTTCCGGTATACGAGATCTGGATGGAACTGCCATTGGTGACGGCCTCGAGCAGGCGCAGGAAGGAGATCTCGTGGGGCGCCAGGCCGGGCGCGGTCGGCGAGGAGCTTCGGATTCCCGAAATGTGGACCGGCTTGCCCGTGAGCGTTGACAGGACAAGTCGCTGCGTGAGGTGGCGGTGGCCCGTGAATCGGACGTAGCCGGGGGCGGAAGATGTGGTCGCCATTTCTTCCCGAGTTCCCCGCCCTCTTTCTCTCCTGCGCGCTCGCTCTATCACGCGCCGCACCCCTCCTTATTCCCCGGTTGTCGGTATTGTTTGGATCTGAAGGACAAATGCAGGCGGCCGGGTAGCTTGTTTGCGCCGAAGTTCTCGGTGTGGTAGCCAGAAGCCAATTGAACGACTCCTGGATCTGTCGCCAGCTTTTTTTGCGCATGGGCTTGACCCCCACCCAAAACTTTTTGATGGGCCAGGGCTATCCGATCCCTTATCTGAACATCTCGATAAAGAAACCCCGCCCCACTTAAGCTCTGGCTTGAGGCGGGGTGGGCCAATGGGAGGCTGCAGACGGGGAAAAAAAGACGATCAAAAGATTTACTTCCAAGTTAGACGTTGCCCTTGCAGTATTTCGAAGGCGACAACCTGAACCAGCGACTCCTGCGCTGCATTTTAGCACAGATGGCGAATGGCCCACGACGCATGCCGTAGCCGCCTTGTCCGATGCGCCCAAAAAGCCTTCTCGTAGACCTGGGATGCTTTCCCGACTTTGTCTGCAGAGCCTGCCTCGCCCTCCGAAAGCCGGGCCCTAACCTGCCGGTCCCCCGCTACTATTCCCGAGCGACTCGAACGGCGAGGACGCTGCCCAGACCGACGCGAAAGGCTCAGCAGGCCCAGCAGGTCCAGATTCCCCGAGTGGAGATCCCCGAGCCCGAGACGGACGACGGCAACGATGTCACCTTCCGTTATTTCGAAATGGACCGTCCAGGCCACCTACGGCCGCTCAAGGACCATGCCGAGTTTGTTGCGTCGCTCGAGTCCGAGGAGCGCCGAGCCCAGGCCCAACTCGACAAGATGGAGGCACAGCTCAAGTTGTCCGCGTTTAAGGGGTTGAGGGAACTTGCCGAAACACTCGGGTTAGTACCCAAGCAGGCAGAGCACGAGGAGGTGCAAAAGGAGCAGCCCAAATACAAGCCATTTACCCACTCGGTGGACACTTCCGGCCTATACACGCGGCACGTGAGACCGATCATAGAGCTAAACCAGCACCTAAAGAGGACTGCAAGGAAGCTGGCGCTGGGAAAGATTGGGCAGAAACCTATCCATGATACTTGGAAGCTGTACTCGCTCGCGCGGCCTCTGCTCCAAACCTCATGGCAACGAGTCCCGCCCGAAGTCTGGCAGCTTCTCTGGCGCCTTCTCTCCTGGGACGGCCCGGAGAACACGAACCGCATGGGCCGTGTCTACCGGCTCGGCAAGGACATGCGCGCAGCCGGTGTTCCCATGGATGACACGCGCCAGGTCCTTCTCATCGAGGCCACCTTTGTTGAAGGGCTGCGGAAGGAGGCGCTTGAGGCGTGGAAACGCTTCCCATTGTCACCAGAGCACTCGGACGAGTTCCGGGAGGAGTACCTCAAGCTAGGCCTCCGCATGTACTCAATGCACGGCGATCTGGACCGCGCGGGCCGCGCCCTCGACAAGCTTCTCGAGACAAAGCCAACCTCGGACCCGCGGTTTATGCTGTCCTTTATCCGCGCCTGTGCTCAAGACAAGACCCGCTTGGACAAGGCATGGGAGACGTACCGGCGGATGCGGGACCTCCTGGGCTCCGACATAAAGATCGAGGACTACGACGAGGTCGTTGCGGCCTTTCTGCTCTCGAAGCAGACCGATTTGGCATTCAAGGTCTTTGTGGACATGATGTTCTCGGGGGCCATCGATCTGCACGGCAAAACCAGGCTGCCGAGCGCCGTTGGCAACCACTTCTTCATGGGCAAGTGGCTCAAGAGGCTGATCGGAGCGGGCAATCTCGACGGCGCATTAGAAGTGCTGAGGTTCATGCAGGCCAAGGGGATTCTGGCCGCCAAGATCCAAGTGAACGGGCTCATCGGAGCCTGGCTCCGGTCGGGCTTGGCTGAGAACCTAGAGAAGGCCGACAAGCTCGCGTGGGCCATGGTGCGGTCTCGCCTAAAGTTCGTCGAGCTGCGCCGGCGCGAGGCGCTCGTCGACTGGCCGATCCGGCTTCTGCAAACGCCGAACAATACAGAGGATCTGCCTGACAGTCTGGGTCTGACGTTTGTGCCGCAGGCCAGCCTTGAGACATTCTCGCTGATGGCGGAGAACTACAGAGAGCGGAGACTGCACTCGAGGCTAGAGGGGCTCTGGGTGGCGTTCCAGAAGTGCGAGATGTCGACCGACGCCTTCATGATGAACCAGCTGCTCGAGTCGTACAATCAGGAGGGTATGGGCACCAAGGCCCAGGAGGTGTACAAAGCCCTCACCGAAGAGCACGCGCTGGCGCCAGACGCGTACACATTCTTTGCCCTCTACAAGAGCCTCGCGGTCAACCACATGTACTGGCCGTCAGTGACCGACGAAATCAAGCGTGGGGAGGCGCGTATCTGCCGCGCGCTTTTCCGCGACATGGTCGGCTCGTCCTGGACGTTTGAATCGGAGGAGGCGCAGCAGGCGCTGATGCGCACGGTGCTTCACACGTTCCGCAAGTGCAACGACAATGTCGGCGTGCTCATCGCTCTGCGGGCGATGCGCGACGTCTTCCACTGGCCGCCGGGCCACGCCGTGAGCATGGAGATGCTGGCCGAGAACCCGGACCTCGCCCAAAGTAAAAAGAAGCTTTTCGAGGCCAGCCGAAAGGTCCAGGCCGCCTACGATATCAGCCTGAGAGGTGGCAGCGACGGCGCCACCCCGACGCGCAGGGAGCTGTCCCAAAAAGAAGGCGCCGAGGTTCTGGCGCGCATGGTTGAGGAGCATTATGTGCAGAAAGTCGGGGCAACCTCGGACGAGGAGCTCGAGCTCATGTACCAGGCGGCCATCCTGGAGATGGGTCTGGCCGATATCCTGCTCCCATCCCAGGCTCCCGGTGAGGAACAGCAGGAAGAAGGTGCCAGCAGTGTCCCCAGTGGAGCCGTCGTGTCTGGCTGAAGAGATAGTGTAATAACACCACTGTTAAAAGGGCCAATGTTTGAATAGACGGCTAGGGGCTTCAGACTCACAATATATCGCCACGATGCTTCACATACCCAATGTGCATCAATGTTTCAACTTTCAATTTGC
Organism: Magnaporthiopsis incrustans; assembly: GCA_003049425.1. NCBI lineage: Eukaryota > Fungi > Ascomycota > Sordariomycetes > Magnaporthales > Magnaporthaceae > Magnaporthiopsis > Magnaporthiopsis incrustans. The sequence goes on from PYSR01000064.1 coordinate 133,785, forward strand.
TCGCAACTTAATCGTGGTCCTCCTCCGTTGTCCCGGGGCAGCCTTCCAACCCTTCATCCGGGTACACGTGTTTACACCAGAAGCAATAGCGATGCGCCTCGCGAAGATGGCCGACCACGGCCTGCAGCCTGTCGTCAACGTCGCGTGCGTTGAAGCTCTGGAGCTCCTCGTCCTCCTCGTCGAGGTCCTCGGCCGTAACATAGGTGGCCGTAGTAGCGGACTTCCCCAGCGCCCTCCTGTCGTCCTCGTCCTCATCCTCGTCGGCCTCGTATGTCGGCAGCCGCGAGAGGCTCTGCTGCAGATCATATCTCATCCTCCTATCTCGCTCCGCCTCCTCGCGCGCGCGCACCAGACCCCGCCACAGCACGTTGATGGATTTCAGGGGCCGGCTCCTGGCAGACGAGCGCGGCTCCCCTTCCCGCTGCTCTTCATCTTCGTCCTCGCCCATGCGCTCGGCGACCTTTTGCGCCGCGTGCAGCTGACTCTCCTTGCGCGCGGCCTCGCGCTCCCGCCGCACGCGGTCGCGGAACTCGCCCTCGTCGGGCCGGGCGCGCTTGGTCTCGTCGGCGGAGGCGCCCGCGGCGGTGGCGGCCTCGTCCACCTTGCGCTTGCGCTCGCTGGCCAGGCCGATGCCGCCGCGGCCATCCTTTATGGAGATGCGGACGGGCTCGAGGATTGCGGCTGGTGGCGGGGTTGGTGGCAATCCGCCGTCACCGTCGTCGGTCCTGCTCCCCTCAACGGTCGTTGGCGGCGATTCCTGCTGCTGGCGCCCGAGGGCGGCGCCAGGCTTGAAGCCCATCTTCGCCATCATGGCGAACCCCTTGCTCTTCTTGACGGCGGCCGGGTCGCGCAGCAGCGAGGTGGCCAGCGCGGCCTCGCGTTTGGCCGCCTCCTCGGCCGCCAGTTCGGCCTTGGACTTGACGCGCCCGCGCAGCTCGGCCTCGCGCCGCTCGCGCTGGCGCCGCTGCAGCGACGTCTCCGGGGCGGCGGGGGCGTCGGTGAAGACCATGTTCATGTAGTCATCGTCGTCATCGGCGGCGGCGGCGGCGGCGGCGGCATCTTGGGCTGCGCGTTTACCCTCCATGACGTGTGCGGTTTTTTCGTTTATGCGTTTTGATGTTTTCGTGGCGCCCGATCCAGCTGCTTTTCAGACTCGGGACGCTTTCATCACGCTCGATCAACCTCATTCATATTTCTACAAAGCCCCAGCCACGGGATGGGAATCCGAGTTGAGACGGCAGGCAAAATGGTGGTTATTCAGGTGGCAGGGAGGTTGCCAACATTGATGAGCGGATTTTGAATTTGACCCAGCGCACTCGACTTTTAGACGACAAACCCGGCAGCGAACAGCCTGCTTCCTCGAAAACTGCAGACAAAAGTCAAATCGTATCATAGACGGTTCATTCACATCATGACCCTGGATGGCTGCTTGAACCACGACGATGAATTTGCTCTGATTAACCCCACCCCTCCTGTTCTGTCTTCTTGTTTTCAGCGTAGCTAAAGGTCCATATGTACCAGGTACCTCCTATATGCACCTTAGCTAGGTTTTCCCCATCATTCTCATATACCTGATTACGTCAGGGGAATGGGAAATAGAAATGAAAAGCTGGGGTAGAAAAAAAAAAAGCGAACTCCAGCGACCCCCGCGCCCCTCCATCCTCCATGTACTTGCGCTCTCCCCATCTGCCTCTTGACTGAGACGGACAGCCTTCCTGGACCAAGCACTACCAGGCATATCTGCAGCCAGCAACCGAACAATGGGGGCAACGCAGCGCATCGCCATTGTGTCGGTCTTCGACAAGACAGGCCTGCTGGACCTGGCCAAGGGCCTTGTCAAGAATGGCGTCCGCATCCTTGCATCTGGCGGCACCGCCAAGATGATTCGAGAGTCTGGGTTCGCCGTCGAGTAAGTCATGAGGGAACGGAGCAAGGGGCTGCTGGGATGGCAATTACCAGCGGGGAGGGCATGGTGACTTGTTCGCTCGCCTGCTAACGCGCACCACCGGCTCTTCTGTCCACGCGCAGGGACATCTCGGCCATCACTAAGGCCCCCGAGATGCTCGCCGGCCGCGTCAAGACGCTGCACCCGGCCGTCCACGCCGGAATTCTGGCGCGCAACCTGGAGTCGGACGAGAAGGATCTTGCCGAGCAGAGCATCGACAAGGTCGACTACGTCGTCTGCAACCTGTACCCCTTCAAGGACACGGTCGCCAAGATCAACGTGACGGTGCCCGAGGCCGTCGAGGAGATCGACATCGGCGGCGTCACCCTCATCCGCGCGGCCGCCAAAAACCACTCGCGCGTCACCATCCTCAGCGACCCCAACGACTACGCCGAGTTCCTCAAGGAGCTCGACGCTGGCGAGATCAAGGAGTCCAGCCGCAAGCTCTACGCCCTCAAGGCCTTTGAGCACACGGCCGACTACGACGCCGCCATCTCCGACTTCTTCCGCCGCCAGTACGCCTCGGACGGCCTGCAGCACCTCGCGCTGCGCTACGGCGCCAACCCCCACCAGAAGCCCGCCTCGGCCTACACCAAGGAGGGCAACCTGCCCTTCAAGGTCCTCTGCGGCTCGCCCGGCTACATCAACCTCCTTGACGCCCTCAACGCCTGGCCGCTGGTCAAGGAGCTCAAGGAGGCGCTCGGCAGGCCCGCCGCCGCCAGCTTCAAGCACGTCTCGCCCGCCGGCGCCGCCATCGGCCTCCCGCTCAGCGACGACGAGAAGAAGGTGTACATGGTCGAGGGCGTCGAGGGCATCGACTCGTCCGGCCTGGCCCAGGCCTACGCCCGCGCCCGCGGCGCCGACCGCATGAGCTCCTTCGGCGACATGATCGCGCTGAGCGACGTCGTCGACGAGCCCACGGCCAAGATCATCTCGCGGGAGGTGTCGGACGGCATCATCGCGCCCGGCTACGAGGCCGCCGCCCTGGCCATCCTCAAGAAGAAGAAGGGCGGCCGCTACCTCGTGCTCGAGATGGACCCGGAATACGAGCCCGCCACGCGCGAGCAGCGCACCGTCTACGGCATTAACCTGTCGCAGCACCGCAACGACGCAAAAATCTCGCCCGCTTCGTTCGGCTCCATCATCACGCCCAAGGACGCGGCCGCCCCGCTGCCCGAGACCGCGCTGCGCGACCTGGCCGTCGCCACCATCGCGCTCAAGTACACGCAGAGCAACTCGGTCTGCTACGCCGCCAACGGCCAGGTCGTCGGCCTCGGCGCCGGCCAGCAGTCGCGCATTCACTGCACGCGCCTCGCCGGCGACAAGACCGACAACTGGTGGATGCGCTTCCACCCCCGCGTCCTGACCGCCAAGTGGAAGCAGGGCGCCAAGAGGCCCGAGAAGAGCAACGCAATCGATCTGCTGGTCAGCGGCCAGCTGCCCAAGGCGGGAGCCGAGAAGGACGCCTTCGAGGCCCTGTTTGAAGAGGTCCCCGCCGCCTTTACCGAGGCCGAGAGGGAAGAGTGGCTCGGGAAGCTAACCAACGTCGCCATCTCGAGCGACGCCTTTGTAAGTTTCTTTCTTTTTTTTGAGCTCTAGGCTGTATGTGTGTGATGACGTGAATTGGTTGCGCTTGCTGACTTCTTTGGTTCTGCGACCAACCTCCAGTTCCCCTTTCCCGACAACGTCTTCAGGGCTGCCCGTTCGGGCGTCAAGTACATGGCTGCGCCTTCCGGAAGTCAGAACGACCAGATCGTCTTCGAAACGGCCGAGAAGCTTGGAATCACTTTTGTAGAGCAGAGCATCCGCCTCTTCCACCACTAAGCCCCTGTTTCCCGGTTTGCAGCTTGCTCTCGCCCGGGCGTTCAAGCCCGACTCTTTTGGTCATACAAGCCAATAGGAAATGGAGAGATAGATAGAGGCAGAGAAGGAAAAAGAAAGATAGAAAAAAAATTCAAAAGATTGAAGAAAACCAGATGGGACCCAGAATGGCCCGATTGCGTGCTTTCGTTATCGTGTTATGTCTGTGGTAATAATATCTATTTATCCGTCACACGGTGCCAGCATCAAGCCTTGAAATTATACCTCGGCAGCACAATGTCTTTATGGCAGCGCGATGCACTCGATCTCAACCTCGACATTCTTGGGCAAGGTCTTGACGGCAACACAGCTGCGGGCCGGCTTGTGTGTGAAGTGCTTTGCGTACTCCTCGTTCATGTTCTATATTCAGGCGCGAACCATGTCAGCCACCTTGAGACCGACCGTCTTAACAGGAGTCCCATTGTGACTCAAACTCACCGCAAAATCTCCCATGTCGGCGAGGAAGATGTTAACCTTGACGACCTTTTCGAGTGACGAGCCGGCCTCGGCCAGGACGGCGCGGAGGTTCTTGATGCAGGCCTCGGTCTTCTGCTGGATCGTGCCCTCGACCAGGTTGCCCTGGGAGTCGACGGGGATCGAGCCGGAGCAGTAGATAGCGCTGGGCGTCTTGATTGCGTGGGACTGTGGGGGAGGTTAGTCGGTTCTGTTTGCCGTAACAAACCCGGGCTGTTGAGACTTACGTAGGGGCCGGCAGCTGTAGGCAGTATCGACACCGTTAGCATATGCTGCCTCTTTTAGGTAGCTGTAGGCAGGCTGGCAACCGACGAGGGGCAGCATCCTTGCTGTTGACGGCAATCATGTTGCTGGCCATTTTGCACAGAGCCGGGACGCTGCGCGGGCAGAGAAGTGGACGAGATGGTGCGAGTGCGGCTCGGGAGGCTCTCAAGACAAATGGACGCAACGTCAATGCCAACATGAAATCTAGATGTTCTTAATGCATCAATCACCAGCCGCGATAGTTTTGGCGTGTGCTCCTGTCGGGATGAGAAGCTCTTATATAAGAATGCGGGGCCGTACTGTAGATAAATGCAAGTCGGGATGAGAAGCTCTTATATAAGAATGCGGGGCCGTACTGTAGATAAATGCAAGGTTACGTACCGGATTCCTTTCAATCCCCTCAGCTAAAACGTAACCAGCCGACGGAAAACTCGCAAGCTTCCGCCGTCGCTCCTCCGAACAACGGAGGGGCCGAGGGGTCGAGGGGTCGAGGGGTCGCATCTGGTCAAGCAGTTTAAATACGGTGTGACAGGGCCCGGTGGTGCATCGCGGAGTCGCTGCCGTCGGGTGGCTCCCGGAAAGCAGCCAAGATCCCTGGACGCTGTCTGTGCTAATTGGCAGCCTGGGCCCTTGTTCCTGATGCAGTTGGGATCGAATTTGAATTGGATAGAGGAGCTTGGGCCCCTCACAAACCAGCAGCCATGTACCAAGGTACTTATGTCGGAGGCAGTGATCGGCGTCAGGGCCAGGTACCTGGATACAACCCCCAATTCCAGCTCCACCGCTGACAGACCGCGAAAAAGAGAGAGAGAAAAAAAAAAGGAGTTGGCAGACAGAACTGCCAAGTGGCAACTGGGCTGAAGTAACGCGCGATTGGCATGATTTGCTGATTTGCAGGAGGACTTGGCCCTCTTTCCTCAACATCCTCTCCTTTGCCTCCTTATCTTCAATCCCAGCGGATGGGACATCCGTACCTCCCTCCAAGAGCATCGTGTTTCAGTTTTCTCGCTCCCCGTTTCTTGCATCCTGGGACTGTGTGACACTCGCTCTAGTTCCTGCGATCCCGCGACTGTTTGTCACGACGGCAGCGAGCCCGCCCCAGCCCTTGGGAATTGGCACGGCGCGTTTCCTCCTCCCGCGTCCACCGCCCCGGTGGCCTGTTCCATCATGGCCACGACTGCGACTCCTCAAGGGAGCTTGCGCCAGCGCAATGTCCCCGGATCGAGCCGAAAGCAAAAGGACGGCGCCGTCGACCTCGACGAGCTGGCCAAGGCTCCCAAACTCGCCGCCGCTTCTACCGGGCCCGAGAGAGACTACCAGATCACTTTTGTCCTCATCACAGCCCTCGCGTTTCTGACCAGGTTCTGGGGAATCAGCCACCCCAACGAGGTCGTCTTCGACGAGGTTCACTTCGGCAAGGTAAGAGGACCAGCCAGGAGCATTGCCATATATGGCGTGTTGGCGCAAGAAGGCCGCTCAACTCAAAGAAGCGACTGACACAGTCCGGTCTCTGCCCTATGTCTAGTTCGCCTCCTACTACCTCCAGAAGACCTACTTTTTCGACGTCCACCCGCCCTTCGGCAAGCTCCTTTTCGCCTTCGTCGGATGGCTGGTTGGCTACGATGGCCATTTCCATTTCGACAACATTGGCGACTCGTACATCGTCAACAAGGTTCCCTACGTTGCATTCCGCTCGCTCCCGGCCCTCCTGGGCGCCCTTACCGTCTCGGTTGTCTATCTCATCATGTGGGAGTCGGGCTACAGCTTGCCCGCTTGCATCCTGGCCGCCGGCCTGATCCTGCTCGACAACGCCCACATTGGCCAGACCCGCCTGATTCTGCTCGACGCCACTCTCATCTTCGCCTTCGCCTGCAGTCTGCTCTGCTACGTCAAGTTCTACAAGCTGCGCCACGAGGCCTTCTCGCGCAAGTGGTGGAAGTGGCTGATCCTGACTGGTTTCGCGCTCTCTTGCGACATGTCCACCAAGTATGTCGGCACCTTCGCCTTCATCTCCATCGGCTCGGCCGTCGTCATCGACCTGTGGGACCTGCTTGACGTGAAGCGCCCTGGGGGCGCCCTGTCCCTGCCCCTCTTTGCCAAGCACTTTGCTGCCCGCGCCTTCGGTCTTATCCTCATGCCCTTCCTCTTCTACCTGTTCTGGTTCCAGGTGCACTTTGCTGTCCTCACCCGGTCCGGCCCTGGCGACGACTTCATGACCCCCGCGTTCCAGGAGACCCTGAGCGACAACGTCATGCTGGCCAACGCCCTCACCGTCAACTATTACGACACCATCACGGTGAGGCACAAGGAGACCAAGACGTACCTCCACAGCCACCCCGACAGGTATCCGCTGCGCTACGACGACGGCCGCGTGTCCAGCCAGGGCCAGCAGGTGACTGGCTACCCCTTCAACGACACCAACAACTACTGGCAGATTATCCCCGCAAACAACGACAAGCAGGAGGGCCGCATGGTTCGCCACCAGGACCTCGTCCGTCTTCGCCATATCGGCACCGACACTATCCTCCTGTCGCACGACGTCGCCTCCCCTTACTACCCGACCAACCAGGAGTTCACCACTGTGTCCGTCGAGGACGCCTTCGGCGCCCGCGCGCAGGACACCCTGTTCGAGGTCCGCTTCGAAGGCGGGAAGGCCGGCCAGGAGCTGAAGAGCGTGGCGACGCACTTCAAGTTCATCCACAACCCGAGTAAGGTCGCCATGTGGACCCACACGACTCCTTTGCCCGAATGGGGCCATAAGCAGCAGGAGATCAACGGCAACAAGCAGATCTCGCCCAGCTCCAACGTGTGGCTGGTTGAGGATATCCCATCGCTCGCCGCCGACAGTCCGCGCCGCCAAAAGGTTGAGAAGAAGGTCAAGACGCTGCCCTTCATCCGCAAGTGGTTCGAGCTGCAGAGATCCATGTTCTGGCACAACAGCCAGCTTACCAGCAGCCACCCGTACGCCACGCTGCCCTACCAGTGGCCGTTCCTGCTGCGCGGCGTCAGCTTCTGGACCCAGAACGACACCCGCCGCCAGATCTACTTCCTCGGCAACCCCATCGGCTGGTGGATTGCCAGCAGTCTGCTTGCCGTCTACATTGGCATAGTGGCCGCGGACCAGTTCTCGCTGCGCCGTGGCGTGGACGCCCTGGATCATCGTAAGTTGCTCACCCACACTCCCTTGATTATCGTTGCAAAAGAAACACTTTCTAACGGCACGCAATATTTCAATGGCGCTGCAGGCTCTCGCTCGCGACTGTACAACTCAACTGGATTTTTCTTCATGTCGTGGGCGACACACTACATCCCCTTTTACGTCATGGGCAGACAGCTCTTCCTGCACCACTATCTCCCCTCACATCTGGCCTCGACTCTGGTGGCGGGTGCTCTAGTTGAATTCATCTGCAACTCAGATGCGCCCGAGGTGGTTGCGGACCAGCAGGTGGGCAAGTCTGGGAAGAAGGTGGCGGTGGCGACGACTTCGAAGAGACACATTACAGCCCGAGAGCGGTTCGCCGGCCAGAGTATGCTGGCGACCTGGGTTGTGTCGCTGAGCATACTGGCGATTGTGGCGGCGAGCTGGTACTTCTTCCTCCCACTGACGTACGGCTACCCTGGGCTGAGTGTTGAGCAAGTGGTGCGGCGGAAGTGGCTCGGCTACGATCTGCACTTTGCGAAATAGAGGGAGGGCACATCCGAGGTGCAGGGCTCGAGGAAGCATAATCGGGAAAGGCACTCGCGCTTCACATGTTGAACATCATGTATGCCCATTCGTCGTGTGTCTGCGCGCCGCCATCCTCGCGCAGCTTGTATCTTCATTTGTCTTATTCAGAGGAATTTAGAGATATCACGAAACACCAAAAAGAGTTTAAAGTTGCATCCGGTGGCAGGAGTTTTCGTCTAGCGAAATTGCTGTTTCGATGCCGCATAATAGCAAACCCCCAGGTATTCCCTACCGAATCTGATAGATTGCTTCGATGCGGCTTGATGCCTTGTATCGGGCTGTTGCATACACCCATGCGGAAATATACGAGGCCATAGAGACACTTACGATAGAACCAACTGTTATTATTACGAGATTCTCTTAAAATATGGCTGGGCGAGGAATATTACAAGAGTTAGACCATATCACAACAACCTGCCTGGGCGGGCACCCCTACAGCCACCGATAAAGGAACCTAGACGGCTATGTTTTCACCGATGTGCAGAGGCGACCTACCTGGCGGCTTCCACTCCCGAACTCGGGCTACAGCCGCCTTTCGCTGTGGGCCTTTTGACCCCACGAGGAAATTGGATCTCTTGATGAGGACCAGGCCCACCTCGAAGACGGCAGCCACGCCGGTCAGATGGTAGCGGCGGGTCCCGGGAACGTCCCAGGCGCGAGCCTTGCCCGCCAACCTCGCCTCTCTCCTCTTGTCCGCTTCCATGGGGAAGAGGCTCTGGCGCCGCTGGATGACGTCGAGAGCCTCGCGTATGTTGATCCAGGCGAACAGAGCCAGCGGCCGCACCCAGGACCGCAGCAGCCGCGGGGCCGCGCACCAACAGCAGCGCCGTCTCCTCCGCGCCCGTGTCCGGGAGGAGCGGCCGCCCTGGAGGAGGGCGGCGGCGTCGGCGCTCAGGACCTCGCTCCAGTCGATGGCGTTGAACCGGGCGGCGTCCTCCGGGTACTGCCGCGCCAGGCTCCGCCGCAGCCTGTCGTGCCCTACCACGTGCTGCAGCACGTCGTCGATCGAAGTAACGGGGATGCATAGATATGAGGCCAGCTCGGACACCAGGCGCGTGCTTTTTTGAATGCTGCAGTTGCAGCCCGATGGCGAGCGTGGCTCGGGAGCGGATTGGGCCTGGGCTTGTAGAAGGCGACTCGGGCCCGGGATGGGAACATCCACCTCGTCGCGGCTACTGCACCGCCCTAGAGGACACCAGGCCGCCGGGGGAGGGATCAAGACGGGAGAAGAATCCGTCGTCGTCGTCGTCGTCGTCGTCGTCGGTGCATCGTCATCCCGAAACACCGGCTCGGAGAGGACCGACTGGCTCAGGCTTTCGAAGCCATCCTCTGGGATAAACTGTGGCAGGACCGGGGCGACGTCTTCGAGAGGACCTGAGGAGACCTGCACATCATGACGCCGTGTCAGCTCTATCTGGCCTTCTTTTTTGCGTGCCCCGGCTTCGGCTTTCGCAATAACTGCCTCCAGCCGCCGCGAGGCGGCCTCCCGCTCTTTTTCCGTCCGGCTCAACATCCAGTCCAGCGTCTCTTTCCTTCCCTGGGCGGCGGGCGCACGCAACGGCGTCGAGGGGGTAGCTCCGCCTTACCGGTGGTGATGCCAGTTAGGGATACCAACCACTGCTGGAAAGAACTAGCATCGGTTTGGGGTAACATGACTGCGTTTGGTTCGTTTCGGCGTTATGGGGAGCATGCTCTTTTTTATAGATGACGCCGGGCAGTCCGCTGGACTGTTTGCCGATGCGGCGTATTCATTATTGTTATATCCCTGCGGGCGCCTTTATCTTACCTGGTGGCGCTGCTTCATAACCAAGGCGCTGGGCTGGCAGCATATCATTTACGTACGAGCCTCTCTCGGTATAGTGCTTGCTTTGTCTCTTGTGTCAACATGAGTTTTTGTTTGGCACAAAGGCGGCTGGCACAGAAAGACAAACGACGAAAACGCCCAACCAAGAGCGTGTGAGGATACATTGTCTTTCGTTTGCACAGAGGTAACAAACGGTTAACAAACGTAAATGAGAATCTTCTGGAATAGACCGCCCTTTGAAGAGGGGAAAATCGGCTGCCAGTAGGAACAACTTCTTGTATACAAGGCAGGTACAGGTAGGACCTTGCCGACGAGATCACACCATAACAACGACCACCACCGACACCAAAACGAAGAGACCCGAAGCCGCAAAACACATCACCTGGAGGACCAACCCAACCAACTGCTATCACCATGTGCTAGAAAGTCATCTTCTGCAACATGTGCGGCCACGGTGAGGTCACCCGCTGCCTGGTTTGGGAGGTCGAGGTACGGCTTCTGCACGGTGGATTCAGGCGCTTTTTCTTCTTCAGCCGCGAGCACTGGCAGCAGCGCCGGGAGACGGGCTGGCGCCAGCCCCCGGGACAGCACTGGTTCATGAGCTGGAATGGCCCCGCCGACCCCAACCACGTATGCCAGGCTACGACGCCGGACCCGGACCCCTCGAGCTGGACCCGGCACGCAAGAGAGTAGCAGTCACGGGAGCAGGCCAGCTGGCTTTTTACACCTTGGCTTTGGAGTGGTCGGCGCGATGGTGAACTGCCTGGGCAGATTTATGAAGTTCTACTCTTAACTTGACTGCCTATCTTTGCACATGACAAAGATGAGTGGTAGTCGAGAAAAATAAAGAAAGATTTTTTTTCCCCTAAATAAATGACCAGTTATGAATGGAGGCACGTGAGAGGTGGTTGGCAAAGCTCCCATGAAGGTGGTCGAATGTAAGGTGGCTAAGTCTGCGTGTTCCAGGCGTCCCGCCATGTCTAAGACATGCATCGACGCGGGATGGCACTCCGCTCCCACCCAAGTGCTCACCTCTCAATGCCCAACCAATATCCTCTCCACTCAACCACAGCGCAATCGAACAGGTGGAGAGGTGACAAGGGCAGACGACATCAGGGAATATTTCATCACGTCAATCTACATACCAGCCCCAATATTATGCAGGTCGGGCTGGGTGGCCCATGGCCGCATATAGGCAGGACAGTAAGGAGAGAGGCCGCCACGCCTTGGGCTTCAGGCTGCAGTGTTTTTTTTTTCTCCGTCTCGTGGGACACAATGTCTATGGAGGCACGTTCTCAGGCTCCCCGATTATCTCGCATCCTATTGGCCAGGGGACTGGGGTGATGCGGCTGGTTACGGAAGCAATCATGGACGGGACACTTGTCCGCGACTGCGAGTTGCGTGCACCTAGGACAGAGGAGAGGAGGGCATGAGGCCCGGCGCATTTCAAAGGGCTGGGCTTGGTTTGCATGTGTGACTGGCGGCTGCAGGTGCAGCGGCTGGACTGATTTTAGCCCAGAGATCGTCGTCCAGGAATGCCGCCGTGCAGTCATAAGCTGGCCGACTGACTCGAGCCAAGGTCGGACCCGGTCGAATCAAATCAATTGGTCGCATGCAGCAGTCCTCTGGTTGTCTCCTCAGCCCAGCCAGCCCAGCCCTACGAGGTTCTCCGCCGAACTGCCAGGATAATCCTGCTGCGCGTTTGTGCTGTGCTGAGGGATTCACAGTAATTGAAACTCGCCTGTGCTGGGTGTCTTTGTTTCACTGTGGTGGCGAAGATGGGCGCCCGTCTCTTGCTCCCCAGCCCGATTCCTTCTTTTTTTTTATACCTCGTGGAGCGGCAAAGGAATAAAGAGTGTCTGGTCCGTCAATCTCCCCCAGACCATAGAGTGGCTGTGCAGTGGGCCGTTGTGCAGGCCTCAACCGCAAAGATCGCCAGCTAGCCCAATCTGATTGGTGGGGAACCGCAATCTCGTGCGGAACTCAGAAATGCCCCCACAACGGCCGTCACAAACGGGCCTTTGAGCCACTTTGCTTGGTGATTGCTGGAAGGCTGAGCAGATAAGCCAAAATCTTTAATTTGGCTGAAAACCAGCCGGGACCTCCATAATAGCAGCTGCGACGAGCACAGCTCGGACTGGGACTCGGACGCCCATCCGAGGACACGGCCATGATGGGATTCCGCAGCACATTGTTTGATGGACACCGAAGCGCTCGGTGGACCATGTTGGATCGTTTTGTTTGTTTACCTGCCACCGCGTGCGTAGAGTGGCAGGGGGATACGGTTACGGTAGCCGGACCGCAAGGGTGCGGCTCTGAACTGAGACATCACCTGCGCAGAGAGTGAGTGCGTGAATACCTGCAGTCTTTGTTCCGACTTTGCCTCTCCACTTCTTTCCTGTCCTCCCCGTGTAAAGACGGTGATTGGTTGGTTGTCTGCTGCAGGGGTCGGGTGTGCAAGACAGGGGAGGGCGGGCTGGAGCTGTCAGCAAAAGATGGGGCTGGGTAAGCAGTGACTTCCATTCTCTTCGTCTTTCCCGCCTCCCGTCCAATATGCTCGCCGTCCAGAGCGCCCTCGATTTCGACCCGGTGTAGCGAGACCTCGAGACCTCGAGATATTTAAAAATTGGAAAGTTGGACCGAAGCTCGTTCAGGCGGTCTCGTCGTCGGGTTGGTCCTTGGGTGAACGACCTCGAGGGCGGGCACGCGTGCTCCCGCGCTGATCGGGCCATGATCCCCAACCACGATGGAGGCCCCTGATCCAGGACACAAGATGGCTCAGGCGGGTTGGACTGCATGCATCGCCCCAGAAAGCGCCCCTCTGGCAGGTACTGCTCGCGCCTGTTGAGCCTCAATTTGCGGCCGTGGTGACATTTGGCCGCGCCAACTTGCATGGGGACCCACCAAAGAGGATTCGGGTGGCCGGGGGCGAAGCACTTGCGCTATCCCGCTTTGGGCTGGATTTTAGGCAGCCATCTTGACCAGCGCGTTCACCAACGGCCTTTCTAATCGGCCTCGTACCCTCCCGTCCACCGTCTTCCCATCCGCTCCATCTCACTCATCTTCGTCATCCCCTCTCCCCCTTTTCTCATGCCGCTCTGCTCCTGAGGCCGCCGTCAGAACCGCGTGCACTTACTGTCTAGCGTGCTCTTGCGCCGTGCTTGCCGTTTATCCCCCTCGACCGTCGTTCGTGTGTCCCCCCGCCTTTCCCGACGTATATCTCATTGAGGGCCACCCCCGAGCCGCAACGGCTCCCAATTGCCTCGCCTTTTTTCGCATCTAGCCCTTCCTCGCAACACCAACGCCCAACGTCACATTTGTTCACGTCAGTTATCCGCATTTGCGTAGACGATACTCGAGGCCTTCTCGGCTCCTGGTCCCCGAGTCTATTTGCAGATTTGTCATCAATTTTCCCGAGCCCGGCCTGGGAGTAGACCTGCCTCCGACACGCGTCGAGTCGGAGCTTGGTCCTGGACAGGCCGTCGCCACTGCCACAACACAAATTGTAAGAGACCATTCTTTGTTTCTCCTTTCCGTCTTCCTCTCCACAAGGACGGGAGTCAGTTCTTCTTGCCCTTTCGCCGCATTACAAGCAGAGTGTGGGTGGCCAATCCCGGCTGGGATCGAGTCGTCACGCTCCGTCTTGTCGCATCGAACTGGTCTTCGTTTGCATGCGACAGGGGGCCGCCGAACGCAGTCGGTGACTCACAGCTCCGGGCCTCAGCCTTATGAGGTCAAGAGTCCTATGCAGACCTAAGCTAACCTGCCGTTTCCCACGTCCAGTCCCCTCCTCGTCCTCGACTGGCTTGCGTGGTGTCCACCCCGCACTCGAACCGCCAACATGTCGAATCCTCGAAGGACCCCGATGACTCGTCCGGACTCTGCCCTCACCCTTAAGACCAACATGATCCTGAGGAAAGGTGCCACCTTCCACTCTCCCACGAGTCCCGAAAGCCCCGAGCCTGCCGTCTTCATCCCTCCCTCCCTGCCGCGCCGGTCGCAGACGAACCTTGACGATGTCATCGATGCTCATCGTCGTCGTGTTGCCCTGACCCTTGGCGACATCGACAAGGCCCTCTCGGCTGCGACGGATAGCACCTCGTCGCCCAAGAAGACCCTGCGCGACAATAGCTTTCCCATCCCGAGGGGTCTCCTCTCACCAACCCTCATTGGCAAGGACATGGAGGTCGAGCGCCGAGTCCTGCGGCCTCGCCCGAACCGTTGTTCGAGCCGCGGCCACAGTGACAGCGGCATCGGCACCTCCATTGCTTCGACCAAGGAGAAGCGTTCTGTCGTCGCCGACACTTCCCCCCAGAAGGTCAGCGTCAAGGCGTCGGCCGTCACCAGGTCCGCCGCGTCCACCACCACTTCCGAGAACCTCCCCGGCTTGAGCGCTCGTGCGACCAGCCGCATCTACGAGCACACGCTCAAGCCTCTACTTGCCAACTCCTCATTCAAGGACTTCCACCACGTTGTTCTTGAATGCCCAAGAAAGATCTCGTCCAAACAAATTGTCTGCCTGCGAGACGTCGAAAAGACGCTGCTGCTGACTGCCCAAGTAAGTAACTCTGAGGTGGCTGCAGAACAATGCATGGTCGCTAACCCGTCAATTCTATTAAAGGGCGTCACCAAAGCCGCCAAGCTTTACCTGGACTTCTGCCTCTCAGCGGCTCGCTGCATTCAAGCAACCGCCGCCCTTCTCAGCGAGCCTGAGCAGCGCCGCCCCAAGGACGCACCCTACAACAGTGGGTACTTTATCGACCTCGTCGACCAGATTCGCCACTACGCCCAGCAGATCGCCGAGAAGAAGTCGGGCAGCACCGACGCCATGGATGTCGATATGTACGCAATATCCCCGCACTCCACTATCGAAAGCAATAACCAGCGTGCTGACAACCTTTGCAGAAAGGACGAGGTCAGGCTGCATGGCGGCATTTCCGTCAACGGGCGCCCCGCCGAGCTGGTGCGGGTGAGGAATGGCAAAGCCATTTCGATCGCCACCGGTGAGCCTGTCGAGCTGGAAGACGAGGCCAACAGCCCGATCAGGTTTAAGCGCTCCGCTAGCCAGGAGCTCGCCGATGACGACGAGATCATGCGATCCATGGCCCGCCGCAAGAAGAACGCTCCCCCTGAGGAGTATGCTCCCAAGAAGTGCCGCGAGCCCGGCTGCAACAAGGAGTTCAAGCGGCCCTGCGATCTGACCAAGCACGAGAAGACGCACTCGCGCCCTTGGAAGTGCTCCGTCCCAACGTGCAAGTATCACGAGTACGGGTGGCCCACCGAGAAGGAGATGCAACGCCACTTTAGTGACAAGCACTCCTCGGCCCCTCCCATGTATGAGTGCCTGTACAAGCCCTGCCCGTACAAGTCGAAGCGCGAGAGCAACTGCAAGCAGCACATGGAGAAGGCGCACGGGTGGACCTACGTTCGAACCAAGACCAACGGCAAGAAGAACGTGAGCCACCCCGGCAGCGTCACTCACGCAACACCGCCGGTGCACAACATGCCCACGCCCAGCAGCGAGATCAGCTTTGGCGTGGCGACCCCGCCTCAAGTGCGCATGTATGACGGAATCGAGTTTCCGGGATACATGGCACAGGACCAGTTTGGTGCCGCCGACTTGCGTCCCCAGGAGATTCAGATTGACCCTATTGAGTTCTCTCCCATCGACAACGCCTCGCCGTCGACCGACTCCGGCATGGACAATTCTTCCTACCAAGACTTCAGCGGCGATTTCACGCACTATGAGGAGGACCTCTACAACGCCAACGTCCATCAGATTGCCCTGGCGTCAAACCCGTTCAGCAAGGAGATGGCCCAGCAATTTGCTGCCTTCTCCGCCGCTGAGCTCAACAAGACGCAGCCTATCCCGCACATTTCGCCCATTGGCCAGGGCAACGCTATGCTGTTCACCCCGAGCTCACTTGCCGAGGTTGACGAAGGCTTTGATGACTTCCCGACCAATGGCCACGTGGGCCCCGACTTCTGCCTGTTTCCACCCACCACCGAGTTCGCCAAACAGCCTCTGTATCAGCCTCTTTTTGGTGAGGTTCCCAGCATCGCAGCTGGGTATTCACAGCCAACGTCCCAGGATCTCCTTCAAGACTGGCGTAACAACGTCCAGTATCACGCGTCGTACCCACATAACTAAGGGTCATGACAGTCTCTGATAACGGGGGGGTTTTGTCTTGATTGGTGGCATCCACCACATTTCCACAGAACGTCTTTGGTTATTTTCGGCGAAGTCGCGTGATTTGGGCTCTCCCCATAGTTCTAGCTGCGACTAGTGGCGTGCCATCTTTCACTTGTGCGTTCTTTCCGTCTTCTTTTTTTAATTTTCACTTTTGTAGCGTTCAGCAATGAGTTATGACGCGGGGATCCGATGGCGGGACACCGGAGCTAAGTGTATTTGTTTTCCATTGGATCACATTACCATTCAATCTCTGGTGTACGTTTCCTTGTCGAGGAGGGGGTCACTTACGAAGTGGCGAGACAGAATACAACAAAAGAAAAAAAAATAGTCAGAAGGAGGGGAGCCAACTTCTATTACAAGACTTTTCTACTCTACTCTACTCTCTGATTTCGTCTATTCGCCCAGATTCCGCGGCTCGGCTACTATTGCAAGAGTTTCCTCCATGGCGGTCTGTTTTCTCCTATCTTCTGAACCTACAGTCTGTCTAGCGGCCAGTATGTTGAAGGGTGCGAGGGGGCTTGGAAGCAGTGAGGATTGTTGACCTGAGTACTTGGCTCGGCCGCACTTCTTCATCCTCCACTTAATGGAAGAAAGGAAAAAAAAAAAAAAAAAAAAAAAAAAAAAAAAAAAAAAAAAAAAAANAAAAAAAAAAAAAAAAAAAGAAAGATGAAGAGAGAGGTAGATGCGTAGAGATTCAATACACCACTGTATAACTCGCATCCGTGATTGCGCGTTCGTTTCTTTCACCTGCGACTCGACCGTCTACTTTGATGTATCTCTCGCCTGTGGAGACATCCAGCCACGTCGAGCACGTGCCAAAAGCCTGTGTGGATTCAATCTGGACTCCACTCGAAGTGACCGCCTAAAATTTTACCATTTGTCTTTTCTGGAGCTTCAGTGCTTTTGACGGACGAATGCCGGAGATCAATTGGTAACACGCGCTCCAGGAAGAGAAGCCACAGCGTCGAAGGCCAAAGCCCAGGTCTGGGAACGAGGACGCTGACAGCCTGCCGAATGCAACTTGTGAGTTTCCCGTCCCGCTAGCAACGCCGTCGCTGTCGCTATCGCTCCCGTCCGTTCTCCTCATCTCCTTCCGTCCCCAACACGGCTTTATTCCGTGCCGTACCTACATCCCATTTACCTCCCTCCCTCCCTCTCTCACACACACACATACGCACACCCTCCCCCAAGATCTCATGATGAACCGGGCCTCGTTACAAGGTCCAACCCACATATAAATATTTTAGGAAGAGCCGTCTGAGACTGCCTCCGGGTATGTGTGTGTGGGACGTGCCCCGTCTCACATACACAACCCCCTCGGCCACCCTCCACCTACTGGGCTCCGTCGACCGGCTCTGCCGCTTCCGCGGTGAAAAACGCGCTGCATCGTCATATGCTCGCGGGGCGTTGGCGGCCCGGGTGGAGGGGGGCGGAGGCCGTAGTGCTTTAAACTCGGGTTTCTGATAGGGATCGATCGTTTTGAACCGCACATCACACCACACCATACCCCTCTCTCCGTCGTCCGTCATCGCGCCTACCAGTTCTACCTAGGACTCTATACACGTGTGCACTCATCATGCCTGGAATGGCCTTCGCTGACCTGAACCGACAATCAGATGATCCATGTATAGCTTGGTTTTTGAGAGATAGGTCAAAGGGCCGGCGGAGCCATGAATCACTAGTATCCAGCTTCGGAGAGGAACCCGAATGGCATGGCTGCTATAGGCGGAGTTGGAAGGCAGGTAGCGGGCCAAAGTACACGTACCAGCAATCATGCCAGTTAGGTAGGTGCCTACCTTGATAGATAGATAGATAAATGGACAGACAGGTGATCTTATTCAATTACACCCGATACATTCGCTGCGCTCTCGTCGGCTCAGTCACTCTCGCTGTCCGGCAGGAATGGTCTACGGGCTCTGCGCTTATTCTGCCGCCCCTGTCCACCACTGCTATCGCGTCCATTGCTATTCCCTCCATGCGCAGGGCCGTCTTTTGCGGCGGACTGTTTCCGCCCCGAGCTCCCCCCGATAAGCGTCTCGAGAGGCGGTACGTCGTCGTCTTCACTCTGCTGGGTGCCGGGGAGTTCGGCGGGCACAAAGTAGGGCTTAGATGCAGCAGCCGGCAGGGCCGACGCCACAGAGGATGCGGAAGACGACACCGCACGCCCCCTAGGCGGTGCTGCTGCCGACCGTCCGGACGAAGCTTTGCGGGAGGGCCCTGTAAGGTTAAAGCCGTCATCCGTGCTCAGACTCGACGCGCTTGCGCCTTGTGCCTGTCCATTCTCCTCGCCGTACGAAATGAATGATGCCAGGTCCTCATCGCTAAAGTCTTCTTCGAGCGGCGTGTCGTCGGCATCAGATAGATATTCCGACACGGCGCTGATCTTCGGCTTCGGGGATGGCTTCCGCCGTTTTGGTGGCTGTTGCTCGGCGTTGTAGGACTCTGGTGGCGAGGCGCGCTTGTGGCCCAGGGACGCCCCAGGCTCGTCGCCAAAGGGCGGCACCGGAATGTCGAGATAGGAGTCGGATGCCATCTTCTCGCTTGGCTGGCCCCGGGGCTCGGACAGCTTTTTGAACAGCCTCACACAGCGCCTGGTATACGACCCGTGCTTGAGATGGACGCTGGGTCGCAGGGTCCGCTGCAGCGTCGGGTGGGCTGTCAGGCTTGGCATGCTTATCTCCTCGACGCGCTTCTGGTTAAAGGGGAGGTTTCTGTACTGCCTGTCGAGCTCCGATACCTGCGTGCTGCTCAGGAGAACGTTCTCAAGCTTTGGGATCGGGGCTAGGTCGTCCTCCTCCTTCGGCCGCTCAGGTTCCGGGGCCACGGCTTTGAAGGCCGTGTTTGCCAGCGTGGGCTTCTTCTGTGGTGCAGCCGTCGCCTTCCCGAGCATGGATGCCAACGTGAAGCCCGTCTGCACGCCATCGGGCATGTTGAACTTCTTCTTGCTAGGTTTCTTGGCACGGGCGGCCCGGCTCTTCGGTTCCGGCAGCGAGGTGTTCTGGGTATTCTCGATGGGAATCTCGACAACTCGTTTGTCGACCTCGGGCTTCACGTCTCTGGGCACGATCCTGGAAGACAGGTCGTACCGGAAGTTGAACCTGCTGCCCTCGCAGATGAGCTGCTGCATCTTCTCGTAGTTGTCCTGCGCCTGGTTATACTTGTCCTCCTCTCTGCCTTTCATGAGGAGCAGTGTGATCTTGCCTGCCCTCTTGCGGCCTGTCCGCCCCATGCGCTGGAGCATCCGGATGGGCGACGACGAGGCGTCGTAGCATATGATGAGGTCGACCTGGCCAATGTCTAGTCCTTCCTCGCCAATGGATGTGGCAACCAGGACGTTGAAGGTCCCGCTCCTGAACTTTTCAATCGTCTCAATCTGCTGCTTCTGCTTCATGCCCTCGCTCTTTCTCGAGTCGGCCTGCCCGACAAAGAGGGAGGCGCTGACCATGGGCTTATGCGCGTTGAGCACCCGCACAATCTCCTCGGCGCTGTCTCGGTACTCGCTGAACACTATCACGCGTGTGCTGGAGCCTTCGCCTGCGTCCATGAAATGGTTGAGCAGTGTGTCGCAGAGATGCGTCAGCTTGGGGTGGCCGACAAAGTCTGGCAGTTTCAACCAGTTGGACGCTATGTCCATCATCTCCTGGAATCCAGGGTCAGCGAGAATCTGGCGCTTGTACTTGGACCCCTTCTGCCCCTTCTCCTCTGTCTCAGCCCTAAAGGCGGCCAAACTGTCGTAGAAGGGTCTGATGCCGTGGAAGTTGAGCAATTTAATAGCGTGAGCCAGGCCCTGGAGGATGGTGAAGATGGCCATCAGCATCATCTTGGTCCCCTGGTTCGCATGCCGGCCGGCGCCGTTGAGCCAGTCCTGTCGGGCCTTCATGAGTCCGTACGTGGTGATGGACAAGGGGTCGCGGCCGTAATATATGTTCATCTGACTGATCTTGGTCGTGAGTGGCTTGAGCGCCTGGGAGAATAGCTCGCTCAACCGCAGCATCTCGTCAGACGGCTCCAGAACAACGCGGTCGATCTCGCGCGAATGGACGTAGCTCCGTATATCGATGGACTCCTCGGTCCTGATCTCGACATGAGACACCCCGAGATTGTCGATCACGGCCTGCACGCCCTCGACGGTCGAGCCGGGGGTGGCGGTGAGTGCGAGCACACGGAAGCTCTTGGAGAATCGGCGGATGAAGTCGATGACCTTGACGTAGGCGTAATCGCCCGTAGCGCGGTGGGCCTCGTCCACGACCAGCAGCACGATCTTCTTGGGGTCCGCATATCCCTTTGAAAGGTCGTTCATGAGCGTCTGCGGCGTCATAAAGAATAGTCGTCTACACTCCCACTCTTCCTCCCGCAGTGCAGGTTTGACCTCGCCCGTGAGCAGAGAAGCCGCCGAGCGCGGAATCCCCGCGATGTTTAAGCATGCTTCCACCTGCTGGGACGCCAAGGGCTTGGTTGGAGCGACAAAGACAATCTTGGCGTTGCGCGTCCAGCGGAAGTAGTTGAGCATGACGGTCGCGGCGATGAAAGTCTTGCCGAGACCGGTCGGGAGTGCCACCAGGGTATTGCTGAACAGTCCGTTCTTGACGATACTGAACTGGTAGTCACGGATGGCCCCCAGGTTCATCGGGTAGACCCACGTCTTGAGGGCCTCGTTGTTCAGCTCGTGGTGCGTTGGCGGCTCGGTCGGCATGTCGCCACGGTACACCCGCCCAGCCCCGGGTCGTGGTGCCTGCGACGGGCCATTGTTCGCCAGTGGCTGGCCCGAGAGCGTAGTTTGGTGGAAGACCCGCGGCTGCTTGGCTACCGGCCGTGGGGCGGCCTCGGGCTCTGGGGAGCTGTCAAAAGCATCGGACGGGAGTCCGTCCAGGTCGTCCAGGCCTCCTCCCGAGCGCGAGGACGATAACGCCGACGCTGCCGTTGCTGTAGGTCTGGGGCCTGTCTGGAGGCTCTGCCGCACGGAATTGATTGTCGGCCTGGGCCGCTGGCCCGCTGCGGATGACGCAGTATGCGCCAGGTCATCCAGCGCCATCAAGTCCTCATCGCAAACATCGTCGTCAAAGGGGTCGCAGTCCGAGGCCATCCTCACGGAGCGACGATGGCGATGCACCGGCGGCAATCAGCTCATTCTAGGCCGGATCCCCGTAAGAAAAAAAAAAAAAAGTTGGGCGGGATGTATATTTGCTCGAATCAAAGTTATCCGGTTGCTGCCGTCGTCTAAGGCTCGTCCACGGCCTCGTCCTCGCTGGCGTTCCTTCACGCGTTACAGGTCGCGGTCTGGATCCGCGCAAAAGTGGGCCCGCGAGCATATCGCCAGCGCCTGAGCACGTGAGACCAGCTGCATTAGTCTCCATCCCGCCAAATGACTCAGCAGTCGCGCAGCCACCAACCACGCCAGCCGCCTGGGCGGCGGCAGCCAAGAGATTGATTCACGATGTGGGTTACTGGCGACTGGTGCCTGCCTTACATAAGCGGCGCAAGCTTTCGACCTTCCGGGTTCTCTTGATTCTTTTTGACGTGATTCTGTCCAGGCCCCTTTGCGATCCATTCGCCAAAGAGCTTTCTTGTGCCGCAAGCGGTCGTCGCGGGTGTTGGCCGCAATTGTTCCTTCCACAATACCACGGGTCGCTGCAACCGGCCACAGCCACATCCTTTCCCCTCAACGCGCTCGGAAACACAAAGAAGGCGCTTGCTCGATACCGCCGTTTAAAACGGCCACGCTGCGACTGGCGCCCACCCGCTACCGTCTCATCGAACCAACCACCAAACCCGCCCATCCCTCCTGAACTGGCCGAGCACTTGGTCTCTCCAAGGCCGAGGCCTGCTTACATCCCTGCCACCAACCCTCGCTCTCTTCGTCGCCGGTAGCGCGACGATAACAACCTGGGGGAGAAACACCGGCGGATCTATACTTGACAACGACCAAACGTGCCCCCGCCGGAGAAAGGTACAAACAGAAAAGAATAAATCAATTCAGGAAACCGCCGCCTGCGAAGACAGGAACTGTCCTGCAACATCGACAATATGGCGACCGCCCCTTCGACCGGCCCGCCCCGCGGCGCACGGAGCTCAACTCGAGGCGGCACCCAGAAACGCCGCGGTGGAGGAGCTGGACGTGTTGACCGCGACGGGGACCTCGTTATGGATGCGTCGCCGTCGTCCAGATCAAGCGGCATCGGAAAGCGCCCCGCAAACAATGCCAGCAAACACGGCGCGACAAGGGGCCGCCCTGCCGCCCGCGGCGGCGGTGGTGGCGCTGCAACGAGGTCCATCATTGCCGCTCAGGACAAGATCCTTCGCCATTTGAACAGCGGCTCCGATCTATCAAGCCGCGTGTCGTCTCAAAGAAGGGGATCGGGGCCCACGTCGATCCTGAAGGTTATCGGCATCAAGGGCAGCAAGGCAGCCACCAACGCGGACAAGGGTGTCAAAAACGCTCTCGACTTCCTCGAGCGCAAGGCAGCCAACTTCAACTCCCGCCGAATAATCGTCAAGAAGGTATGTGCATTACGCCCAAGACGAATGCGTATGGGCTTGTTCCATCGCCCCGAGACCCAACCCGGCCCCGCTGAGGCTCCGTCGTTGTCGGACATCGGCCACGAGGACGCGACGGCGGACGACACCAGTTGGCATGTTCTCCAGGGCTTCCCGACGACGGAGGAGGGATTCAACAACTTGCTAACTCCCCACCCCAGTCACACCTGGGCTCGGACCACACCCTTCACGTCCTGCTTAGCAAGGAGGATGCCGAGGATGTCTTGAAGCTGAATGGTTGGCTTTTCGCCGGATCGACTCTCGCTATAACCGAGAGCCAGGACGGCTGGCCCGGCGACTCGAAGTCCCACAGCTCGGCCCAGCACAGCCAGGAGACCCAAGACCTCCGATCGCGACTACGGGACTTTCTCGACAGGCGGTACCATGCGGATAGGAAACTGCTCGATCTATCGGCTATTGGCCAGGATCCGGTCCTCGCAGAGATGGGGGCGTTCCAGGACAAGGAGCGAGCCGAGAAGACGTTCAAGGCGCTCATGACAATCAGTGAGGACATATTCCCCACTGCCGACAAGAAGCGCGCAGCGGTCGAAAGCATATCCGTTGCCCACAACTCCATCGATCACGTCGCCCAAGTCTTCGACATCGCCACGACGTTCCCCGATCTGAAGCATCTCGACTGCAGTGGGAACCTCCTGCAAACGGTCAAGTCGATGGGGAGATGGAGTCACCACTTTCGACAACTGGAGACACTCCTCCTCAATGGCAACCCGATCGAGTCTGTCGAGCCCGCTTACAAGGAGGAGCTGGTCAAGTGGTTCCCCAAACTGCAAAACCTGAGCAACATCCAGGTGCGGACACCTGAAGAGGTCGCGGCTGCCGAGGCGGCCAAGGCCGCCGCGCGCCCCATCCCCATTCCACAGCATGGCCCCGATTTCCGCGACGCTGGTAGAATCGGCGAGGAGTTCCTCATGCAGTTCCTGCCCCTGTTCGACAGCGACAGGCCGGCCTTGGCCAACATGTTCTACGACGAGAGGAGCAACTTCTCCGTGTCGGTTGTCAACCACGCGCCGCGCGACGTCGACGAGCCAGTTCTTCCATGGCAACCATACCTCAAGTACTCGCGGAATCTTGTGAGGATCACGCACGCGGGACCACGTGTCCAGCGCCTCATGAAGGGCCGCCAGGCCATCCAGGACACGTGGAAAGTATTGCCAGCTACGAAGCATCCCGACCTCAGCACCGAATTCAGCAAGTACCTGGTCGACTGCCACCCGCTGCCGGCGCTTGCGGATCCCAGCGGTCAGAGCGCGCACGGGGTGGACGGGCTACTCATCAACATCCATGGCGAGTTCGAAGAGAGCGACCCCGGCAGCTCCAAGGTTGGCAAACGCAGCTTCTCCAGGACCTTTGTTCTAGGCCCGGGAGCTCCGGGCGGCAATCCTATCCGCGTCGTCAGCGACATGCTGTCCCTCAGAGCCTGGAATCCAATTCCCGTTGCCCAGGCATCTGCGCCAGTCGAGACGGCCCCCGTCGATCAGCAGCAGCAGCGGCAGCAACTGATCGCAGAGCTATCGCAGCGCACCAATATGGTCGCTCAGTACTCTGAGATGTGCCTGGACCAAGTCGGCTGGAACCTGGAAGCCGCCCTGGCCAAATTTCAAGAGACAAGGGTAAGCCATTCCCCTCAAATACCGCATTTTCTACCCCAGCTCTTGCCTCGCAGTATAACCACGAAGCCACTGCTAACTTGATGGTAGCCGAATCTCGGTCCTGAGGCCTTCATAAACGGGGTTCCGGCCCCCTAGTTGCCACCCTCGTGGACCCGGACGAACCTCGACCAGCGGGTACGAAACTGGAAAGAAAGTCTGAACAAGAGTGTTGAGCTGGAGATTACGAGGAATAGAATAAACCGACAAAAAAAAAAAAAAAAAAAAAAAAAAAAAAAAANGGTCTGAGGATGGTCGGGTTTCTACATGGCATCGCTTTTCCTCTGGATTCTTTTCTTTTCTTGATTCCTTTTTCTTCTTTTCCCTTATTGTTTTTCCCTGATATGCCTTGCCTCTCGGTCACAGGGCAAGACATGGCAGGGACAGGCTGCATTCTCCCAACGTGTATGAGACATCAATGTTCGGCGTCCAAGGAGTTCCAGAAGGTTGGCGGGATTGCGAAAGTCCGTTGAGGGTGGTTTTTTGTCCTTCCTTTTATTTCCCTTGCTGCCTACTAGGCACTCTTGTCCATTTTTTTTCTCCTCACATTCCATCCGCTGGCGGCTTCATGACGTCGAGATCGGACTCTGAGAATACCTCGAAAGTTGCTTAGCATACGTCACCCACCTAGATTGTGTGGACGAAAGCGGATGTGTTTCGAATAGCGCGACTTATAGGCGCGATTGCAGCGCCAGATTCATATTTCCTTTGCAGGTCCTCTGTGTGATATGTTTGATCAAGCCGAGTCGCGGCTTGCTTACGAACTAGATACTCGATGTGGAAAGGGTTCCCACGACACCCTATTCCAGGATAGTTGATTCCAGCACCTCGCAACGCGTCTGGTGCCGATTTTGAGAGCGTCAGCTTCACTTATATGGAAGCCGCGCCCTGCCAGATTGCAGATCGGCGATGACTCCGGTCGGGCCATGTGAGTAGCCGCCGGGAGGCCAGCAACGTGATGCCCCCCTTTCCAACCACAACCAATGGTTAAACACACGGCCGGGCGATCGCCGCTGAGCCAATGTGGCAGAGTTGAGAAGGCGCTTACAACCTTGGCTAGTACCTACGAAGCTGACTGTCGTGCGACGACCCTCCTAATTATTGACACTGCGGCGGCGGCACCTTTCGCGCCCCGGACGGCCATACACGGGGTGTCTACCTAACGCTTAAATGGCTGGCGGCTGGGAAACGCTGGGCAAGATGGGTGATACATGATGTCTGTTGCCTGTGGCAGCCCGCCATCTCGCAGGGTGCAGGCCGGCAGGCCTGATGCTCGGTCGCTCCTCACCTGTCATCCGATTTTTATATCGAGGGGATGAGACCAAGGGGTGTGTGGTGATTGGTGATCGATTGAGCTTGACAAACAAGGAACCGCTGCGGTAGGGTGTGTCCTTCTTCTGCACGTAAACTCTGCCAGTCCTATTCTTCTCGTCACTTCATGAAAAAAGTGTCAAAAATTTTTAAGATCCCGCCATCCCGAATGGGGAAAGATGTGATTAAGCCTGAAGTTTAAACGTTGTAATCGAGCATCCTGAGGAGCGTGGGGTGGGAGAAAAACGGGCAGGCGAACCTGAACCACGCACCTGGTGTTGGGTGAATCCGTGCCTTGCCAAAACCGGCCGACGCCACATCCTGTTATTTTACGCATCGGTTACACCCATCCATCAATCCCCCGCGGAGGTCCAAAATCGCGATAATC
This sequence comes from Magnaporthiopsis incrustans, assembly GCA_003049425.1. Classification (NCBI taxonomy): domain Eukaryota; kingdom Fungi; phylum Ascomycota; class Sordariomycetes; order Magnaporthales; family Magnaporthaceae; genus Magnaporthiopsis; species Magnaporthiopsis incrustans. The sequence continues at coordinate 159,952 of PYSR01000064.1, forward strand.
AATCAGCCGGTCTAGTGCTCCATGGTGGGCCCCCGAAGCACGGGCGGCACAGCGGCCGTCTCTTTCACAGCAGACAGAGATGAGATTGCAAAGAGTTATGGGACGCGGGCACAGTACAACATTGCAACATAAGACGTGCAATTCATCTAGACGTGACATTGGGCTCCGCCGTCGCCCTTGATTCAAGACGGTGGGATTATATGAGCATTGACTATGGTGGGATGGGATGGATGGAGGCTTGCAGGCACGTGCAGTGTACGCAGCCTGGTCAGTGCATCGGATGGAAGCTTGAGGTCTAGATATGGCCGCGGGGAGAGAGACGGAAAGCAAAAAAAAAAAAAAAAAAAAAAAAAAAAAAAGGCGATGGAACTTGGAGGAAGCCACATGCCCTGGCCTTGTTTGTGGCCTGCCGCCTGACGTGCTTTCGAGAATATCATTTGCTGCAGATTTGACTTTCCCCAGCAAGAGACGAGGCTTGGGGTCCTATCGAATGAATGATGGATGCCAGCGAGAGCGAGGCACAGCGATGTGACAGACCAAACGGGCACCATGGCGTTGTGATTGGTAGCGCGCCACATTTGCAGCGCACGGGAAAACGATCAGAAAGGGGTCCTAGCCGCGGACTGTGGCTCCAGGGGGGATGGCCACCCACAGCAGCAGAGCCGACCGTTTCATTTAAAAGAGACACCATATCCGCACACCCACTCAGGCACCACCAGGCGCCAGCCTGAATTCCAGGCCTCAGGCACCGGATCCGTCGGTGGATTCTGGCGCAACGCCCACCTCTTTTTCCCACCGCCCACCTGTTGTGGTCAGACCAGCCACCCCGCCCTGGAGGGAAAGGAAGAGAGCGTGCGAGCATGTTGCCTGCACTTTCCGGATGACAAGTCGTCCTCGCACAGGGCTCGCAACTTTAGACGAGGCCGGAAACGAGAATTCCGGACGAGATGCTGCTGAAATGGTCGGGATGTTTGTTTCTGTCTAACAGGTAAGTGCTTGAAAGCAAGACACTGCAGAGGTAGAGGGAGGGGAGCGGGATTGGTTTGGTGCCGCTCGACGGCGGGAATACGAGGCCGTGTGTGACTTTTGCATAGCATATCATCTCCTTTTGTCCACTCGAACCGTTTGCGCGTCCGAGAGCGGGATGGGGGGTGGGCGGGCTGACCCCCTTTTTCTTCTCGGCCAGTCGATCCATTTCGATGGGAATTGCATTTCAGCCACTCTGCACACCACGCCGTGCAGATCTGCTGGCCCACCCCGGCCCACCTGGGCGCCTTTGCTGATTGGGCTGCCCAAGGTACCATCAATGTCAGGAGAACTTGGCCCCGCCGCGGCTGGCCCATTGACCCCTGCGTACCTGCTTGGCAGCCGCTACATGGCGCCGTACCTCGCATAGCCCCCCTGTCTCGGCTTGGGCGGTGGAAAGAGGCCGCAATAAAAAAAAAAAATTAAAAATTAAAAATCGGGAAGTTCGAAAACAGGAAACAAGCGGGCCTGATTGGGCCGTTGGCCCACAAGCACAGGCGCCAGCGTCCTATCGTTTACCGTTGAACTTTTGGTCCTTTTGGTCCTTTTGGGGTTGTCGCCGACTCGACCAGGGGGAAGCCGTCAACCACGGGCGAACCGAGCAAGCAAGTCCTCTCACTCCCTGGGAGCCTTCGCCATTCCCCATTCCCCCAGTATGTCGTGACCGAACCGCCCAGTTCGTGCACCGGATGCGATCTGCAATGAACCTTCAACAGGGTAGAAAGAATATCTGCAGTGCAGTGCAGCAATTTCGCGCGACGAGCGCCCCAAAACCCAAAAACGGAGACCAACGCGTTTCCTCTTGTGGTCTGCCCGCGTCCGATTCCAGCAAAACCGGCTAGGGAACCCTGGATTCCTCCTTAATACCAGCTCCGATAAGTGACCAGGGGACAGGGGACCATCGAGGCCATCCGACGCAGCAAAGTGCTTGGGCGGCCCCCCCAGGCCACCAGCATCATCGCGCGCCCCGTCCTGTCCAACTCCGCTTGAACCACCTTCTGCGACAGGCCCGTTTCCTCCACCACCCTGACCCGGCCCTTACGTGGTGTTCACCTTTTCCTCCTCCCCCCGAAGAAACATCCTGGCCACAAACGGCGCCTGGCAGATCACCACTTTCACACCACCTTACCACCCTACCGGGGGGCAGGGCTCGCCTTGGGCCTTTTCAGCCTAGTGATTTTCTCTTCCCGCCTCCCACTTCGCCACCCACACACTCTACCTCTGTCTTTCTCGTTTGCCGTGTCTTTGCATCACTCAGCCCCTTCCCTTCCTTTCCAACGGCCAACTGTGTTGAGCGACTCTGCCACCTCTTTCCACTCCCCCTCGGCGTGAGATTGAGTGAGGGAATAGCACGAGAGCTTAGCCATCTCTGTCCCTTTCTCTCCGTCCTTCTTTGTCCGCCATCTTTGTTGCTGCTGGATTTGGCTGCGGATCCTCCGCCTCTGTTCTCTTCCATCGCGAATCCTCGTTTGTTTTCCGTCACATTCCTTTCCACCTCCCCCAATCAGAGACATGTCGTTGCAGTAATCCACCAGCCCATTCGTTGACGCATCCCGCGCTCGCGGCTTTCGCTGCTGGATCTCGACATCGACAGCACTCGACCGTTTTGACGCCTGCGACACGCCGGCGGAATCGAGAGGACCAAGATGCCGGTCCCCCAGCCTCCGGTCCCCTTGACGGACGTCTGTTCCGTCATATTTAACAACACTTTGTACACTTACTCGGCTGGCGCCTTCCAGTCCTTGGCTCTCGAGCCCGGTGCGGAATGGAAGAAACTGGCAAGTGGCGTGTCCGTCACTGGTGCCGCTTGCGTCGGTTCGACTCCTGTCGCGCCGAGGGAACCCGGATTCTTTGTTGTCGGCGGCAAGGGCCCGGCCGACTACCATGGTCTCCAGAAATACACATATTCGACGGGTAAATGGGAGAGCTTTACTCCCACGTCTGACGATGTCAAGGACAGGGTGTGGCATGGCGCCGCATACATCAACAGCACCGACGCCATCCTCGTTTACGCCGGCACCCAGGACGGTTCCAAGCACTCCTCGACGCAGACCTTCACCGTTGGCGCCTCGGCACCATACGATGTTCTCTCGGGGGCCTTCGCCGGCACGCCGCCCGCAACGAGCCCCATCATACTCCCTTGGTCCGATCGGGAGGCCGCCCTCATTGGGGGCAGCGAGACGAACAACAAGCTTATGCTGTTCAGTTCGGAATATGGTTGGGTAGACTCGGGGGTCTCGTTGGCGTCGCCTTTGGTCAAGGACGCATCGACCGTCCGCGCCGAGATCATCGCCGGTGACGATGGCAGCAAGAGCCTGTACACGTTCGACATGTCCCAATCGCCGAACTTGGTCACACGCACCGTTTTGATTGATGGCCAGAAGCAACCCGTGGCGAACGCGAAGCCCGTCGCCGCCAGGTCCTTTGACGACGCAGATGCGATTGAGGGTCTTCTTGAGAAGAGGCTCACGTCGGATCAGTGGCCCAAGTACAACGCGACGAACGCCCCCAAGACCACGAGGACGAATTACGCCATCGCACAAGATCCCAACGGCCGGGTATTTTTTGCAGGTGGTAGCCAAGAAGACGCACTTTGCGTGTTTGATGGCCGGGCGAACAGGTGGCTGGAGGCCTCGGATCTATTCAACGCTGAAGAAACCGTCCGCACCACAGACTTTACTTCCTCGTCTTCGTCGACTACCTCCAGTGCCACCGCCACGTCTTCCACCACGTCGTCCACCACCGTTGCCAGCTCCTCCCCGACATCTACCCCTTCGACGACACCTGCGTCATCGACGCCGACCGGCGGCGCCCCGCTTGTGGGAGCTGGGGCCAACTCTTCTGCTCAACCGTTCTCCTCCAACCCGCCTATCAATGCTATCCTCGGCGCCGTGCTTGGCACAACAGCATTGGTTCTCCTCCTCCTCGGAATCCTGTACTGTCTCCTAAGGCGCAAGAAGAAGCGCCAGGAGTTTATCGAGGCAGGTCACACGCGCCGATCCAGTGGAGCCGCCTCGATTGAGAAGGGAGGTATCGGATACGCCAACGATAGCCTGTACACCCCGACCAATGGTGTGTTCAGGGGCCATCAACAACAGGACTCGCACGGATCTTTCTCGTCCATGGCCATTCTCATGGGCAAGGCCAATGGACCGAAGCAGGTCACCATAGAACGGCAGCCAAGCAAGGACTCCAAGCGCAGCTCCTCCGGCAGCATCCTCAACGCGGAATTCAAGAAGTCCATCAGCAAGCCGATCCCTCAGACGCAGGAGGCCAACCCCTTCGCAGACCCCAAGCCCTTCCCGCCGTCAAACCCCTTCGCGGACCAAGCTTCTCCGATTCGGTCGCCTCCGCCGCGGGACGAAAAGGGCGTGGCGTTCGGTCGGGATGTCGTGGAGCCAAGGCCACGCGGTAGCAAGCCGGATGGGCCAGAAGGCCCCCGGCGGTCATCGGGATGGAATCGATACTGGTCCGGAGGCAGCACGCTCAACATCCTGGGCTTTGGCAACGGTGCCAGCAAACGGACTTCGGATGCCAGCAGCCGATACTCAACCTCGAATGCGACGACCAACAGGATCACCCAGGACTCGGCCACGGTGCCGCACCTGAACGTGGGCGCTCTCTCAGACCCCAAGCCCGAGTTCAACCGCGTCAACTCGGGCTCGCCGACCATCTCTCACTACACACCCCACAAAGAGATGAAGGGCAGGATAGAGCGGCCCATGAGCCAAGAGTCGGGCATGTCGGGCTATTCCTCCGGCATCCCTGCCAGCGTTCATGAGCAATGGGACCCGACCAGCGGCAGCAAGCCTTGGGGCTCGGTCCGGGCGCCCAGCAGCGCGTACAACAGCGTCTACAGCACGGCACCCCCGCCCATGGACCCAGACGCGCCGAGGCCGCCAATGCCATCTGGAGTGAGCACGCAGCCGCAGTTGGCCATGGCATCGACCAGCTCCGACATGAGCTGGCTCAACCTGGGCGAGAATCGCCGAGTGTAGCCTGTGAAAACCACCTGCTGCTCTCGGTCTCGTCCGACCTACATCTCGCCTCCCTCTTTGGTGGGGAACGCAAAAGCCTGGGCAGGCCTCTCAGCATGCTCATGACTTTTACTGAAATCATGTGACCTTACTTGACGGATTCACGCCTTTCGCTTAATACCCGTTTCACCGCCCATTCCCTGCGACCCCTTCTACCCAGAGGTATTCCGGACCGCCTGCCACGATTTTCAATCCCCGACACGCACCGACCTCGGACGACCTGGCCGGCCTTTCAAGGCGCATGGTCACGTCTTGCCACCATCTACGTGCCCGGCACTAGACCACACGATTTATTTTCTTGTTTATACGCATCAGTCGGCATGGATCGGCGCAAATCTTTGTTCCCTTCGTTTGTTCTCAGGTAGCCTCTTGTCTGTCCGCATTTCGCTTCGCTCTGCCGCCCCTTTCCTTCTCTTCTTGTGCACATACACCCACGCATCTCTGGAGATACATTCGTGTAAAATTAGATTCGGCCACGGCAGGGTCTCTGTACTGCCGGTCACTTCATGATACCAACCTAACACCCTGTTTCCTTTAACCTCCTCTCTTCTTTCCTATTTACTGTATCATCTTTTCCTTCTCTCTCTCCTTGACTATTTTTTCTCATCATACCTCCCTTTTGTTCCTTTTTTTTCGTTTTTTTTTTCCTGGCTCAACTTCGGGTCTCCTCCTCAACGGTCTCTTCTGTCGGCTTGGTGGCTGTTTGTGGGGTTAATTTCTATTACGTCTTCGCGACTATCTATTCTGTCGTATGCCAGAAGTCGCGAAGTAGGGGGGCCTTGCTTTTCGCAGACGGGAACGCTTGTGAACGTACGTGGAGGAAAGGGAGAGGGGCATACTATCTTGTGCGGTTGTTCTGCAAGTATCCGAAGACAGTTTAGGCATGTCCTCGGTCGCCGAAGGCGTTTAGCAAGCGACCTAGGTGGTCTCTCCCAGATTTGATACCATTCAGAATCGCACACCCCGCAGCACTAGCGCGGCCAGCCAAAACAATCAAAATCCATTTAAAACAAAGTACCTCTTTCTTATGTGATTATCAACACGTAACTTGCTCTTCTATCCTTGCGTCCGTGTTCTTTTTGTGCCGATCCTCGTTGAAGATCTGTCCGCTTGTACATGTATTCTTTGACGTTGTCATGTTCCGTGTCTCACCATTTGCCCCGGCCAAACACCTCCGGGGACAGCCCCGCCGCAAGTCGTGGCGAATCGTGGGCTGCCTGGAGTGCCTGGGTATCCATTGCGTCCGCGGGTTGGTTTGGATCGTTGAAAACCCCCACGCGTGGAGGCTGGCGGCGGCGGCCTTATGGGCTAGCGCGCTTAGTTTTCCACCCGTGATGGATCGGGTGTCAGGTGCCCAAGGGAATGCGCCTTACTAGGTAGGCACGGTAGGCACTTACATCGACGCCCAATTGCTTCCGGAAACATACCCAATGGCACCTTCCAAACACCAACAGCGGCTGCATTGAAGCCGTGGGCGGATGAATGGGTCGTCGTTGACGGCGGAGGGTCCTGGTGGTCCACCAGAACATGCAGCCTCCGGGCACCTGTAGCCAGAGCTGGAACCAAGCGACATCGATTCGACAGGGGTGTCGTGGGTCGTGTGGTGGGACTTTGCTGCAGCGCCAGCCACTGGCGAGACCCGTTGCTTTGTTTTACCCCCCACCTTCCATTGCAGTCGGCTCCAGGATGCCAGAAGGTCCATCCAACCGACCGGACTCCTGCTCGAACGTTCAACAAGGCCTGTGATACTCTCTTTCGTCTTCTTCTATGCGCATACCTACATCGATCTTGCTTCCTTGTATATATATACCGCATTTCATCGTCCTTCGTCCCACCCGAAGCGTGCGCATTTTGGGTGGATGCGCTACTGGACGACGAGGCGACACCGCTGTTCGAGGGATAAACCGGGCAGCTAGCACCTGTTCTCCCTCCCTTGACCGAGACGCCCCGCTCTCGGTGGTAATGATGTGCATGTGCTGAACGCCTCCGCCCCAGCATGATACCCATCAGAGCTGTCGCTAGGTAGCCCAGCCCACCACCCCCATCATTACGGGCTTGAGCAGCGGCTCCTGGCCACCGGCGCCCAGACGGGTTTCCGTGGACGATGCCTTTTAGCACTCGTTTTTAGTCAACCTCATCGATCTTCGCCCAGACCAGCACCCGTTTCCAACCGAGTCGCCCCACCACCACGCCGCTTTTTGTGGTTGGTATCCTATTCTATTTTCTTCCTACGTTTCCTTTTTTTTTTTTTTCTTGTCTGGCTTCCATGCCTTCGAACTCTTTTGTCTCTATTCACTCTAAGTTTTTTTCGTCGGGAACGAGCAGCCCCTTGACGTCACAATCTGTGGAAGAATAGGCGCGGAGGAAAAGAAGAGAAAGAAGGAAAAAAAAAATCCGAAGAGAAGGCCCAAGAAAAGGAGAAGAGCAAAAGGACAAGGAAAGGAAACGACACCCAGGCCAGGATCGAAGCACATGTCATCGGCTTTCTACTGTGGGCGGTCGCAATCACCCTCTGAAGGAGCGCCGGCGGCGCAAACCCACCAACAAACCCCTCCCCCTCGTCCGAGCACGCAACGATAGCATTTCATTCGCGCGCGCACCTTGGGCAGCACGCGAACGAGCGACGACGGCGCGCGCAATGTCCATAATGGGCTCTGCGGCCGCCTGGGAGGGCCAGGAGGGCCAGATGCATCCCGGCCCGGACGACGACTTCCAGCACTACCTCGACATGAGCGCCATGGGCGGTCTGGGCGACGCTCTCCAGTTCGACTTCCACGACTTCTCCGAGTTCCAGAACGCTGCCAATGCGTCCATGCTGGAGCGGCCACAGGCCCGGGCAGAACACCTAGACACCCCGATGAGCGGCACCGATATGCCGGCTCTCGTATCGGCGCGACCTGGGCTTCCGCTCCACCACTCGGCGCCCATGCGGCCCATGGCTATGACGTCGGGTCCAGCACACGCCGCCATCAACTCCATGGTGAGCCTTCCCACCGCCATGGTGTCCCTACCGCCAACGTCGCTTGCCCCGCCAACGCCGAGTGAGGCCATCAGCGATATAGACGCCAAGATAGTCTTTCTGCTGCAGCAGCGCATGCAGCAGCAACAGCGCCAGCTCGAGGAGCAAGCCGCCTTCTTCGCAGCACAACGGAGTCGCATGGTACCCCCCACGCCCCAGAGTCTCGATCTCCAGGCGAGATCTCGCTTCTATCCGCAGCCGGACCACACACCCCAGCAGGGCCTGTACGAACGGTACCAGCGCATGGGCGGCGACCAGCAAGATGTCAGTCAGTTGCCGGTTGCGCGAGCGAGCACAGCTCACCATTCCCCAATCTCCGCCCCTTGTCCTGGTTGACTGACCTTCGGCGGCGCAAAACTGCAGTTGTCCTTTACGCCGCTCGTTTCCCCGGCCGTAACGCCTCTTGAGACCCAGTTCCCAATGGACTCGCAGTTCACCATACCTGGAGCATATTTCAGTCCCTTGGCGTCGCCTTCTCTCCATGCGCAGGCCGAGGGGTCCTCGGCCATATTCGACCACATCTCCCGTGCGAACAATAATGACGGCAGCGGCAGCAGCAATAATAACAACTCGCCAGGCGGCGACATGGACCTCGAGACACCCACACCGACGCCGTCCAATCCGATACCTCCCAGCGAGGCAAGCAAAAAGCCTAGAAAAAACGCAGGAGCCAAGGCTCGGGGCAAGACATGCGTGCGGCAGTCTCCCATCACAAAGCCACAGAGGAAAAAGACGCAGACCACACCCATAATCAACTCGCAGGCCCTGAGCGAGCTGGCCGAGGCGCTAGAGCACGGCCAGGAGTCGAGCTACCAGCTTCTTCCGCCCCCAGCCCCTCAGGGCGCAAGCTCGTCGCCAACCGGGGCTACGGACTCGGAGAACGGCTCCGTCTCCCCCCAGGCGCTGTCCGAGATGCCGCCGCCGCCACTCCCGAAGCCACGGTCTACGCGCCAGTCTCCCTACATCGAGCCCCAGAGCACCGCACCACGGTCGGCCGTGGCATCGTTACAGGGGCAGGGGAAGCTGTCGCCGGCGACACCGGCCTCCCTGATGAGGCTGACGTCGCCCAACAGCAGTCTAGCTGCGGCGTCTGGCCCCACAGAATCGATGCCCCACGATACTATTGAGAACTTTGAACTCCCAGAATCAGTCAGCTTCCAGCAGAAGCCCCGGGTGCCGCCGTTGGTGACGCAGAGCCCTTTGGCATCGCCCTCTCTCGAGCCGGGCTCCGCCAAGGCATCTCCGTTTCAGCCGCTGCCGTCTCCCAAGTTTGCCAAGCCAGGAGCGCCAGCATCGGCGACGCAAAGCCCGCTGCTCACTGGTCAAGCTTCCAGCTCGGCAGCCGGGACGCCGGCGGCGACGGTGGCGCGCAGAACACCACAGATGGGACCCAGGGGCAACAAGAAGCGAGGCAGCGTCAGCTCATCGCACGTGTCCCCTGCGCTGCGGCCACGAATCTCGCCAAATATCAAACCACTGCTTCCAGGCGGGACCAGCGCCGAGGACGCGGCATCCAAGTTGCTAGCGTCCAAATCCAACTACCAGAACATCCTCGAGGGCATCCAGGTGCCGGGCGTGTCCTATCCAACGTCGCTCTCGACGAACCTGACGTCCAAGCGGACATCGCACAAGATCGCCGAGCAGGGCAGGCGCAACAGGATCAACTCGGCCTTACAGGAGATTGCTACGCTGCTGCCCGCCTCGATTCCCAGCACCGGTGGCGGCGAGGACGGGGCAGGCAAGGGTCCCGACGACTGGGACGGTGTCGACGGCGACGGCGGCGGAAAGAAGAACGACAAGCAGGGCGGGGCTGGCGGGCCCAACAGCAAGGCAAGCACAGTTGAGATGGCGATCGAGTACATCAAGCTCCTGAAGCAGGAGGTGGCCGACGCAACACGGCGGGCCGAGGAGGCGGAAAGGAAGCTTCTAATGCAGGAGCGAGAGAAAGAGAAGGCGGAAAAGGAGAAGGGGAAAGAAGCAGACGTAAATGTCCCTGTGGAGGTGGAGATGGACGAGCAGAAAAACGAGGCTGATAGCAGCGCCGGGTCATGACAAGAGGGGGTTCTGTGACGCGGCATGACGACCGGTTTACGAGACACGTCACAACTGCGGGTATATGACGAAGGCAAGGTGTTATAATAGTCGAGGTGGGGATGGCCAGTTGGATAAGGTGGCATTTGTCGTGTTATGAGCGATTCCCTATCTCCTGCTTCATTCTTGATTTATATTCTCGATTGGTCTGCACGGTGCATTCTTGTGATTTCTTCCTTTGTAAGAACCTATGGGTGAATGCTCTCTAGCTGGTCAAAACGCGAGAGAATGCCATGATACCCATTGCTGTTTGTCCATCCCAGTCTGAAATACCGTTATCGATGGCTCAGGGATTGCGAGGTCGCATCCTCAATTATGATAGGTATGCTTTTGTGAGCAATAGGCAGCACAGTAAAGGTGCGACCTGCAGGGCGAACCATTGGGTAAAGCTACCACCGCCCACTTTGCCACCACATGATCTTTCACATGTGCCTGGCCAAAGGTGCGTATCGACTGTCACCCCAAACTCCCGCATTGCGCCGATAGCCCCGGAACAACAGAAGTCGATTCGGCCGAAGGTAGGACTACTCTCCAGAGGTAAAAATCGGCCGAAGAACAATTTAATCCGCACTCCAGCCCCAGAGAAGGGACCGAAGACGCGTGGTGCTGGTGCCGGATTGCCTAGTGTGACTCAACGGCACCGGGGGTTGCTGGCCTCCGACCTCCGACTTACAGGTGCTTTGTCCGCGCGTCCCCATCATGAGGCCCCCTGCCTAGCCTGATGCCTCCCACACTATCGCAACAGGCTTGCCCGACATCCATGTCCCGTGGCGTTTTCTGCGGGTGCCGCGCAATGGACCCGGGCGACGACGCCCAGAAGACGTGTTGCGGTGGTCGCCTTGCCGTGCGACCTGGCTGGGCACCTGATAGGCACTTTGCCACTGACGAATCCGTACCTACTGTAGGTACCTACCTAGTTAGCTGCCCAAATATTTATATGCAAGGCCTTCTCTGCTTCCTTGTCCGCGTTGATCCTCCTCAATCCCCCACCCCACAAGTCTTGCACTTACCTACCTACCTACCTACCTACCTACCTACCGGCATATCACAACACACATACACACAAACATACACATACAAACATACACACGCACGCAAAAACTATTATCACAGCCTCTGCATACGACGTCGCACCCAGGCAAAATGGACTGGAATCAATCGACAAACCCAGCGGCCGGCCCCCAGCCGCAAAACTTTTGGGGTTTCCAGGGTTCCCTCCCCGAGTACCCGGGCCGCGGAACCGACCACGTGAACCTCGACGCTCCATTCCCCTTCCGATTCGGACCGGGCGAACACGGCGCCGCCTTTGGACCCCAGGGGCCACATGATTCAACGGGCAGGCGGGACTCGTGCAGCTCCGACGAGGAGTCGCAGACTCCCGCCGCCTCTCCCGGCCCGGATGCCAAGACGGCCGCCGCCCCCGAGGCCGAGAACTCTGGGGAAAAGGCGGGCTTGCACGACCCGGCTGAGCCCGAGAAGGCTGGCGACAAACCAGGTGAAAAGCCGGCCGGCGCCGCCCACGGCTGCCGCCACGGCCGTCGTCACCACCGCCACGGGCCGCGTGGTCCCCACGGTCACGAACACTATGGACATCACGGCGGGCCCTTTGGTGGGCCATTTGGCGGGCCATTTGGCGGGCCGTTCGGCGGACCGTTTGGTGGTGCCCCTTTTGGCGGCCCCTTTGGCGGCCCCTTTGGCGGACCGCCTCCGTTCGCCGGACGGGGCCGCGGCGGCCGCGGCTTCGGACGCCGCGGTGGTGGCTTCGGCTTCGGATTCGGTCCCCACGAGGCCAAGCAGGCCTTCGCGGCGGCGGCCATGGCGGCACACCAGAAAGCCGGCAGATACCTACAGTCCCTGAACCTGAACCTGAACGGCGCCGGTGCCGCCGCCGCCGCCGCCAACGTGGACAGCGCCGATGACGACGACGGCACCAACGACCTGGAGTACTTCACGCCTCCCGTCGACGTCTTCGAGACCGCCTCCTCCTGGGTCGTGCACGTCGCCGTGCCGGGCGCCAAGAAGGAGGACATGGGCATCCACTGGCAGGCGGAGCGGAGCGTGCTCGCCATCTCGGGCGTCGTCTACCGGCCCGGCGACGAGGCGCTGCAGCAGGGACTCGTCAGCTCCGAGAGGAAGACGGGGCTGTTCAAGCGGGAGGTGCGCCTGCCTCCTTCCCCTTCGCCGTCGTCGTCCGCCCCGGCCGGCAAGGTGGACGTCGATGCGAAGGGCATCGTTGCGCGTCTCGAGGACGGCGTGCTCTCCATTACGGTTCCCCGTGTGGAGAAGGAGTGGACTGACGTCCTCAAGGTCGATATTCTCTGAGTGGTGGATGTCTGTTTCGGCTGGATGAGGAGAGGAGGCGTTTCGTGCCTGCTTTGTCAGTGTTTTTGGTTTGTTTAGAAAGTGGAAACGTACAAAAAAAAAGTAAAAGACAAAAGAAAAAAAAGGAAAAAAAAAAAGAAACCCAAAACAGATACAAAAAACAAATAAACGTGTACATCTCTTGCCAAATTGATCGTCCTCCACATGTGATTGAGCGCACCCTGTGTCACATCGCGCAACCCTGGCAGCTCGAAGAGTCATCGATTTCGCCACAGCGCATCCTGTCAGGGGTTACGTGTGGCGCAAATTGTGGCGACTACTACTTCCAACCCCTGTAAGGCTGATCCCGTGGCCCAGGCTTCCGTCTCTTATCCCACATGCTCTTGACACGCTGCGATCCACCCCTTCCGCTTAACCATAAAATTCGCTGGCGTCGCGCGCGATTGTTTTTTTGTTGACCAACGTGGCCCCTCCTAACCCTCGCCCACGCCGGAACCACTTTCCCCTCCCGCCACTCTGTGCGAGGGAATTATTGCAAACAAACGGCCAGGTGCCCGCCTCCCTTTGCTAACTACCACCAACCCTGACGGGCTTCTGCCAACACGACGACGCTTCGGCCCGCCGGCCGAAAGAGCTACCAGGCGGCGGCAGCAGCAGCAGCTCCGTGTTTGTCCAACATCGCGACCGCGCCCGGAAGCTGCAACCATGTCTGATTCCGAAAACCTCGACTACCTCCAGCCAGACTTCGACCCTCGCACGCTGACGGTGCCGCGCCTTCGCTCCATCCTCGTCACCTATGGCGTCCAGTACCCGGCCACGGCCAAGAAGGGCCAGCTGATCGACATCTTCCTCGACGAGGTCGCGCCCAGATCAGCAAAGATCCTAGCCGAGCGGGCGAGGGCCAAACGCTCCAGCAGGGGAATCGTCGATGTCGAGAGCTCCAACTCGTCGTCCACCGACTTCATGGACGACATGGCTCCGCCCGTGAGGACGGCCACCCGATCCCGCTCGCCCAGGAAGTCGTCACGCCTCCGTTCCGAGGATCCCTCGGACCACGACGAGCCCGAACGCCGTGCTCCCATCAGCCCGCGCAAACGCTCTACACGCTCCGCCTCTCGCCAGCTGCTCTCCGAAGCGGACACCGACGACGACGCCGCCACCTCCAAGACCCCTCGTGCCGCCCCTCGCCGCTCCGTCATCGACGCCGATGGTGAGGTCGCAACAGAGACCCCTCGCGTTGCCCCTCGCCGCTCGGCCATCGACACCGACAGCGACACCGCTGCCAGAACCCCCCGAGCCGCACCCCACCCCTCCGTAACGCCGCACGTGAGGCTCGAACCACCCACGGCCGAGGAGGGCGGCTTGGCAGGTTATGACGGCATCGACACTACCAGCATCAAAAAACGGCAACCCAAAGACTCGGGCACTGTTTTCACCAACGACAACCCCTTCCAGAGCGGCAGCTCCCCTCCGCAATCCTTGAAGACCCCGAGCAACCGTCGAAGGACCACGGGCGGCGGCATCGACTCGGTTGTGTCCAAGGCAGCCTCTGCTGCCAGGAGACGCACTGACGGGCCGGTTATCGAGGCGCCTTCCCGCAAAATATCGAAGTCCTACGAGATACCTGTGAGCGCACTCAAGGCTCCTAGGACGCCAGAGGCGCCGACGGTGGTCGAGGCAGGGGAGGAGTTCACGCCCGACGCCCAGCTCGAGCTGGCCCAGGAAGAGGCGGCCCACGGTACCGTTGCCAGGCGGCAACACCAGCCTAAACGCGCTGGCGTCAGCTTCACCACCCCGGTCCTGGTGCTGCTCGTCACCCTGCTCGGCGCTTACGGGGGCTGGTACCGTCAGGAGAAGATCAAGGTTGGATACTGCGGACTGGGACAGCCGGCCACGCAGATCCTCCCGCCGGACGTGCAGGACAAGCTGCCCGACTGGGCCAATCTTGTGCTGGAGCCGCAGTGCGAGGCGTGCCCGACCCACGCCTACTGCTTCGACGACTTCACCGTCACCTGCGACGACGACTACATCCTCAAGCCCCACCCACTCTCGCTCGGAGGGCTGGTGCCGCTTCCGCCGACGTGCGAGCCGGACGGAGTCAAGGCCCGCCGCGTCCAGGCCATCGCCGACAAGGCCGTCGAGGAGCTGAGGGACCGCCGGGCCAAGTTCGAGTGCGGCGATGCGGCGAGCGAAGAGGGCAAACCGGTCGACACGCCGTCCGTCGAGGAGGACGTCCTCAAGGAGATTGTCGGCGACAAAAGGAGCAAGAAGCTCAGCAAGCAGGAGTTTGACGACCTGTGGGTCGCTGCTCTCGGCGAGATTCATGGCCGAGATGAAGTCGAGGCCGAGACGGTCCAGTAAGTGTCCCCCCGTCTTTGTTTCTCGGCTGCGGGAAAAAGACGAAAACCAAAAAAACAAGACAATTGTCACATCTGACCGTCATCACTAACCAGCCCCGTCGCTGGCCCTGTAGAGCCACCGATCCCGGAGGTTTTCCAAACACCTACCTATCGTCCACCTCTCACGCTAGAGTTCCGTACGCCTGCGCGGCCCAGCTCTACGTCCGACGCGGGCTGGAGCGATATCGATACGGCATTGCAGCTGTAGCCTTCTCGCTGGTGGCCGTCTTCGCGTCGTTCCAGTACGCGCGGGTCTCGTACCGGCGGCGCAAGGCCATGGCCGAGCGGGTGCCGCGCCTCGTGGACGTGGTGCTCGAGAAGCTGGCGAACCAGAAGGAGCTCGCGTACGAGGTCGGCGGCCACGAGGACCCCTTCCTCTTCCTGCCCAACCTTCGCGACGACGTGCTGCGGGCCGAGCACAAGCTCAGGGAGCGCGAGCGCATCTGGGACCGCGTCCGCGTCGTGGTGGAGCAGAACAGCAACGTCCGGCAGGGCCAGCGCGAGAGCCATAACGGCGAGATCGGCCGCGCCTGGGAGTGGATCGGCCCCACCGCCGGCGACGGCGGCCGGAGGCGCACCCTCGGCGGCAGCGGCCGCATGTCGTGGGGAGGCGGTGCCGGCGCCGGCCTGAGGATCGACGATGACGCGGCCGGCAGTCCCGGCCCCAGGACTCCCGTGTCCGAGACGCCCGAGGCCAAGTCCGGCCTCCATCGGAAGTGGCAGGAAGGGGCGCGAGCTTTGTTTTGACGTCTCTTGTATTTTGTCGTGGTGTGATTTTGATCTCGGCAGCACGTGCTGGTTTCACCCGCTTGACTCTATTTTTCTCTCCGTATCTCTCTCACTTTGCCTCTGATGGCGTTTCAGGGCCGGAGTACGGAACAGTTTTTGTCCTGGAAAGGCCCGGCTAATTTGGTAACCCCCATCGACTTGACGATGGGGACAAGCCGCAGCGTTGCTCGCTGGTTAACCTATCATTTTTTTTTCCTCACGCCATACCATCTACCTGCTGTTTTTAAAGTCGATCCCAGAGCCCAGGGGTTTATTTATCTCCTTTGTACCTTGTACCACCTCCAACACGGCCGCCTACGCATTTGATCCACCGTGCGCCGCATCCAATCCTCTTTTTGTTATTTCTCTCGAATGCGCCAATGTCTGATTGCCTACGATGAAGAGTGTGCGAACGATCGGCTCTGATGTAAGCTGGATAGTGAATGCTTGGAAGCGGGGATTGAACGGGTGCTGCGTATGAGAGGCTTTGGACTCGTTGCAATAGCTAGCAAACATGAAACGTAGCAGTGAATGAACAGATAGCGCAGGTCCATCAACTGGCCAAGCAGCCAGCTAGGTAGAGGAAAATCAGATAGGTATTCAGAATAAAACATGAGTTCAAATGCCTTCTTCTACTCCATAAACGTCTATGTAGCTACCGTCTATAGTATAGCCAAAACCTGCTCTCCCAGACAGCCTGTCACTCTACGAGTCGTAGAGGGGCTCAATGGGCCAAACGCCATGCTATGCGAAAATTAATCCTCTAATTTCTAAAGCTTTGCGTGTAATAGTCTTTGTGGG